>CP139506.1:58861269-59023589 GCA_021014915.2 Artemisia tridentata subsp. tridentata
ATTGGTTCATGTTTCTTAAGACGTTCAAGCAAGTTACCGAATAGGAAGTTAGCCAGTTTTCTTAAGCCTAACATAGATGAACAATCATCCAATACAACTAACAACACACTAATAACCAATAATCAATAGCTAGGTTTCATTAGATCTAAGCAAACACAAGATAAATCTAGCCTAGCATGTTAAACAAAAGACAAGAACAAGATAGAATCAAACAACACATAGACATATTGAATGATTAATTGATAACTTATCTTCAATGTAACATGGAAGATCTCAAGGCAAAAAGCCTTGAAAAAGCTGCCAAATTCGTCTTAGGGTTTTCACACACAAAGTTCCTCAATAAGTTCCACCCTAATGACAAAAAATTGCAAAACTATATATAGACTTTCAGATCTGACGGCGTCACGTTATGGAGTGTGACGCCGTCACCTCGCCGGTTTTAGGGTTCCCGGATGACCTTCTTGATGCCGTCCCTCTTTAGCTTTCCAAAATCCGTTCTGGCTTATCAGGGGTTGACGCCGTCAGAATTAGGGTGACGCCGTCCCTCTTTAAATTAAGCCGTGACGACCTTGATCAGATTAAAGCGTGACGCCGTCAGAATTCCCATGCAAATTTCTCTGGCTTATCATGAGTAAATTTCACATCCACCTTTTCTTGCCAAGCCATGACGCCGTCCAGGGATAATCCTGACGCCGTCAAAGGTAACTTTTAGCATGATTTTGAGACTTTGTCGTTTTCTTCACTTTTATGCTCCAAAAACGTCCAAAATGCCTCCTTTTCCAGATTTCTCCTCAAAAGTACCTAAAATGACAAAAGGAACGATTTAGGACAATATTTGATCAAATAAATACGATTTAGGGCTTAAATGACCCCTTAAAAGCGGTACACTTTTCGCTTCATCAAAGTGGAGCCAATGCCCTTAACATTAATAGGTATATACCTTTGATCTTAATATATGTATACACATTATGGTTTCATTTGAAACCATAATAACTAACAAGCCCATGATATGGGAATGTTTTGCTTACTTTTGTTACGTCAAACAGACTCTAAAAGACAGGATGCAGCATGTGGGAAAGCTAATATGTAGCAATTTATGTGGAAAGCCGGATTCAGAATTTAAGAGCTAAGTTTGGCCTAGAGGTTCTAATTGTATCGATGGGGGAAGACGGTTTGGTGTTGCTTTGTCCATTGGTTGTGCTAACAAATGGCTAATGGTTATAAAACGTTGTCTTTTATGTTGAAAGGTGAGTAGAAAGTTTCTAACGTTTTACCAATATATGAAAAGTTTTATACGATGTTAATGTCTTGAGGAGTATTTATATTTACTATCGTTTATCAGCATTGGTAAAGTAGTACTGTATAAAACTAATAGGAATGTCATGAATAAGCTGAAGTTAGAATATTGATATGTATCATATTTATATATTCTTTAAAAAAGTATGTAATATGTTCACATATTAATACTTTATCACTTTCTTATGTGAAAGTCCATGTTTGACTCTAAAAGCCAAACTATGCCAACTTTAAGTATAGAGATAATTTGTTTATATTGCATAACCTGATTTATATGTGTTTATAGAAATTACAGCTTACAAAATTCGTACAACGCCAAAAATTTAAGAGGCATTCTAAATGCCAGCCGCACATCTTTAAACTGATTGTGTTATAGCTATACAAGTTAGTGCTAACTATCATTAGATCAAGTATAATATTCTTTAGCCCGTAAAGCTCAAAGGACATGCGACTGAAGTATGTGATTGGTATGCTGTGTTTCTAATGATCAACAGAGAAAGAACGTGTAATCAGTATTCTTTACATGCATATGATACAAGGTTGAAAAGTTTATGTAATAATCATAGGATTATTGTTCTGCTCATTATCATGAATTTGTCTGTCCTCTTAAAATGTTACTATGCTTTTTAATAGATAAAATACATATATGGTTTAGAGGTGAGATCCTTGCAAAACATGTATCCTTTAAAGAACAAATAAGCCAATCTCAACCATCCATCCACCTTTCATCTAATGGCTGAGATGAAGCCAAAAATAACAAAGGGAGGGCATAATTGTCATTTTAGCTCATTTAATATAAAAACCCACTTTCCACCTTTTTTTAAAAAACAACATATCTTGCAAACGGTAAATCTTCAAGCTACGAAAAATACACCATCGCGACGAGAATTAAATCATCTTTCTATAGATATGCACTTTTATATACTTTCGACGAACTTTTTTTTCAAAATTTCCGTCCAGAAAAATCCCACGGGATTCGTAAAAAAATCCCACGGGATTCGTAAAAAGACGAATTTTTTTTTCAAAATTTCCATCTAGAAAAATCCCACGGGATTCGTAAAAAGACGATTTTTTTTCAAAATTTTCGTCCAGAAAAATCCCACGGGATTCTGTATAAATCCCATGGGATTTTCATTTTGATTTATATAAACTGGAAGTACAAAATCACTTGAGATTCTATTTTTGTTGTGTAATATTATGAGAAAAATTCTTGTTCACTTTGAATATATTTTGTTTACTTTGAATATATAATGTTTGTTACTTATATTCTGTTTGATCACATGGGTAATCTGTGTAAATCCCATGAGATTCTGTATAAATCTCATGTGATTCATTAGTCAATCCCATAAGATTCATTATGAATCCCATGGGATTCAACATGAATCCCATGTGAATCCCATGGGATTCATTTACCCAACGCTTCATAATAATCCAAACACCCAACAATTCTTTTCATCTCATTAATTGCCTCCCCCATCATCTCTAACTAAGGGATAGAAAGTAGCAGCTGGTTTACTTAAACAACTACCACAGTCCCACTAATATCATCACCCCAACACCAAAACATGACCACCCATAATCTCATCACCATCACCACCATAATAATCTTTATCATCACTACACACTCACTAGCTACAGACACCAGCATAATATTCAACACAGATGGACGATCACGTTATGCTTTCGACATCTTCTCACTCCCACTCAACACCACCACCATCTCTAAAGACCATGAGCTCCAACTCACTGATGGACATTCCGTTAACTTTTGAAGATCTTTAAACATCCTCCAGCACCACCACCATCTTTAAACATCACCCACCATCACCGAAAGGTTTTTTTTTTTTTTTTTTTTTTTTTTTTTTTTTTTTTTTTTTTGAAGATCTATATATTATACAACTTTTGAAGGATTTTTTGTGTAGATCTATTTTAGTTTTTTGTAGATCTAATTTTTATAACGATTGTGGCGGTGCAACCAACGCCACAGATGGGCGGTTATATTTCCCGATCGGATGTTATATTTTCCGATCGGAGGTTTTTGACGTGACTAAAGTAAATAGAACATGTCTCCTTTGTCGTTGACGTGACTAAAGAAAACGAATATAACCTTTGGAAAATGATGCCGGAAACTTTCATCAGTCGCCGGAAACCAGTCGCCGGAAACTGTGGTTGGTGAGAGTGAATGAGAGTGTGTGTGAAACTTTAGTTTGTGTGTGTGAAACAGATGTGTTTTTTGAGTGACAAAAGTGCCCTTCAATAATTAATTATATTAAAATGGGGATTAATTTAGACCTTTAGATTTAAAATAGATGAATGGTTGAGATTGAGCTATTTGTTCTTTAGTTTTTTTTTTGTTTCGTATTGAACTTTGCTCATATGGTTTATACAATTGTATTTATGTAAAAAAAAAAGTTCAGTGACTAAATGTGAAAAAATGGACAAACCATAGTGACCATTTATGTAATTTACTCTTACTTGAAAATATATCATACTTGACACTTTTTGTTATTGTATGTAGTGAACTATTTTTTTTCTTATTGTGTGTACTGAACTTTCAAATTTCGATTATTGTGTGTATTTTGTGACTATTTAGTCATGTAAAATGACCATTTTACCCTTCGAAATTTGAAAAAAGTAAGGGTAAAATGGTCACAAAATACACACAATAATCAAAATTTGAAAATTTAATATACACAATAAATAAAAAAATGATACACACAATAACAAAAAATGACAAATATAATACATTTTCAACCGATTAACTCTACTTTTTAACCTTAAATAGTAGTAGTATTATTTTCTCACCACCTGTAGCTTTACGACATGTTACTAGACATGTTTTTGTTTTTTGTTTTGGTGTTATATGGAGACACGCACATGTTATTTTATTCAGCTTTCGGATCCATCGAGAGATATACAGGCCCACAGTCCCACACACATCAAAAGACGATAAATCTAGTATCTTACTAGCGGTCATTTGGTTTTACTCACAACAGTAAAATAAGCTATAATGATCAAAAATCAAATAAAGATACATAGGTGTCTGCTAAGCTTATTAAGGCGTTTATCAGCTTATATGTTTTCTGCTTATATTTCATTAGTCGTATTTTTAGCTTATTTTAAGACTTGTGAGCTTATACATGTTTATAATTAATGTCATAACAAACTTATATAGCGTCACAAGTTTTAAGATAACCCAAAAAATTAAGCTTATGAAATATAAGCCAAAAACATATAAGCTTGTAAGCCAAAAAATTAAGCTTAGACAAACGCCCTTAAAATATGATGACTTAATCAACTAATGCACATTAGAGCTAAGCAATATGCTCAATTTGGTGAGTAAGTTTACGAGATATGGTTAATTGACTTAAAAAACCAAATATTCAAAATTTAAGACCCATTAAAGAAACGAGAGATCGAAGGTTAATTTCTAATTCATTAGTAAGTTTTAAGATACGTTTTTCCCCTTCATAGATGACTAGATGCCAAACGCATAGAGGTTTCTGTGAACTAGAACGATTTTTGCGGTGTAGCTTATTTCTTGAAATGAACATTGTCCTAAAATTTGGATTACATGTCTTGCTTGTAAAATGACCAATGACTATTAATATAGACCCAACTCTTGAACATTCACATGGGTAGCATAAGGGTTCCAAAGTATAGTAGTCATTTATCATTACACCTAGGGTAACTGATACTATGAAAAGTATTTAGCCATATTCCGCTTAATCACCATAAAGAATGTAAATCTCATTAAGAGCATCTGCAGTCAATCACGGTAAAGTCATATTTACCATTGTAGTGTGATTTGTGGTGAGCTCGTGGTGTGGAAACCGAGCTTCGTCATTCGTCATTTTCATTATTTTTTACTTTTAAACGGGTATGTATATGAGTGTGAAAAATATATTGTTGTGAAGAAAATGATTAATAACATAGTGATAACGAAACTCTTGCAAGATAAAAATGGTGAGATAGCCATAAGAGGATAAATGTGACGCTAAGCGAATCTGAATAGTCGCGCGCAATAGTAACTTTTGCCATAGTGTCCTAATTAAGAGAAAACAATATGAGCATAAGGCTCGTTTTATAACAAAAAGTGTTGTTACATCGGCACTTTTTTCTTATAACTCAGAACCTGTAACTTAACCTATAAACATCATCCCTCCATCACTCAAGTTATTAGACATCATCCGGCCCACACTTTAACCAAATAAAACACACACACACACACAAATTGCCCTATAACTTGGGCTGGTGGATTTGGCGCGATGACACGAGGAGAGGTGTCAACTGGAGCCATAAGGCTGAGTTGTAGAGCTATAAGTTGTCCTATAACACTCAGTACCGAGTGCTTAACTAATAAAAAGGCAAACTAGACATGGACAAAAATTCCCGAGAGAAAGCGTTTTAATAATGGCGAGAACGTAAATTAAAGAGTTAGTTATGTCACTAAAAAAACAGAAACTAATTACCGAATTTATAGCAACACCTTTCGATCTTATTACGGAGTACATTTTATCAAACCCTAAAAAAACCCTAATTTATCAATTTCCCTTTTTCGCACATTACAAAAAGGGGAAATTATGATTCAATAGACATCACTTCCACTTTAGGTAATTTATTTTACATGGTACATTTGTTCTTAATTCGTATACAATTACGTAGTTATTTATGTTTAGAATTTAACTTTTGATATATGAAATAGGTTGTGTTATGTAAGGTTTTTATTGTGAATTTTGAATTAAAACTCGAGCTCGAGGTGAGTCGTATTTTTCGGTTTTATTGATGTTGTAAATGCTAAATTGTTTAATTTCTCATATGAATTATTAGTCTGTGCACAATATGCACGGTTACTAATAATGCATAATTTAATGGGCTAAGCACGACATAAACTAACAATGAGCCCTAATTAAATATAAGTCCGCTAACTAACAGTCGCCCGCAATTGGAGCGGGAGAAAGACAAACGCTTAAAGTGGTACGAAACTCTTTAAAAAGGCGGAAGGCAAGCCTTTGTTGAAGATATAAGTACCGAAAAACCATGAAATGATTTAAGTCCCTAATGACCATGTAACATGTCTCTAGATTGTATGTTTTGTTATCTTGATGCTAGTTTGTGTTCTATGTTGAAAATTTATAAAGGATAATTGTGCGCTAACATTTTGTTACTTGTAAATGCTTGCAAATGAGGAGCAAATACCATCATGGAAACTAAGAATAAAATTACATTATTTGATGGTTAGGGATTATAAGTATCACACTATTTTAGATCGAACTTATCATGAATTTCCATATTCCGATATACATATATATATATACAGCTGTGATTATTTAGTCCTGAGATGTGGTATAAATATGAATTGTACGTGTGCTTATTGGCATAATGACGGGTCTGACTGTACTAGCTCCTTTTCTATACCACTCCATTTGGAAGGGTTCGTTATGTTCTTTGAGATGATCGATCTAAAGATGTGGTGAAGAAAACATGGAGAGTAGCATAAGACAAATGTTATTAACATACTCTTAAAGATTATCTCGTATATGAGATGGTTTTTAGTAAATCTGTTAGGAATTAATCCTAGTATACATGAATACAAAAATTAATTAATATTCGGGAGGCTATTAATCGCCTAAAAAGCATTGTTTGACTGTTTCAGAATATTGCTGTCCACTTTCAGCAAACTGCAAACCGATAACATCTATTTAATTTGTACATGAATGCATTTTGAAATATCAACTACAATACAGCAACAGGTTGTGCAAGTAGAACTCACGCGTGGGTTGTAACTTTTGTTCACTATATGAGTTTCTATGCATTTGATCTTCGTGTCCTCACACAGTCACACTTTGCTTGTTATTTCATTAGAAAGATAGAGATGAACATATATTGTATCTTATGCATTTATAACTGACATTTCTTTAGACTGGGTCCTGAGCATTACCGTGGAAAAGGTAGAATTTCCTACGCTAATCTGGATGATGATAATCTTTGCGCAAGAAGTTCTATAATCATCACTTTTCCACATCTTAAATCACAATCAGAACGGCTGTTGAGCAGCTATTAACCAAATGGATCCAGAACCAATCTTCGAACCCACGACTCCTATTGCTTCTCCTAAACACCAGACTACTGCTCAATCACTTGTTAGAGATGACACATCCATCATATCAGAGGAGCATAACAGCCCTTCTTCTGATGCAATCCCATCACCAGTTTCAAAGCGGATTCTTGAATCAGCACTTTGTGGCATATCATCCACAAAATCTCCACCCCTTCAAATAATGGAAAGACCCGAAGATCATTCTAACAGACGTTCGTCTTCATCTGAATGGAGTTCTGTTTCTAATGAGTCACTTTTCAGTATTCAGATTACACATAGTGACAGACATGACCATGCCTATTTATTGGCTGAAGATGCGTCTGCAGTATATGATTCATTGACCTTTATTAAAAGTTTTAGTAAAAGTGATGTGGATTCTTTAGATATGGAAATATCAGATGATTTAGATGAACCACAAAAGGTTGTTCGGTGGAAAACACAAGTTGAACATCATGATGAAGGAGCGTCTTTAGAATGGCAACAATGTGAATCATCCCCTTTAACTGATCACAAAACCGATAAACCCGAGTAAGTTATATTCATTTTACTATTTGAAATGTTTTTTATGTTATTAAAGATTTAAGTTTCCGGAATGTGATGTGTCTCTAATTTATGTTGCAGAAAGAAGTTTTGTTGGTCATCATGCGATTGTCGCTCCTGGAAAACAACTATGTGGTCATGTTGGAATGGTTGCCGGAAATTTATGACCTGTTCAAACTGTAAACCGAAAAAAGTTTGTTCATCTCATTCGTAAGTGTCTCCTTTTTATCATTTCTGTGAATCTAGAGGTGGCAATTTGACACATGTATTTATAAATGGGTCAAATCAGATGATGTTTTTATCTTTAACTTGTCTAACGGGTAAAGTTGTAAAATTATAGCGTAATGCGTAAATGAATACTTTTGACATGGATTGAACAGGTCAAATACTCAAACATTGCCGAAAGTATAATATTTTCTTACAAGCTAAGATTATCATCGATATAGTATGTATTCTGTCATCATATCTGACTCACTCGCTTTTCACAAAATATGTAAAAGAATTCGGAGAAAACTGTTCCAGGTCAATCTAATTCGGCCCAAAATGTTTCTACATGTACCTCAAATCGTCCGTTTTGACCGTTAATTCACTGTCCACATGAAGTGATATGTTCATTATGGTTCTTTGCTGTACTGAAGCAAGTTCACCCAAGAATGATGCACCAAAAAGTCGGAGGTGGAATTTTCATAGCTGGATTTTAGAACTTGTTATTTAAGGTGGCAAAACTTTCATAGGAAGAGTGAGTTAAGAGAATGCAGTAAGCTAATAACTTGTCTTGAGTGTTTGGCAAATCCTGACATTTTCTAAACACAAGTCCTCATACCTATGTTGGCAAATTACAAATACGAACCGACCATTTAGTGCATACAATGTTTTGTTAAACATTGTTTATTCATGTGGTTATTATTGGAAACTCAAGTGCGTAGTTTTTGTGAATGCTACCGGATTCGGCTAGTGATCCACCTCTCTATTTCCCAATAGAAAGAGTTATTTTATGAAAAGAAAAAAAAAATCTCGTTTTTTTTCTTCTTCACATATACAAGCTAAAACTTCAGCCAACATGGTGGAATATGTGTCTTTACAGTAACTCTCCTCTAATAGCGTAAGCCGTCCTCCTCTATGTGTCTAAAACTTAGGATTCTGTTGGAGGCCGTGCTTGCACAACATGATGATGATAATAAGCAGAGTGCTTTGCAGACGCGGTGTACAAACAGTACAACTGAGCGTTAGCTATGTTTGTGGCTTAGCTGCTCACTGTGATGCTAACCCGCAGGTCCATGTATGAGCCAAGCACCCTACAAGCTCAATGTAACTTGCTTACTGCAAAGTTAGAGTGAGCTTATTTTACCGGGGTAATCCCTTTACCCAAAAAAAAGATAGAGTGAGCTTGTAGAAGATCTCATTAAAAAATAGACCACCGCGTTGAATAGTATCACACTCAGCAGAACCTAGCCACACACATGGTTCATGTTCAGTTGAAGTAATTCTTCACCACACTCCATGTTGCATTGGCAAAACATGCAATTTCCCAACAATAATCTCATATATAAAACATTGTTTGGATAACCATTTTAGCACTAAATGGTCAACACCGGTTCTAATAAACATCCGTTGGTAATACACACAGAAATAAAACCTTGTATAGCTAGGTGCACCACCAACGCCATTAAGCTGCTTTCCACTTTCATTAATGCAGTATGGAGATGACAAATTTTTGAGATGAAGGATTGACGTGCATAATTTTGCAAAAACATACAGAAGTACTTAAAAAAAATCAGTGAAACATTTTAATATCAATTTGAGATGAACAAATTAACCTTGACTTTAAACTTGTGTGAACCAACACGGTATTTCTTTACGAAAAACTTGAAATAATACATGAAGAGAACTTGCATGCAGGGCCATCTCCGAGTTGGGGCCCTGGGCGAAATCGACAATGAGGCTTTCAAAACTAATGTATATAAAAAGCGTCGCCGTGTTATAAATATAATCAAAATTAACTATTTAAACGTTCCAACATATGACCTATTAAGATTTTCTCAACTAATTGTTTTTCTCAAGAAAAAATGTAACACACGTATATAATGTTAACGGACAAAATTAAACGTCAACATATACCTATTAAGATATTCCTCAACTAACTGTTTTTCTTCAAGAAATATGTGTACACACATATATTGTAACGGACAAATTAGGGCCCTAACTTTGGAGCCCTGGGCGGTCGCCCACCCTCAATATTAACTTGCGAACTTGCGAAAATTCATAGAAATATGGTTGCTTTAGAAATGTCCAAAGAGGATATAGTTGTTCATGCAAGCAAAGCGTCTTGAGGATGGTGAGGTGGCGACTGCCCAGGCCCAAAAAGATATTTTCTTGAAATACTAATAAGTCATATGTTGAACGTTTAAATAGTTAATTTGCATTATATCTTATAACACGACGACACTTTTTATATAACATTAGTTTGACGATTTTTAACGACAACTAAGTATCTACAATATACACACTACAGGCTATCTCATATGTTCTAAGCAAGACTTGAACCTACAATCATTTTGGTTGAAGAGCTTCTCTTGGGACACAAGTCCTTTTGGTAATTCTAAATAAACTAGTCAATAAACTAATTCATCATTCTTATAAGACCATAAAGGATTTTTTTTTTTTTTTTTTTTTTTTTTTTTTTTCACTTAACTTGGTTGTCTTGCATCAACCTTAACCGTTTGTCAACTTATACTGTCGATCAATCTATTAGGCTAGGCACGCTCGATCGGTCAAGGTGATCGGTCGACCGATTTCTTGATCGGTCGAGGCCATTGTGGCAAAAAGGACTTGGTTGGTCGTCGGTCGAGGAAAAGGAGAGAAGGGATGATATTTCGACCGATTTTAAACACAAACAAAAATCCAAAAATTGTACCGTTTGATATTTAAAAAAAAATAAAAAAAAAAAAAAAAAAAAAAAAAAACTTTTTTTTAAAAAATTATAAAACTTTATCACTTTACAATTTTATAAATACCAACCTCAAACACACTTCTAAACACAATTTCAAACACAATTCAAACAACTTCTCATCCATATTCATCATGTAAAAAAAAAAAACTCACACATCAAAAAATCGACGATCCCGACTACCCCAAAATGCCCCGGATTTGAATTTCTCGCCGGATCCACCGTTTCAATTAACCGGGATAACACCACCAAATCAAAGAATTCGGTTTCGTGCACCCGCTTTTGAATATCCAACAGAACAACCACAACCGAATCAGCAACAAAACCCGTTTTACTTTAATCGTCCATATGTAAATCCGTATCGTCCTAATATGAATTTTAACCAATCACCAAGTGGGTTGTCATATCGTCCTAACATGGATTTCTCGTAGTCTTTTCAACCGTTTCAAACGTATTCCCCGCTTCGGGGTGTTAATCTTGAAATGGATTTAGAGGATTAAAGCATCAATCAATGCACGCTACAAATTAAATTATTAGTTTAAATTTTTAATTAGTATTGTAATGTTTTATTTTTAATGAAGTTTAAATTTGTTGTTTAAAATATTTGAATTAAAAAAATAATAAAAAATATCTTGGTCACCATTGTGGCAACTTGGTCATCGGAGAGAGAAAGCTAATGTGGCAAGGTCGTGTCTGGTCACGACTGTGCCCAGCCTTATCTCTACTTTGAACATAAAAACCTCACTTACATAATAGTACTTATGTAAGTCGTAAGTACTATTATTGTCTTGCTTATGGCTAACTGATTCATTTCTAGCCGAACAAGTTTTCCCTGCCATTACCACGACAGCAACAAGTTTTGAAAATTCAAAATTGTGTTTCAACTTTTAAGGCAAGAAAGAGACGTTGCAAAGAATAAGAAAGAACTAGGTGTACTTCTCCAAAATTGTAGTGTTACAGAAAAAGTTGTTTCATCTTTGAAGGAAAGTGTAATAAATGAGGATGTGACAAAACAACTTTCTTTTGGTAAGAAAATAAAGATGTTACTTTTGTTGTGCCTACTCACGTTAATCACCAAGATGGTCAGTGTAGATGCCTATATGTGAAAAGTTGAGGAAGAAAAATGATGGAAAAGGAAAAATTAAAGAGCGATAAGTTGCATCCAAATTTATGGTGTACAAAGGAAAGTTTTATGCTTGTTCAAGTAAAAGGAAAGGTAGACCAAAAAAGAATCAATCCCATATAGGGGTGTCAATTGGGTTATCGAGTCAGGTTAAGAGGTTATCGAGTCGGGTCTATTAGGTTTTGGAAAAATAAATACTAACGCGCAACGTGACTCTACAAGGTATCCGGTCTATAAGGTTGCTGGTTATTGGATTGGTTTATCGGGTTACATGCTAATTGTTGGAAAATGGGTTTTGCAAAATGAGTTTTTGCAAATTTTTGATACTATATAATATATCTATAAGTTATATATTTATATTTCTTGGTAGCTTTGCGTTCTCTTTGAAGAGAGCTTCGCAGCGAGCTAAAGTATGTCATAAATAGAGTTAATATGTATGAGATATCGTGTCTCAAAGTGAGCCATTTGAAACACAAAAAATGGAAAATGGGAGAGTATCCTACATCGCCCAAAACAAGAAGTGAAAGCTTGTTTATAAGGAAATCTTGGTATTGGCTATCAAATTCTTTTAGTTGGGTTTTACTCTCACACCTACGTGCGCGCGCGCGTAGGCGGATGCAGATTTTAGGATTTCTCTGGGCCAAAATGGGTTTGAAGCTTCTGAACTCATGCGAGCCTGCGCGACCTGCGGACACGAATGTAGCTACGAAACTTCGCCTACGTGCGTATCTTTTTGCTGCAGATTCTTTCTTTCTAGAAGATTTTGTGTAAACCTATTTTAGGAATTGATTTAAACTTTGTGTACAAGTTTAATTCAGATTCGAATATGATTTTCAAATCGTGTTATTAATATAACAAATTTGTAAATCTATTTTATTTTTACAGAATATTCTGTCTTGGTGATCATGACAAATATTCTCTATAAATTAAACACATCTCATTCGATTTTAAGAGGGGGGAAAAAAAAAAAAAAAAAAAAAAACAGCTCCAGAGCCACCGATTTCCAGCAGTCCTTCAATCAGAAACACGCAAGATTTTCGGTGATCTTTCAGGCAAGTTTGTCACGTCCGGCTGTACATCAGCTTTGGCAGTTGTACCCTGGGAAACAGACGACGAATCTGTCTTAAGGGAATCGTGTTAAACACGAGCCTCTTGCCTTGACCGACCTTTACTGCTTTCGTTTAATTTTCGTTGAATAGTGTCTATCTTATGATTCTACTCCTTGCTGTCTGTTATTTAATTTTTTATTATTTACATTATGTTATTTATTGTAATCTGATTTAATTAATAAAAATGTAACACGTTTCCTACACTAATCTCATCCCACAATTCACTTGATTCCCTGAAATTACCATTCAACATGAAATCAGTACACATTTACAACACTAAAATTACTCAATAAATTATGTTACAATGAGATTACACTATAGAATAGCAACGAACTTACTGATTTGTCCCGGATTGGATAATCTACAAATTTATTACCGATTTGACTAATTTTTTCTAAAGTTTTGTCCTAATAATAACAACCCCGTCAGTATTTGTGACAACGTTAGTCCTTTAACCAAACAAGCGTTTGCAAAATTAGTCCTTTTACTAACGTTCGTTTTGTTTTTCATTTTTGAGCGTTTGCAAAATTAGTCCTTTTACTAACGTTCGTTTTGTTTTTCATTTTTGGTCCTTTTGATTATTATTATTATTCTAAAAAATTCAAAAAAATTTATAAAAATTATAAAAACTTATAAAAATGCGAAAAAAATTTAAAAATTCGAAAATTTTTGAAAAATTTGAAAAAATTTATAAAAATTCGAAAAAACTTATAAAATTAGAAAAATTTATAAAAATTCGAAAAAATTTAAAAAATTTGTAAAATTCGAAAAAATTTATAAAAATTCGAAAAAATTTAAAAAAATTCGAAAAAACTTATAAAATTAGAAAAATTTATAAAAATTCGAAAAAATTTATAAAAATTCGAAAAAACTTATAAAATTAGAAAAATTTATAAAAATTCGAAAAAACTTATAAAATTAGAAAAATTTATAAAAATTCGAAAAAATTTATAAAAATTCGAAAAAATTTATAAAAATTCGAAAAAACTTATAAAATTAGAAAAATTTATAAATATTCGAAAAAATTTACAAAATTTGTAAAATTCGAAAAAATTTATAAAAATTCGAAAAAATTTATAAAAATTCAAAAACTTATAAAAATTCGAAAAAAAATTAAAAATTCAAAAATTTTTGAAAACTTCGAAAAAATTTAAAAAATTCGAATTTTTTTAAAAATTCAAAAAATTCGAAAAGATTCGAAAAACTTATAAAATTCGAAAATTTTTGAAAAATTTGAATACTTCGAATTTTAAAAATATGAAAATTTTAAAAATTCAAAAATTTTTGAAAAATTCGAAATTTTTTTGAAAACTTTTTCGATTTTTATAAGTTTTTGAATTTTTATAAATTTTTTCGAATTTTTATAAATTTTTTCGAATTTTACAAATTTTGTAAATTTTTTCGAATTTTTATAAATTTTTCTAATTTTATAAGTTTTTTCGAATTTTTATAAATTTTTTCAAATTTTACAAATTTTTTAAATTTTTTCGAATTTTTATAAATTTTTCTAATTTTATAAGTTTTTTCGAATTTTTTTAAATTTTTTCGAATTTTACAAATTTTGTAAATTTTTTCAAATTTTTATAAATTTTTCTAATTTTATAAGTTTTTTCGAATTTTTATAAATTTTTCTAATTTTACAAATTTTGTAAATTTTTTCGAATTTTTATAAATTTTTCTAATTTTATAAGTTTTTTCGAATTTTTATAAATTTTTTCAAATTTTACTAATTTTTTAAATTTTTTCGAATTTTTATAAATTTTTCTAATTTTATAAGTTTTTTCGAATTTTTTTAAATTTTTTCGAATTTTACAAATTTTGTAAATTTTTTCAAATTTTTATAAATTTTTCTAATTTTATAAGTTTTTTCGAATTTTTATAAATTTTTTCGAACTTTTCGAATTTTTATAAATTTTTTCGAATTTTTATAAATTTTTCTAATTTTATAAGTTTTTTCAAATTTTTCAAAAATTTTCGAATTTTTAAATTTTTTTCGTATTTTTATAAGTTTTTATAATTTTTATAAATTTTTTTGAATTTTTTAGAATAATAATAATAATCAAAAGGACCAAAAATGAAAAACAAAACGAACGTTAGTAAAAGGACTAATTTTGCAAACGCTTGTTTGGTTAAAGGACTAACGTTGTCACAAATACTGACGGGGTTGTTATTATTAGGACAAAACTTTAGAAAAAATTAGTCAAATCGGTAATAAATTTGTAGATTATCCAATCCGGGACAAATCAGTAAGTTCGTTGCTATTCTATAGCATTTACCCTGAGAATACTAAATCATGTAAGTGAGGCAACATCATGAATAACTAATGGTAAAACCGGAAGAGAAATTAAAAAGTTAACAAGTGAAAAAACACAAGTTGAAATGATTTGTGAGGGCAAATACGTCTTAAGACATCAATTAACAGTGTGCAAAGTAAAAGATTCAGTGTACATATCATTTCCCATTAGTAAATTATGTAACAACCAAAGATAAAACACTAAAGTACCCATGTTCTCATTTATTTGAACATGCAAAGTTTAATATACAAGTATAATATTGAGATTATCTCTAAAGTGGGCTTAGTGACTAAAATTTACAACTAATGGACTGTGATAAACGAGTTTAGTTCAAAAACTATAGATTTATAAATTTGTCATTATAGTTTATCAGGTCAACTTGAACCTAATAACGAACTAATTAAAGACCATAACCTGACCCTATGAGGCTATTGAGTTGACCCGATAAACCCGGTAAGCTAAGTTAGACTCGAATCAACCCGACCTTATAAGACTTTATTGGGTCGGGTTGACCCATTTGATGTTGGCCATTACAAGGATTTTTATCTTTAAGACCCGCAACAAAGCACGGGCAAATAAATCTTGTATTATATATATTTGTTTTACATACGACATACTTAGACAACTTTTTTTATAAATAACTGCAAGCTCTTTGCAAAATTAAGTAGAGTAGTATTCGTATTTTAAAAATAAGTTAATGTTATACATTCTACTATTAAACACCTACGCCTAATATCATTTTATCTTTAGATCATTTAACATCATTGTATCACGGGCAAGCGTGTTATTCGGGTGAGATGGTCAGGTTCGGGTCAATTCTGGTTGAGGCTAGAAGAAGTATACCCCCGAAACCGACACAGTTAAGATGTTGGGTTAATCGGGTTTGGGTCTATTTGGAACGGGTGTATTCGGTTCATGTCAACCCGAATATGACTAAATTGATTAACCCGACACCCAATCTTATTTAGAATTCGATTTACGCAGATTGACCCGAATAACACGAATAAAAGTATTGACCCGAATAATCGACTCAAAATAGTTTAATCAAGTTCGAGTCCGAGTCAAATCGGCTATATCACGACCAACAACAATAAGTAAATAACCTTATAACCATACAAAACCCCATGCAAACAACTTAACCCCTTAGACACTTTTGTTGTGCAGCTTTACGAATTATAAATATCACCCACCTACTATCCTTTCTCCCTCATAAACACAACAAAAGCAATCAAACATATACTCACACGCACACCAAACAAAAACACTCTCATTTCATTTTAGGTTAATGTTTCTTATATATCTGTATTTTTTTTCTTCATGTTTTGAAGATTCTCTTTTATAGATCCATATTTGTTTTACAGTTCTGAAATGTTATAACACGTTTTTAACTAAAATTTTGTGTAGATTTGCTGGTCGCAAGAACCTCGCCAGCTTTTAATTAAGGTATCATTTTTCACTTTTCTACTCTCATTTTAGTTAACTTGTGCTTTTGTAGATAAAAGTTAAATATGTAAACGTTTGATAAGTACTTTTTCTATGTTTTTTATTCTTTAAGAATTTACACTAGTATGCTTTTTTAGTGTTTTTTTATGTTAAATAAATAAATCTATGTGTTTGTGTGCGTGAGGTGTTTGTGGATTTATCTTAAACAAATGCTTTTTTTTTTTTTTTTTTTTTAGTTTGTTTTAGGCTTATTAATCTATCTTCTTCTTCTATTTATCAAAGCATGTAATGCTTTTAAAGAAGAATAATTTGTGTTCTTAATTTATAGTATATATATTTTTTATTTTTTTGAAAATAATGTATCTTTTCATGTTTAATTTTTTATATAAGAAAGTATGTTTTTGTGTTCGTGTTATTGTTTTTTGAAAAAGACTTTTTTCTTTTGGTGTTTTTATTTTTGTATGTAGTTTTCATGTTAATTCATTTGACAAATATTAAAGACTTTCGACCACCTCACAAGTTCTGTCTACCATATTTACTTTCATCTACCAATGTTTAAAGATATTCAATTGCATTAAAGTTTATTTATACTCTTTACTTGTTTTTATAAACACTTTGTTGTTTTCTTCAGCAACGAACAACGCTTACTGTTTAAGTATTTTCCTGTGGGTTGAACGATTCTTCAAAATGTCCTTCGGTCTTGATGTCGTCAAGCCCTCCGGAAATCTGCTAAGATAGTGAACGCATTAGCCTCGCCCCGGGTATGACCCAGGACCAAACTCCGGCGTGAGAGTAAGTATCGGAAGGTGAGATAACAAGTATATTAATAAACTAAGTACTGTGTGTAAAGATTCATTACCCTTACTGTAGAAATTGCTCCTTTATATAGGAGACCTATTTTTGTCTCCATCGGATCTGTCCAAGCGTGATGGTGACCCTTTTGAGCGGCAACTGGAACTTTGCCCTGTTTGGGTCTTTTCTCTGGTCTGTCATGGCTTCTGTAATTCTGTCACATACTACTAATACTGAGGTTGACTTTCTGATCTGGAGTTAGCCGTTGGGCCGAATGGCCGGCAAAGGCCGAATGGCATTGGCGGTCCGTCCGGTTCCAACCGTCCGGACACGTATGTCTTCAGCTTGGTTTAGTCTGGAGTGTCATTTGTCCGAGCGGCCTGTGTGGGTCCGTTCGGTTTATACCGTTCGTATATACGCCGACATGTCCCCCCCCCAGTATCATAGTATCGTGTAACGATGGTGTGATACTTTTTGCAAAATCCTGTCTTCCGTCTTTCCGTCATGACTAAACCGTTGGAATTCGTTTACTGTTGCGCGTGTATAAAATGCCAAAAACCATTATTACGCACGCTTATAGGTGCGCCGTCGCTTTTACCGTGTCATTAGGATTGGGACACGTGGCGATGTGTCTCATCGTGTGCCTCAGAAGTTGACACGTCCGCATCTGACAAGATGCGATGTTTCGTAACCCTACCTTTTTGCCTATAAATAGGCTCATTCTCTTCATTTTTACCACTGTGAAATTCTGAATTATTCTGACACATTTCCCTTTCGTCTCTTCGATCCGAGTGGTTTTTTACGAATCGTCCATTACACGGTCCTTCCGTTTAGCAAGGTACGTTTCACATTAGCGTTAATTTGTTGTTTGTATTGTTCGGCTATACCTTCTCCTTCGGCCATGTCGCGCCGTTCGGTTTCATCTCATGAGGAGGATCTTCCGGAATCCGAGGGGTTTATTCCTAAATTTGACATTCGTAAGTATACTTCTCAAATGGATGAGGCGGCCATTTCCTTAGTGGTGATGGAGTTTGGTGTTCCGTTAGATCTAAATCCGAGGCTTCCTCCGGCGAATATGACCATGGATCAACTGCCTTCGGATGCTATAGGCTTGTACTTGGAATATTTTGTTGAGGGAGGCATTAGCGTGCCGTTTTCTACCTTCTTGCTGGATGTCCTTCGGTATTATAAAGTTCATATCTCCCAGCTTGTTCCTCTGGGTTTACACCGCGTCTCTCTTTTCGAGGTTTACAGCCGGAGCTTACATATCACACCCACTACTCCTCTCGTTCGTGTGTTTTACAAGTTAAACAAGCAGGGACATTGGTTCTCCTTCGAAAAACGGGGTGGTAAGGATAAGAAAGTATGTTTTAATGAAATTCTGACTGGCTTGAAGGGGTGGAAGCACCAGTTCTTTCTAATAGATAGGCGAGCTATCCCTTTCGCCATGCCTTGGAGGCATCCTGATTCGGATATTTCTGACCCTTTTCCGCAACGTGGGTTTAATATGGCGGACGTTAGGAGATTGTCAGAGCATGTGATTGATCTAATCCAGATTCCGCGGGGTTTTCTGTATGCTCTTGGGTTGACCCACCATTGGGAGCACCCTGGTTTCCGAGCGACGCTTACGGATGCCGAAGGGAAGGGTATAGCCCTTGCTTATGTGTTTTATTTATATACGCTTACATGTATGCTTGTTTGCTGCCGAATGATACGCGTTCTTAACTTTTTGTTTCACAGCTTTGACGATGTCCGAATATCTTATTAAGCCTGAGCGCCGAAGGGGAGCATCAATGATCAAAGGAGATCCGTACCGTGAAGATGAAACTCGTCCTTCGCATGTGACGGAACCCGCACCATCCAATGCGGCTATTCCGGACAAGACGGCTGAGATGAAGGCAGTTGAAGTTCCTAGCGAGAAAGTGTTAGAAGCCAAGAGGAAAAAACAAGAAGCTGCTGCTCGTCTTGGTCTCAAGTCGAAAGGAGTAGGGGCAGGAGGAAGTAAGGGAGCCCTCAGTTCGGGAAAACGCCCTGCTGGGGAGGGTGTTTCTTCCCGGACAGCTAAGAAAGCAAAAACAAATGTTGACACCCCCATTGTTGAGCTGGATTCCACTGAACACATACCGGCTCCTTAGCCTCTCCGCTCGGTCCATCCGGATGGATCGATGAGACCGCCCGATGGTGAGGAAGGTGCAAGTAGTCAATTTGGAGCTGGTGATGATGGTAAGTCTTTCCCTCTCCCCCCCTTTTTTTATTCGTTAATTTACTTGGGTGTATTTTTCTTATATGCGTCTATCGGTTGTTGTGTGTTCCTTAGGGAGTCCTTTGAAATCTTACGGACGCGGTAAAGACAAGAAGCATACGGAAGGCATAGACGAGATGGGTATGGATGAGCTTACTTCCGGTGAGATCTTTGTGCCCGGATGGTCAGTGAGGACGGATGCTCGTCTGAATGGTTCCTCCGTGTGCCGTGACATGATGGCGCATCTCCCGACTCCTTGTGAGGAGGAATATTTGGAAAGTCTAAGTGATGATGATGCTGTCCGCCGTGCTTGGATGTTATTGGGAAAGAATGTCGTGGCTCAGTCTGATCTTCTGATTCGGTTTGAAACTCTCCTTGGGGAATATCACAATCTTACTGTGGCTCATGAGAAGTGCCCCGGACGGGATCCGGAGGAGCTAGAAAAGCTGAAAGCTGAGCATGCCGACTGTGGTGTTACGTTAGTGAAGGAAAAAGAAGAGCAGGCTGAGAAAGTCAAGTCTCTAGAGGCCGAACTGACTAAAACCCGAGATTTACTGGCTGACGAGGAAAAGGATAATCGGGAACTTAGAAAGGTGAGGGAGGACCTGGCCATCCGGATGGGTAATACCGAGATAGAACGCTTCAAGGTTGTTAAAGATTTTGTGCCGGAAGTAGTGCGCCGTCTTCTCGGCAGTCATGAATATAAACAGTCGTTAGCTCTTCCTTTCAATCTTTCGTCCACTTCGGGGTTCATAGATGGTGTCTCTCTCGATCGCACTCCGGAACAGGCGGCCGAGATCTTGGCTGATTTTGAAAATTTGGACATGGACGCTGAGAAAAAGTACAAATTGTTGTTCGACCAACTCTTCGTGACGGAGTATCCGTATATCCGAAAGGTCAGCAATGCTTGTTACAAGTCCTTGGCCGAGATCATGGAGCTCTTTCCGGATCCTGCTCCTGTTAGGCCTACTGGTCCTTCAACCACTGGTGATTCCGCTGCTCCGAATGTCATATCTGAGGCGACCGAAACGGGTGTTGGCGGGGAGAGTGGTGTGGCTGATGAGAATGTAGTGACCGAAGATGTTGCTGAAGAGAATGTTGGTGAAAATGTTGGCTCTTCTATCAATTTGTTGTGGGTCCCGGGCTATCTCCATTTTGACTATGGGTAAAGACTGTTCCGGATACCTTGTGAAGCTTACTTTAATCTTTTTATCGTTTGAAAACAATGTTTGCTATCTGTTGTGCGCCGCATGTGGCTGCCTTGGGTTATTGTAATGAATATGTAACTAGTTTCCGTCGGATGACTGTGATTTGTCTTGATCGGAAGGTTGTAATTCCGATCCTTTTGTTAACGATGATTCACTTGGCTTTTGTTATATCTACCTTGTTTTGCATGTATGTTTTCTTCCTTTTTTTATTATTATTATTTTTTTTATACATGTGTGTATCTTGCGGATTGTGCCTCACGACTACTACATTATTTGTCATATCGTTGGGTTGAGCGTGCTTCGGCCTTCCTCTTGATATTTTAGATTTGAATGACCGCTAATTCCCTTATCATTTTTGTTTTGTTTCTAGGATTAACTGCTGCCGTTAGGGGCGAATATGCCTCGGCATGTTCCTTTACGTTTTTAGGATTAATTATTGCCGTTAGGGGCGAATACGCCTCGGCATGTTCCTTTACGTTTCTGGGATTAATTATTGCCGTTAGGGGCGAATACGCCTCGGCATGTTCCTTTACGTTTTTAGGATCAATTATTGCCGTTAGGGGCGAATACGCCTCGGCATGTTCCTTTACGCTTTTAGGATTAATTATTGCCGTTAGGGGCGAATACGCCTCGGCTAAACATTGAGCTACATAGGCCAAACAGAGGTAGCTAACCTCTGCCGGAGCCCTGCGAATGCTTTTTTTTTGTGACAATGTATGGGAAAATTTTCTCCTCTCTGGCTTGGAGGAGAATATATATAATATTTCATAATTATAGCGGTTCACAATGGCTCATAGCCTTACATACTTGTTCCTATAGAAAACATTTTCTTAAGTTAATTGCGTGCCATTTTCGGGGTACCTCTTCCTCGTCTATGGTCTCTAGCTTGTATGATCCGCACTGATATGCTTCGGTTATCCGATAGGGCCCTTCCCATTTCGGACCCAGCTTGCCTTGATCCTCCACTCGGCTCGCTTCGTTCTTTCGATACACAAAGTCACCCGGCTGGAATGAAACTGGTCGGACCTTTTGATTGTAGTATTTTTCCATCTGGGTTTTATGCCGGGCCTCTCTTATTGCCGCCTCTTCCCTTCTTTCCTGCAGCAAGTCCAAGTTCAAGCGCATCTCTCGTTCGTTTAGTTCTTCTATTCGACGAGTATCATCTTCGTCGATCCCTTCTCGGATTACCATCGTTCGATGTGTCGGCATGCCGATTTCTGCTGGTATGACCGCCTCACTTCCGTAGGTTAAACTAAAAGGGGTTTCCCCGTTGCTCTGCTTGAGGGATGTCCGATGGGCCCACAAAACGTTCGGCAGCTCGTCCACCCAGCCTTCTCTAGTTCGGCCCAGTCTTGCCTTGATCCCTTCAAGCAGGCTTTTGTTGGCTCTCTCGACCAAACCGTTCACTTGTGGGTGTGCCACGGCCGTATTGATCTGCCGGATTTTTAATTTTTCGCACCAAGTTTTGAAAGGATTATCAACGAGCTGCTCCCCGTTGTCTGTGACTATGACACTCGGCAGGCCGAACCGACAGACTATGTTATCCCAGACAAATTTTATCACATCCTTCCCCGTGACTCTAGCTAACGGCTTTGCTTCAATCCATTTTGTGAAATAGTCAATAGCCTCTATAACAAACTTTATTCTTCCTGCGGCTTGTGGTAATGGACCCAAGATGTCCATCCCCCACTGATAGAACGGCTAAGGAGCCATGATCGGTGTTAAGGTTGTCTTTGGGAGTTTCGGCACTGGAGCATGTATCTGGCATGAATCACATTTCTGAATTTCATTTCAGGCATCTCGGTGCATGGTGGGCCAATAATACCCTTGCCGCATGGCTTTTGCTACTACTGATCTTGGCCCTGAGTGCATACCACAGGCCCCCATATGAATTTCCCGGATGACATAATTTGCTTGCAGTGGTCCGACGCACCGCAGCATGGGAACCAGGTAAGCCTTCTTGTAGAGCACTCCGTCTTCCATCACATATTGACTTATCTTCATTCTTAAAGCACGAGCTTCGTTCTGTTCCTCCGGCCATATTCCTTCCTCCAGACATCGGACAATGGGCGTCATCCAGTTCTCCCCTTCTTCCGCGACTATATCGTTGATTTCCTTCCCTTCGGTAGACCTTTCCCTCAATACTTCCACTAGTACTTCCTTGGTCAAATGATCAAAAGCTACCGTAGCCAATTTGCTCAGTACATCGGCCTTCTGGTTTTGACCTCTGGGGATGTTCCGAATGGAGAAATGTTGGAACTTAGCGATGCATTCCTTTGCTTTAGCCAAATACCGGATCATACTTTCATTGCTTGCCACATAATCCCCATTTATTTGATTCGATACTAGCTTAGAGTCTACTCGCACTTCGATACATTGCACATGCATCCTTTCGGCCATACGGAGTCCAGCTAGGAGGGCTTCGTACTCCGCTTCGTTGTTGGTGCTGTCAAAATCTAGCCGAAGGGCGTAGGTATATTCTACGCCGTCCGGACTTACTAGCACGAGTCCTGCTCCGGAGCCTTTGCTGTTGGATGCTCCATCGGTGAACAACAACCACTTACCTACCTTGTCCTTTTCAACTTTCACGGCCGGCTGGCTGAAGTATCGATCTGAGCTTTCTCCGATGGGAGTTTCCGAGAGAAAATCTGCTAAAACTTGGCCTTTTATTGCATTCCGTGGCTCATATGTGATGTTGTACGCGCCTAGTTCTACGGAATATTTAGCCAACTTACCCGAAGCTTCGGCCTTGTTGAGTATCTGCTTGATCGGCTGATCGGTGATGACTTTGATTGGATGTGCTTCGAAGTATCTCCGTAGTCTTCTCGACATGTGCAGCAACGACAATGCCAGCTTTTCCATCGGTGCATAATTCTTTTCGGCTTCATTGAGCGTCCGACTTACGTAATGTACCGGATGTTGCTTTCCCTTCCTTTCTGTCAGAAGAACCGCGCTTACGGCCTCTTGAGAAGCAGCCAGATAGACATAAAGTGTTTCCTTAGGCATTGGCGTGGTCAAGGATGGAAGGTCTGCTATCAGTTTCTTCATCTCTTGGAATGCGTTCTCCGCATCTTCCGTCCACCGGTACTGTTCCTTGTTCTCCTTAGTTATATTTTTCAGAGTTTCGAAGAACGGTAGCGATCTTTCGGCTGACCGAGCCAAGAATCGGTTCAAGGCTGCCAACTTGCCGCTGAGACTCTGCATTTCTTTCAAAGTTCGGGGAGATTGCATGTCCGTCAGAGCTTTTGTCTTCTTTGGATTGGCCCTGATCCCCTCGGAAGTTACCATATATCCTAAGAATTTCCCCTCTTCCATCCCGAATGAGCATTTCTTGGGGTTCAGTTTCATGTTAATCCTTCTCAGGTTATCGAATGTTTCGGCAATGTCAGCCAGCATCTCATTTTCCTCTTTGCTTTTGATGACCATGTCGTCCACATATGCTTCTAGGTTCCGTCCTATATGTGACTGGAAGGCTGTATCCACCATGCGTTGATACGTTGCTCCGGCATTCTTCAGCCCGAAGGGCATTTTGGTATAGCAGTACGTCCCTTGATCTGTGTAAAAAGCTGTTTTTTCTTCATCTTCCTTCGACATCTGGACCTGATGATATCCCTTGTATGCATCCAAGAAACACTTATATCTGAATCCCATGACTGATTCTATCTTTAGGTCGATCTTCGGCAAAGGGTAGTAATCCTTCGGACAGGCTGAGTTAATGTTTTTAAAGTCGATACACATGCGCCAACTTCCATCACACTTTTTGACAAGGACCGAATTAGATATCCACGTAGGATACTTGACCGGACGAACGATGCCCGCTTTCAACCATTCTTCTACTTCTTTTGTCACGGCCAAACTTCTATCCGGGGCCAACACCCTGCACTTTTGGCAAACCGGCTCTACTGAAGGGTTGGCGTTCAACGTATGCTTAATTATGCGTCGAGGGACCCCCGTCATATCCGCCGGCGTCCAGGCGAAAACATCCATGTTTTTTTTGAGAAGCGATCTAAGTTTTCTCTTGCACTCAGGCGACAAGCTTCCTCCGATAGTCACCAGCTGTTCCGGGTAAGCCGGGTTTACCATAACTTCTTTTGGGACATTCGCTTCCGTTACCTTTTCTGTTGGTTCTTCGTCTTGCCTACAAGAAGTCCTTTGGGATTCTTCCAACCTTCGGCATTCCGAAATGACTATTTGCCGAGCCTTCAAAGTGGCTATCCCCCTGGGAGTTGGGAACTTCATCATAGCATGTATGGTCGAGGGAACTGCTCTTAGCATTTTCAGCCCGGTTCTCCCCAGAATTACGTTGTATGGTGATGGTGCGCGTATGATGGTAAACTTCATGGTCACTCTCCTATACAGCCCTCCTTCTCCGAACGATACATCCAGCTCTATTTTTCCCAAAGGTTTAGTTACCTGTCCAGCGAATCCTAGCAGATCCGTCTGAGTTTGCTTCAGTCGAGACTTTATCTCCGGGCTTAGGTTATCAAAACAATGCTCAAACATGACCTCTACCGATGCTCCTTCGTCCACAAATACCCTCCTCACCAAGTATCCTTCCATCATAGCTTCAACAATGAGAGGTTCGTCAGATACGTCTCCGGTAGGTATGAGAGGAAAAGTGATGGGAACATTCATCCATCCTTCTTCATGTTCTCTAGATTTACGTTTCTTCTGCTGCATCCTTACACTGATCATGTTGATTATCTTGTCTTTGGCCGGGAGATCTCTCTTCGGCGCACCTTTCCCTCTTTGACGTACATCCTTGACTAAATGATTCAGCTTCCCGGATTCTAAGGCCAGCTCTAGCTGCCTCTTCAACTGATAGCAATCATTCGTATAATGCCCTTTTTCCCCGTGATAGTCGCAGTATCTATCCTGGTTCTCTTTCTTCGGAGGATCCCGCATCGGCCTTGGGGGAGGTAATCATAGTTGTTGCTCGGTGGCTAGAATCTCCTTTGGTCGCTTCGTGAGTGAATCAAGCGTTAAACGGGGGGCATTGTGATTCTGATAGTCATTACGTGTTGGAAGGTATGGTGCCGGGCGGTCTCTATGTCGATACTGGACCTGTCGATCTTTGTTGTGGTATCCAGACCGTCCTTCGTTCCTGTTGTCGTTCCCTGACCCTCTGTATCCTCGGTCATCTTTTCGAAAGGGTCCAGTTGACACTTTCCTGTATCGGTCATAGCTCTCTCCTCGTGGCAGTTCGGTACTGACGAACGCCTCTTCTGATCTCACAAAGTCATCCACACGGATCATCATCTCATCAATGGTTCTAGGAATTTTATCAGCAAACCTCTTGGCCAACTCCGGGCATTTGCAGCCATTCATGAATGAGGAAATCCTCATAATTTCCGGAGCTCCTTGTATGAATCCTGTTTCCGTAGTCCACCTCTCTTTGAATTCCGGCAAAGTCTCATTGGCCTTCCTCACAATCTTCATTATCTCCGTAGGGTCCTTGGTGCATGCTTTGTGTAAGGAGAAACGAGTTTCGAACTGAGCCCTTAGATCCGCCCATTCGTCTATGCTGCCCGGGGGAAGGCGGTCGAACCATCCCCTCGCTCTTCCGTCCAGTGTCTGCTGGAACATCCTGCACCATACAGGCATTGGCCATTCTCCTTGACCTGCTGCTCCGGTGAACCGGTTGAGGTGATCTTGAGGATCCGTCGATCCATCGTACAACTTGATGTGCGAGGGCATCTTGTGTTCCGGTGCTGAGAACTCAATCAATCGCCGTGTGAAGGGCGACTTTCTGACTTCTTTGAAGGGTTTCACCAAGTCTTCATCTGTTACCTTGTCTCTCGTCACTATTCCTTTCTTTCCTCCCACTGTTTCAGCCTTTTCCGGACCGTCCTCATCACCGAAGTCTAAGCGTATCGGCTGCACGGTGCTTTGCCTGTTGTGTTCTTTGACCATGGATTTGAGAGCAGAGATATACTCTTCTATTTGTCCTAAGGTGACTGTAGGGGGTTCGGCGTCCCCACCTCCAGCACGGTTGACGGGAGGAGTTTCGACACTCCTTCCTCCCGATCCCTCAGGACGTTCGGAACCTGACATTCTATAGCCTTAGTAGATTGAATGTCGGGTCCCACGGATGGCGCCAATGTTTAAGTATTTTCCTGTGGGTTGAACGATTCTTCAAAATGTCCTTCGGTCTTGATGTCGTCAAGTCCTCCGGAAATCTGCTAAGATAGTGAACGCGTTAGCCTCGCCCCGGGTATGACCCCAAGACCAAACTCCGGCGTGAGAGTAAGTATCGGAAGGTGAGATAACAAGTATATTAATAAAATAAGTACTGTGTGTAAAGATTCGTTACCCTTACTGTAGAAATTGCTCCTTTATATAGGAGACCTATTTTTGTCTCCATCGGATGCGTCCAAGCGTGATGGTGACCCTTTTGAGCGGCAACTGGAACTTTGCCCTGTTTGGGTCTTTTCTATGGTCTGTCATGGCTTTCGTAATTCTGTCACATACTACTAATACTGAGGTTGACTTTCTGATCTGGAGTTAGCCGTTGGGCCGAATGGCCGGCAAAGGCCGAATGGCATTGGCGGTCCGTCCGGTTCCAACCGTCCGGACACGTATGTCTTCAGCTTGGTTTAGTCTGGAGTGTCATTTGTCCGAGCGGCCTGTGTGGGTCCGTTCGGTTTATACCGTTCGGCCATATACGCCGACACTTACCAACGGCTATGTGTTACCTCTGCAAACCTACTACTGGTTAACATGATTGCTCCAAACCCGATACGATTTGAGCTTTTATTTTATGATACAAGAGCAAAACAACCATGTTTTGTTAAAATAGGTAGTCTCAAAAATAAAAAGGTATAATTTCACTATCTCTAATATTTATATCTTGATAGGTGATTATCACTAATATAAAAAAAGTTACTTAAGTCTACAATATCTTTATAATTATCTAATTAAATATATATAAATAATGGGTTGCAAGTTGAACATTTAATAAATGTGAGCATTAATGGCATAAACTAAGCAACTCAAATATCAAGATTAAGCTAACAAGGTTCCTTAATGTGGAGCTTCTTTTGAAAGCTTTTAAGAGCTTTTAAAATTGCATAATGCAAAGATTTAATGCATGTTTCACATTTAATGGTATATGCTAAGAAACTCTATTATACAAATTAAGCTACCAAATCGTTAATGTAGAGCTGCATTTGATAGCTTTTAATAGCTTCTAAAGTATCATCACTTTACAAACCATAAATTCGTAAAAAAAAATTAAAAAAAAAAAAAAAGGCTGTAAAGCCTCATTGAATGAGGCCATAACTGTGACAAATGGTAATATTCACACTAATATTTTAATAATAAATGTTTATTTATTATTACACAATTGTCAAACTGAACACTTATGTGTTTACATATTTATTACGGGAAGCAAACCCGCACGCAATAGCGCACAATAACTCACCAAAACTATTTAAATTTATCAGTAAAAATGAATTTATCACTTTCTGACAATTTCAGACACTAACGTAACAAAAACGAGAGGTTATCTTGTTTTCCTGAAAAACCGACACCACACGCGTACCGACGCCACATTAGTAAAGGTTGAACTTTAAAATTCATTTTTAGGAGTCGACAAATTTATTTTACATCGGTATTGTAAAAACGACTCCAGATTTATATTTTTCACGTTTACGTGAAACCGAGGTACCACAATTTTACCTCAGCCAAACAAGACACGGGGTATACACAATACATTATAAAACTTAAAACAAATAAATATACACTCTTTTACAGTCAACCATGTGAGGTCTATAACTTTTTCTGACCTTCTCCTCCTTCTCTTTCGATCACCGCAACACACAGAACCCTTCTTTTTACTTTTCTGATGAAGGAATCAAGAAAACACCCTACTCCCTTCTTCATCCATCACCATCCATAGGTGATTCTTTGGCGCCTTTCGAGTTCCCTATGGTTTTTGTCAGATCTAAAATCCGATCCAAAAGAGAGTCAACTCCATTGAATTGAGGCCAGGAAAGGGAGGTTAGCCAAGACGGGTGAAACCTCATCCTTGGATGATCAAAAGGAGGTCAAGAAATTTCCATGAGTTTTCCATTAAGAACGCCGATTCCAGGAGGGGCAGTTACACCAAAAATCTATCTTACGTCAATCATATAACTCAGTCGAGGGAATTAAAGGGAAGAAAAAGGGTGTGGCTTGCTTGGGATCGGGTGGACTCTCATTATTGCTTCTGTAATCGATCCACCATCAAATCCTTTGTAAGGTTTAAACTCATTCTTGTTGTTATTGATGCGGTGCGATGTGTCGTTGCGGTTTAGCAGTATTAATGCCTACTCAAGTTTTAAATTTATATTTAGCCGACTTATCAATAACACACACACTTAACGAGCAGTGTACCCGGTCAGTATGAATATAATGGTAAGTAGAGTGTCGATCACTAAGAGTGGAACGTATTATCTAGTTATTCTAATCAGTATTTTAATATATTAAGTTAGCTATACAACCTATTCTAACGCAAGGGGGTTCAGCCTGAGAGACTGGCACGATTTGGTTGCAATTAAATAATAAACTAAACCAATAGGCACGAATCAGCGAATAGCACACACGTACACAGATAAATACTCGAGACAATAAGAAGATCTGTCCTGATAGATAAGTAGTTTGTCACTTGTTTTATTGCTAGTTTTATATGAAGTGTATAGTTCGATGCAACGCACCGAGATTAAGTCCTTTCTCGTTGGTTCTAATCTTATCGGCGAGTAAACCCTTAATGATTACTTATGACTATCCTATTTATCTTTCTTCCTACTTTTCTACAGACGATAGAATGCATAGGCGATCTAATAAATAGGCGAGGGCAGAGGCATGGCGACCCGATCAACGCTCAGCTAGACACAGAGGTTATCAATGCACTAATAAAAGTCACCAAAGACATCAACATATAAACTTTAATTAATGAGAAAGCAGTTTTAAGGGAGTGCAATCTTTCCGTTGTCACATTACACAAGCCACCAATCTTGATGAATTAAAGTTTACTAACACAATAAAACAAAACTACTTAATGAATTAAACACATGCAGCACCTTCTTACAGCTCTTGTATCTTCGTTTGGGTGTGTCTTGTGCTGCCTATTCGTCTGAATTCGTCCTAGGTTTCTGTACTTTGGTCTTCTGTCGAACTTCGGAACTTTTTTACTCGTCTGGTCTTTGGGGTATTTATAGTTTCTGTCTGAGGGTAAGATGCGGCGCATCTAGTAAGTAGATGCGGCGCATTGACTTAACTTCGCGTGGGGTCCAAGAGTAATATATTCAGGAATATTCGTACACCGCCAGAAGATGCGGCGTAACTCCATAAGTAGATGCGGCGCATGTCCTCTTGTATCTTGGATCGTATCTGGTGAAATCTGGATAGTGATGCGCCGTATGTAATAAGTGAGATGCGGCGCATCTGGAGCAGATTAGTCTTGATCTTGTACATTTCAGTAGACTCTTAACTTCTTGCATGTTTTGCTCCATAATAAGTCTAAAATCGCCAAGTTTCACCAAATGCTTGTTTTTACCTGAGAATTACAAAAGTAAACGATTAAGTATCAATCCTCATACATAATATAATAAAACAAGTCAAATAATTAGGATAAATGATAGTAATAAAATGTACTTATTTGAGTTCATCAAATATCCCCCCACTTGAACTTTACTTGTCCCCAAGTAAACCTTAGAATTAATCTTATGAAAATGTATCCTAAAAGATATTAGGATTTATTTTTATATTTAAGCATGTATTCATTTTTGTCATAATCACACAACCAAACACTTGACGAATTAGAAGTAAAATAAAATAATTTGATAAAAGCAAATCTAATCGTTTAACTGTCCAGTCGTGACGAATATTCTATCATAAGCTTGGCAAGTATACACATCTCCCCCACTAAAGCCAAGGAATAACAAGTCTAAAGCGGTAAAAAGGGTTTTTAGGCTTAAAGGGTTAATTATTCTCCTTAATCTCTATCGATCTCAGATTCCAGAAAAGGCGACAAAATCACAAATACATGATCGAATCCACGAACACGATACTTGCAATTGCTCAAATCCTTAACTCGAATAGGCTAAAGATAGGACCAAGTAATCTTTACCAATAATATTATATCAAAAAGGGCGACAAAATCGTAAATACATAGTCGAATCCACGACTACGATACTTAAGATTGCTCAAATCCCTAATCTCAATAAATCAAAGGTTTGGTTGGATAAAGAATAATACAGGGTATGGATAATATTTGGGATACAAATTGGTGTAAAATAGAAAAAATAAACAAAACAAATAAATTAAAATCCTAAGTGTGGTTAATCACTATCCCAACCATCCCATGAATAAGACTCATATCATTGAATAACTCACGCTTTAACACTTGAAACACACGCTTTAGGTAGACACGAATTATACTCAACAAGATCTTAATCAAAGAATAAACCTTAGTCGGCGTTCCATAACTGCCAACTCCCATTCAATCCATAAGTATAATATACAACAACTAGTGGTGATATCGACCACTTAATACAAAACTTCACATAAGTTGGTTAAAACAAACATCCAACTTTCTTCTTTTTTCTTTTTCTTTTCTTATTTTTTCGATTTTTTTTTTTTTTTTTTTTTTTTTTTTTTTTTTTTTTTTTTTTTTTTCTCAAAACATAAACATAGATGTGTAAAATTTCACCACATCACTATAACGATAATTCTGGATAATTTTTCCATACTTTTCATGACTTCAGAAATAACGGTAATAGTGAAAGTAGTAAACACACGAAAAATAAACTCAAAGATATACAATATTTACTTTCACTCCAATTGCATTGTGCAATTTCCCGACCTAACCATAGATAATGAATTACGCACGCGAACACAGGTAATGTAAGGAAACACACTTTGCCTAAAGCAATTAACCAACCACGAATTTTAATCTATAGGGTAGGTTAAGGTGTAAGGGTGTAACGAAACATTTTAACAAAGGTGTAAGAAATGAAAGGAATGGCTCTGAGTGTTTTTCTAGGGGTATCTTACTCTAAAAATGAGAGTAACAAAAGGGTTTATACGGGGGTTAACTAACCAGTGTAGTTAGCTAATAACACATAACATATAAGGCTTTTTGGGTGTAATCCTAGAAATTTACCAATTTAGACAAGTCATTCCAATTATATAAATAATAGTTATTATGGTGGTCTCGAATAGTATACAAGCCAAGTTCTAAAGTTTACAAGTCACCGGCATACTCATAGATTTGTGAGTTTTGAAAAATCACAATTTTTGAAAATAACGTCATGTGTGCAGCTATGCAACTTAGACTTTAAACAAAAACATGCTAAAAAATTTTAAATTTTTATATATTAAGCGCATTTTAAGCATATTTTGAAAAGTTTAGGACAAGTAAGTGTTAAGTGTTCTAATTCTCCAATCCCCCCACTTAAGTTAAACAACGTCCTCGTTGTTTGTATCAAAGGTTAAAAATCGGAAAATAAAAGAATTAGAACAGAAAAACTCCCCTGAGATTTGCTCGGTATGATCCTCCATTTGTATAAGAGCAAAAATCATCTTTCTTGTGGATTAGAACGTTTAAGCTTCATAATAGATGTATCCACAGGAAATGCAGGAATCTATAATACCACCAAGGCTTTAAAACACACCTAAGTTAAGAAAGGTTCAAACTTGCATAATACATTAGTAGTTAGTTAAAATAAAACATAAAAATTAAAAATGAAAATCATCAGGTCAGTCGATGCGCCGTATCTTATGGAAGAAGATACGCCGTATCGAGCCTGGAATAAATACGGATCAGAATAGAAGATGCGCCGCATCCTTAACCAGGGATGCGCCGCATTAAAATAAACTGATAAAAAGTTTTAAAGTCGAAAATAAAAAAATGCAGAAAAATAAAGATAAGATATGACCTTTGCAGGAGATGCGTCGCATCTCAGGATTGAGATGCGCCGTATCCTCTGCGGGTCTGAAACAAAAATAAATATAAAACGAAATAAAGGATAGGATGCGGCGCATGTGTTCACCACCCAGACTGCTATCAGTCTGTTGTAATATGGCTCATTCCATGGTTCATCTCTCACGTCCTCTCGTACTCTCATGCTGAACTTAATGCCAGTCTTTGTCAAGCATATTAAGAAATATAAACTGAAACATCAAATGCATAAATGAGAATATAGATTAGTACAATCCAAAATGAATAATAATAATGTGCATGGAATAAAGTCAATAAACATGTGGAATCAAGAGATCAAGGGTCAGTGTGGTCGTGTGGGTGGGTCCCTGAAGTGCTGGCATCATCAGTCCTAGGCCGGACTCTGCGGGTGTACGCAAGTGTCACTCCAGAAACATGAGTACCATCTGGACGAGTGTGGGTAATACCCTGCTGCTCTAAAAGTCGGCTCATACTCGTAACCAGCCACTCTGAGTCCCTCCTCATACCATCAACAATGCCTCTCAAGGCTCTCAGCTCCCCCTCGACTGCCTCGACTCTCTGACTCACCGTGCGTACAGGGACTGGTGGGGGTACTGGTGCCTGCGGCTCCTCCTGATGGGCTGGAGCAGCAGCCGGAGCTCCCGGAGGACCTCCCTGCTCCGCCTCTGGCCCTGCAGCTCTAGCGGGCCCCAATGCAACCCAAACGTAATCTCCCATAGCCAACTGGCAGATCCCAAGTCTAACCAGATAATCCCTGTCAATAACCGGGAGATGGGTCACCACAACCTCCAGCCCTGCTGGAATCTCCACTCCAATCACTCCAAAATGGCAGGCCAGCCGAGAAACTAAATGCCCGCCAGTCATATGGCTCCTCCGATCTCTCCCTGCAGCTGATCGGTGGAGGTAGTGTGCCAAAAAGTGGGGGATGTTCACTGACAATCCCTCATCCATGCTCCTCAAGAGGAAGAGGTCCAGAGTAGTCACCTTCTCAGGTGACTGACCCCTCCCAGCAATGGTAAGTGCTATCAAATGGTGGCACAGCCTCCTCATGGGCTCCCTGATCAAAGTGTAAGAGGGGGTAGAAGTAAGGATGTCACCCCCCGAAGAAATCCTGTCCCAGTAATCACCGAATAGTGCCCTGTCAGGGACCGCTCTCAAACTATCATCCCAATATCTGGCAAACCCATCTGACTCAAGCTCCTCAACCGTATGCAAACCCATGGCCAAAATGAACTGTCTCATAGACATCTGCCTCGGCACCCCACCCAGTCTAAACACAAGGGTGTCAGCAATATCTAACCCAGTATCCGTCTCTCTGTAGTAGACCGTACTGAAAAACTCCATCATGAGCTCCCTCACCAAGGGCTCGTCAATCCTGAACAATCTCTCCCAAGCAGAAGATCTGAATACCACCTCCTCATCATCACCAGTAACTATCATCTCCATCCTACGTCGTAAACTCTCAACAGCATGTCCTCCCCCAATCAATCCCACATCAGCGAAATCCAAAACCTGTACCCTGAATATTCTCTTGAAGTAAATCGACTCAAGTCTCCGTAAGTAATCCTCCAAAGTGCCAGGGGTTAGTCCCATATTCTCGAAGCGTAACCACTGATGTCTTTGTGCAACTTCTGGTAATGCCATCTGAAATAAATTTTCAAAGTTAGTAAACAGTCTGCAAATCAGGTAGATACGGCGCATCTGATTTAATCAGTGCGGCGTATCTGCACAAAGTATAAGGGATGCGGAGCAAGAGATGAGATACGGCGTATTGGGATGCGTCGTATCTAGATTAAGTAATACGGCGTATCTAGAATTTTATTAATTTGGAAATAGGTCAATACGCCGCATCAATTAATTTAGATGCGCCGCATCTAAAAGTATATCAGTATAAAATAAAAGGGATCAGGCAGGCTTTTCAAGAATCCGTATCCGTGACGTAAACTCCCACTTAATATCACAGTGGCATTTACCCTTTATAACAGTTCTAAAAGCTCAATACACCACTACTAATCCATTTTCCCACTAAATATTCACAATCGAATTCAAAATCCAAATTTTCGTTCAAATCAAATTATGCCAGAAATTCGATGATATATGCAAGTTAAATACGGTGGAGATCATCTAACACAAGTCCTAATCATATCTCTATATCATATGCCCTAATCGAATTAATCACATAAACCCTAATTTTCATATTAAACAAGATTAAATCGAAATAGAACAATTACCTTAATTTTATGATTAGGTGAAGGATTATAGATCGGATTAGAGGATGGATTCGAGATAAATGTTCGGATTTAGAGTATAATTTCACTGTGTGTAAGTTCTTAACTGTGTGAGTTTTTGTGGTAAAAATTTTAGATCCGGCGCATTCCCGTCGTATTTATAGGGCAAAACGATGCGCCGTATTGAAAAATTGGGATGCGCCGTATCTATTTAATCTCGTTGACTAGTCAATGAGTCCTAGTTGGTCAGAGATACGGCGCTTGGGATATTTAGATCCGCCGTATCGCTATGTTAGTGAACGAAATTTAAATGAGGAATGTACCTTCGCCTCCGCAACACAATTCTTTATACATCAAATTGGGGTAAAACGGTCACACCATATGATATAAATGAATTCAAAATAAGAGCAATAGGCATAAACGTTTTATTAATAACTGTAATCTTATTGTTTAGTGGATAGGGATTTATTCCGAGGTTAGGAACAAATACCGTTTTTAAGCATACAAAATTAAGATTACAATTTTAATCAGATGTATTATATGGATAATAAAATTGAGATTATATTGTTGAGAACTTCCCTTTGGGTTGGTTGAATAATCGAAGAAGTTACCTGGAATTATATTTCAAGAATTTAAGACGTTTAATGTTACCAGTATTGAGTTTTCTTCCACTCTCGTTGTCTTACGTTTGATCACTCCAGCTAGCTTCTCTCGGTTTGGTTCAGAATGTAATCTTTCATGGTGATGCTTGAGTCATCCTTTATCCTGAAAATAAACAACTTGCACACGAGAGTAGCGGACCGATCAAAGTAAATATCAAAAATCAACTATATTTATCAAATTATATTCGTCGTATTAACAAAGGTTAATGCGTCGTATTTTCGTTACGTTTCAAAATATAAGATTTTTGATTCAGAAGATACGCCGTATCGATAGAGATCGATGCGCCGTATCTGTTTAATAATTCGAAAACTGTTTTTAATTAAAATAATAGATACGCCGTATCTGCTAAAGCAGATGCGTCGTATGACGTTAACGTTTAGAATTTTTTTTTTTTTTTTATCAAAAACAGATACGCCGTATCTTGGGGAAAAGATGCGTCGTATCGAATTAATTAAACTCGTTGTATTTTATAAAAATTAAACGCAATACGCCGTATCTGAGAAATCAGATGCGCCGTATCGTTCGATTTAGCTCAGTACAACGATAGCAGTATTCAGAAAATACGAAAAATAAAAACAAATAAAAACACAAACGAAAATAAACACAAATAAAACAAATAACACACAAAAACAGAAAATATGCAAAATAATACAATGAATGCAAATTAATCTAATACACAACAGAATTAGCGGTTAGATAAAAAAAATTAAAAACCTAATTAAAATACTAATCAAATTAACAGATAATAACAATTCACTCCCCGGCAGCGGCGCCAAAAACTTGATGCGGTGCGATGTGTCGTTGCGGTTTAGCAGTATTAATGCCTACTCAAGTTTTAAATTTATATTTAGCCGACTTATCAATAACACACACACTTAACGAGCAGTGTACCCGGTCAGTATGAATATAATGGTAAGTAGAGTGTCGATCACTAAGAGTGGAACGTATTATCTAGTTATTCTAATCAGTATTTTAATATATTAAGTTAGCTATACAACCTATTCTAACGCAAGGGGGTTCAGCCTGAGAGACTGGCACGATTTGGTTGCAATTAAATAATAAACTAAACCAATAGGCACAAATCAGCGAATAGCACACATGTACACAGATAAATACTCGAGACAATAAGAAGATCTGTCCTGATAGATAAGTTGTTTGTCACTTGTTTTATTGCTAGTTTTATATGAAGTGTATAGTTCGATGCAACGCACCGAGATTAAGTCCTTTCTCGTTGGTTCTAATCTTATCGGCGAGTAAACCCTTAATGATTACTTATGACTATCCTATTTATCTTTCTTCCTACTTTTCTACAGACGATAGAATGCATAGGCGATCTAATAAATAGGCGAGGGCAGAGGCATGGCGACCCGATCAACGCTCAGCTAGACACAGAGGTTATCAATGCACTAATAAAAGTCACCAAAGACATCAACATATAAACTTTAATTAATGAGAAAGCAGTTTTAAGGGAGTGCAATCTTTCCGTTGTCACATTACACAAGCCACCAATCTTGATGAATTAAAGTTTACTAACACAATAAAACAAAACTACTTAATGAATTTAACACATGCAGCACCTTCTTACAGCTCTTTGTATCTTCGTTTGGGTGTGTCTTGTGCTGCCTATTCGTCTGAATTCGTCCTAGGTTTCTGTACTTCGGTCTTATGTCGAACTTCGGAACTTTTTTACTCGTCTAGTCTTTGGGGTATTTATAGTTTCTGTCTGAGGGTAAGATGCGGCGCATCTAGTAAGTAGATGCGGCACATTGACTTAACTTCGCGTGGGGTCCAAGATTAATATATTCAGGAATATTCGTACACCGCCAGAAGATGCGGCGTAACTCCATAAGTAGATGCGGCGCATGTCCTCTTGTATCTTGGATCGTATCTGGTGAAATCTGGATAGTGATGCGCCGTATGTAATAAGTGAGATGCGGCGCATCTGGAGCAGATTAGTCTTGATCTTGTACATTTCAGTAGACTCTTAACTTCTTGCATGTTTTGCTCCATAATAAGTCCAAAATCGCCAAGTTTCACCAAATGCTTGTTTTTACCTGAGAATTACAAAAGTAAACGATTAAGTATCAATCCTCATACATAATATAATAAAACAAGTCAATTAATTAGGATAAATGATAGTAATAAAATGTACTTATTTGAGTTCATCAGTTATGTTCTTAAAAAAACTCTCGAATTGTATATCATTTTGTGGCTGTTATAACTTTCCTTTTTGTCAAAAGTTATGTCGAATCATTTTGTTGTTCTTGGTGTGGTTAAGAAAGTATTGAACCTGTTAACGATAGAACACTACTTAGAAATTAATATTGGCTCAGAAACTTGAGGTATTTTCATTATTTTGGCTGTGTCAAATGTCCAGGTCCATCTTGTTGATCGAGTTGAAATGGTTGTGGTCAAGTGTGTCAAATCGATAAGCTTAAACCAAAATTTGACTTTGGTTGTTCTATATTATCCGCAAACATGCTACTGTAAACGTTTTTTTTTTTTTTTTTTTTTTTTTTTTTTTTTTTTTTTTTTTTTTTTAATGTTTGTGGCTATGGTTAAGAGTTTAAGTGGCCAAATTGTAGCTTGAAAACGTGCTCGCGAAGTGCTTGTGTTTATGTTTGAAAGAAAATGTCGACCTTCAAAAATGAGTTTGGGATCGAGTAAAAATAAAGTGCATAAATCCTTGTCTATTGCCGTCCTAGCTTACTCTAGTACTCGACTTCCTTGTTGTGGTTGTGTTTGAGGTTGTATTGGTTTTGGTTTAATCTAATTCATGTGTATTTGAACCTAGGCAGTGAACATGCTTGAAGTTGTGTTAGTCTATTTCAATACGAATGAGACCTTGAGTGTTGGTTCGGGTTGAGTGTATCCTGGGTGAGCCGAGAGGCCACACAAGCTCACCCGTAAATGTGACTCGTTATTATAATATTGTTTGACTCGATCACCACCCCGAAGGGTGCTATGGTATGCTTGGGAAAACCACCCAACTAGTTGTGTTTTGGATGTGTAGTCTCGATGCATAACACCCACGTAGGGTGCTCGTTTTGCTTGGTTCGTATAGTCCTGCAATGGGTTCACAAAAGACCAAACTCATATACTTGGGTCCTTGTCAAGTATTTATTTCGAACCCGTTGTCACTCGCCAAAAACTGCTCAAATCTGATAGCAGTATAAAATTCATATTCCAAGTTCTAAAACTCTTGTATACTGGTTTTGGTTCCAAATGATACACTGGAACTCTTGACTTCTCATTTCTGATTGATATTCGCTCTAACATATGGGCCGAAGCCCATCAACTTTTGCCTTGGTTGTCTCTTTTATTTCCTTTCCTTAGCTGGCTGAAGCCCACTCGGTGCAAAAATAAAACAGGCCGCTGGCCTTCATAAGATGAGGCCCAAGTCAATGTGCAAGAATTTTAAACATGTTCTATTATTAAGCGTGGGCCGCAACCCACTTTGCCACAAATATAAATTTTTATTGTCGACTTGACATAAATTGTTTCCGACATACTAAAACAACCCGACAACACATACATTTCATTTCATCAATATATAACAACTTGATATGAATATGTAAGTAGTACGGAGTAATTTAAAATCCGACGTGAGTTTTAAAAAGAACATTTGATGTACAAATCGATTTTGAACACATAACCTTCATATTAAACAATATATACTCAGAAAGCAGTAATAAAGAACAAAGCAAGACTTGTAGCTCAGGGGTATACTCAGAAAGAAGGGATTGATTATGAGGAGGTTTTTGCTCCTGTTGCCAGGATTGAAGCAATAAGGTTATTTCTTGCCTATGCTTCCTTTATGGGGTTCATGGTCTATCAAATGGATGTGAAAAGTGCCCCTTTCTGTATGCTACTATTGATGAGGAGGTCTATGTTTCTCAACCTCCAGGTTTTATTGACCCTGACCATCCTGACAAAGTTTACAAGGTGGTTAAAGCCCTCTATGGCTTGCATCAAGCTCCAAGAGCTTGGTATGGAACTCTTGCAACTTATCTTTTGAAGAATGGGTTCCATAGGGGAAAGATTGATCAAACTCTGTTTATCAAGAAGAACAAGGGTGATATACTACTGGTTCAAGTTTATGTAGATGATATTATCTTTGGTTCTACAAAGAAGAAAATGTGTAAAGAGTTTGAAAAGCTAATGAAAGAACAGTTTCAGATGAGCTCAATGGGTGAGCTTACTTTCTTTCTAGGACTTCAAGTACAGCAGAAGTCAGATGGAATATTTATCTCTCAGGATAAATATGTTGGTGAAATTTTGAGAAAATTCCAATTCACAGATGCCAAAGTTGCTAGCACACCTGTTGATAAGGAGACACATTTGTTATTAAAAGATCACAGTGGTGAAGATGTGGATGTGCACATGTATAGATCTATGATTGGGTCTTTGATGTATCTCACATCATCCATGCCTGATATTATGTTTGCAGTTTGTGCCTATGCAATATTCCAAGTCAATCCTAAAGTGTCTCATCTAACAGCAGTGAAGAGAATCTTTAGATACCTTAAAGGTCAACCTAATTTAGGTCTATGGTATCCTAAAGAGTCTGCATTTGATCTGGTGGCATTCTCAGATTCTGATTATGCTGGTGCTAGCATGGATAGAAAATCTACAACAGGTGGTTGTCAGTTCTTGGGTTGTAGATTAATTTCTTGGCAGTGCAAAAAGCAGACTATGGTGGCCACTTCTACAACAGAGGCAGAATATGTAGCAGCAGCAAGTTGTTTTGCTCAAGTTCTCTGGATTCAAAATCAGATGCTTGATTATGGGTACAATTTCTTAAACACAATTATATACATAGACAATAGCAGTACAATGTGTATCATTAAAAATCCAGTTCAACATTCAAAAACTAAACACATTGAAATTAGACATCATTTTATCCGAGATTGTAATGAAAAGAAGTTAGTTCAGGTTGTCAAAATACCTACTGATGACAACTTTGCTGACTTATTAACAAAAGGTTTTGATGTAGGAAGGTTTCAGTACTTGGTAACAGGTATTGGAATGCTTAATCCTTCAAAAGATTAATGTCTAAATGTTTTTGTTTTTGTACTGCTAGTTGTGCTATTTATATAGTTTGTACTGCTTGGTAATTTTTAGTACTCCTTGTGGAAATTTGTTAGTCACTTGTGATAATTGTTAAAAAGGAAATGCTTTGTACTGTATTTTCTTTGGTTTTGAATTAACATTTTCAGGTTAAGAAAGCTATTTTGAATTGGATTGTGCTTTGGAAAGAATGGTGGTTTGGATTGTCAAGTGTGAGAACTTATCACACATGTTAGGCTGTCTAGTTTGTATGGGCCAAGGCCCAATGTGTCAAATGTCTAGGGTTTGTTCCCTATATATGTATTGTTCCATATCAATCAAGAAGACAACACAATATTCTCTCACATATTCTCTCCTATACCTTCTAATATGGCCCATACAAATTAGACAGCCTAACAAACTTATCACACAACAAATGGTAATTAGTTCACCATGTCTAACCTACATAAGAACCAACTAGTCCAGATCAAACGGTTTCTGGTAAAGACTAATCAAATCCGTTTATGGTTGACAATTTACGAAAAATTGTATGGTCATCAACTCACCATATCTTAAAGTAAAGAGTTGACTAGTCCAAAGCAAACGGCTATTGGTAAAGACATATCAAATCCGTTGATAGCTGATAGTTTGCTAAAAACTATAAGTGGGCAAAAATGTTTTCAAGTCCACATTAAGTTTATCCTGATCACTGAAAATTTTTGCTAAACAGTTTGTAATGCTAGTTCCAACTAGTTTGTACTGTTCGTTCAAACTTGGTTTAAAACTGAGTTTATACTCTATGATTCACCTCTCTCAGAAGGTTACATATCTGGAAGTGATGAGAGTAGATCTGAAACTAAACAACTGAATTGATGGAAACTTGTACAAATTGTCATATGTTCAACTTAAAGTGATGGTGAAGATTCTTCCAAACAGGGGAGGAATTAAAGTTTGTTCAGTTGTTGTTAAAGATGATTATGTAACTCAAGGGAGGATATCAGTTCAAAATCAGAGATAAGTGTGAAGTTTATATTGGAGTGCTTACTGTTATGGTTTCTTCAAAAGCTTATACGTGAAGAAAATTCTAAAGTGATTCAAGATTGAAGATAAGTGTTTGAAAGAATCCACCCCATCATCAACATTGGAGTTTAATTCGAAAAACTTAATGATTTACACAGAAATCATAAGTTTAGGGGAGGATTGTTGGGAATTAAACTAACAGTTAGTACTGCCAGGCATAAATTAGTACAGCTGAAGATTCGTTCAAGATTACACTAACAGTACTAAGTCAGTTAGTACTGCTAGTAGAAGAAGTTAGTACTGTTTATAAGATGAAGACAGAAGATGAAAGACGCGTAATGATATATATAGAATAGATTGCATGTATATCTTATTAAGTTAGATTGATACGTATAATAGTTTTACTTGTATAGGACTCCTTGTTCTATAAAAGGAGATCCTAATTAGGGTTTCATATATCTCTAATATATATCTTTTATATCCCTAAGTACGATTTAATTGTAAGAGCTTCAAGGTTGTCGAACCCTGGTGATATTGTTGATCATCCGTATTAATTTATTGAAGCTAATCATTGTGTTAAACATTGTGTTCTTGTTTTTCACTGTTACATTCATACAATCACATACACATCACCAAACACAAAATCTTCTAAGTGCTTTGTAGTAAATTCCGCGTGCTACATAGCATAAACTGAAAGTATCTATCTAACACAAGGCGTGTGTTTAGATCCGGTCAGGTAATGTTACAACTTACAAGGCTGCTGATTTCTGTGAAACCATGGAAGTAGCCAATAAGTTGATGGATCAGGTGATCGAGGACTCAGCTGAAACGGTTGCAACAAACAAGCATAAGTGAGATGACCATTCCCGCAACAACAGCAACCATCACCCAAACAAGAAGCAGGATGTTGCTAAGGTCTACATTGCTGGACCAACAGAGAAGAAAGGGTATCCAGCTGAGAGAAAGGGGCACACTGGAAAGCACTCATTCTGCAATCACTGTAAGCTACATCACAGCGGGCCACGCACAGTAAAATGCCGCAACTGTCAGAAGGTTGGGCATATGGCCAGAGATTGTAGATCGAGAACTCTAGCCGCTGCACAGGCAGCACCAGAACAAAACCCAAAAGCCAATGTGACTTGTTTTGGGTGCGGGAAGAAAGGGCACTATAAAAATGAGTATCGTGAGCCATGAAACCAAGTTGCTGGAGGAAATCAGATAGCTGCTAGTCAGCAGGGAAATCGTGGTAACGATGAAGAAGCCCGCGGAAAGGTCTATGCAGTGTGCAAAGCAGAAGCACAAGATGACTCGAATGTCGTGATGGGTACGTTCTTTTTAAATAACCGCTACGCATCCATATTTATTGATACGGGGGCAGATAAGAGTTTTGTTTCAACTGCATTTAGTACACTACTTGATATCGCCCCAACTACCTTAGATAACGTATACAATGTGGAACTAGTTAACGGGAACGTAGAAAGAGTAGAAACTATCGTAAGAGGTTGTACTCTAAATCTGTTAAATCACCCATTTAAAATCGATCTTATGCCGGTAGAATTGGGTAGTTTTGACGTCATTATCGGCATGGTATGGTTGTCAAAATATCATGCCACCAGTCTTTGCGACGAGAAAATCGTCCGACTTCCTTATGGAGACGAAGTTCTAAACGTTGAAGGTGACAAAAGAGGTCGAAGAAACGCCTTAAGACTAAATATTATCTCTTGCACAAAGGCGCATAAATGCCTTGAGAAAGGATGCCTTCTCTTCCTAGCACAAGTCTCTAAACGGGAAGAAAAGGAGCAGGAGGAAAAACGTTTGGAGGACGTTCCAATCGTAAGAGATTTTCCAGAAGTCTTTCCCGAAGACTTACCTGGACTCCCGCCAAACCGACAAGTCGAATTTCAAATCGACTTAATACCTGGTGCCGCACCCATGGCACAAGCACCTTATCAGTTAGCTCCGACAGAACTGCAAGAACTGTCAAACCAATTATCGGAACTCGCGGAGAAAGGATTCATCAGACCGAGTTCTTCCCCTTGGGGAGCTCCAGTTCTTTTTGTCAAAAAGAAAGATGGATCTTCCAGGATGTGCATCGATTACCGCAAACTAAACAAAATAACCATCAAGAACCGTTATCTACTCCCAAGAATCGACGATCTGTTTGATCAACTCCAGGGTTCATGTGTTTACTCCAAAATAGATCTGAGATCCGGATACCACTAGCTTAGGGTTCGGAAAGAGGATACCCCGAAAATGGCTTTCGAAACTCGCTACGGTCACTACGAGTTTCAGGTTATGCCATTCGGCCTAATGTTGTTCCCTTAACACTCTTAGAGTTAACTAGAAAGTTAATCTATTTGTGTTTATGACTAATACAATGTAATGATTTATTCTAACAGATTAGTGAAACGTAAAAGTAAAAACACCCAAGTATTTTCAACGTTTAAATTCTTATTAGAAATGAATCAAAGAATCTATTACCCAAGTGTTTTGCGGAACAAACACTTGGGATTGAATAGACAAGGTATGGTGTCTCTTATCTAAACTTAAGCTATGCTTAAGTGGTAACACTTCGACCCACTGAGCTATCTCAGGGATACGTTACTCTTTGTAGGAGAAAAGGGGTATTTGTGAAAGTCTAAGCTTTAATTACATAGGAATACTCAACCCTCTTTTCTCCTATCTGTTTGCTATTTATAGGCAAACCTTTTAAGAGTACTGAAGAATAAAACTAGATAAACAAATAGGAAGCGTGTGTGACAACTACTACAAAAAATCTCATAGAGACCGGTTAGAATGGCTCATGGAGAGTGGTTTAGGAACCACTCTAGGCGGGGGGGGGGGGGGGTATTTCTATAACCAAAAACATATAGAAACCGGTTCCACAACCGGTTTCTAATATGAGCATCGAAACCTGTTTGCTAGTAAGAACCGGTGTCTACAACCGGTGTCTACATGCCTCTATTATAGAGTAAAGAAACCAGTTTTTATATAAGAACCGGTCTTGGTGAGAATTTCGTTTTAAAAAAAAATGATTTTTTAGTTTTTGCAAAAAAATATAAAATTTTCATAATTCCATAATATACAACTAACGTAAAGTGCATAAATCTTGATACATGACAATATAACCAACTACAACATATCAAATCGTCTCAACTTGACTCAAACTTGTTTAACTAATTAAGCTAGAAAGGAATGTAGTAGCAGCAAGCTCGCCCTTCAAGGCTCCAACAGCAGCTTTCAATTTCGATTGCAACTCCTTCCTGCACAAATGTTTAAACCAAGACTCATTTCGCCCCATTACCAAAATACCCCTATTGTCACCCCTAATTTGCAATAACTAATGCATAAACTACCCAATCTTGTAATAGTATTGTTTTTCTGATCACAATTAACGCATTAACTCCTAAAAAAAATATACAAAGTGGAGAAAAAAGTGTTTACTTGTCAACCCAAGTCACGCTCATTTCAACCTGCCCATACCCAAACTACCAACATTGCTACCCCTAATATCAATAATCTGTGATAAAACAGAAAGACACAACTATATGAGCTATTGAGTTAATCCAAGTTTACCTTTGACGAATCTTTTCTAACTCGCGAGGGTCGGTTACTAAAACTTTAACCCCTAATTGCATCTTTGTCTTTTGAAGATTGAAATCAAGACACGCAATCCTTGCAGGAGAAACTCTCATCGGCATTCCTTGTGCTGCACGACCCGTATTAAGAGCATAACCTTTCAACAAGTAGCTTTCTTTAGCACTTTTTCCATGAGCTTTAAGAATATTGATTCCCTACACAGCCACAAAATTGGTCACGTCAGTTCTCATGTTGAAAAAAACAGCTAAGATATGTGCAGACAGCTAAAGATACCGAATTCTCAGAATGATGTTTGTGATATCTAAAATATATGATACTTATTTTAGAGGGGGTTTATACATATTTTTGTAACTAACTATTGCAACTTGACGTCTCAATAATGAACTTTTATTGTTTAAATAAAATTATTTTGCTAATGCTTACCTTGATTGGATACTTGACTTCTCCCTGTGCATTTGTCATTTTAACAGATTGTACTGCTTCAACAACCTACAAATGCAACCAAAGCATGTTATTACTTCAGTATCAAAAAGGGAAGAAAACTGAACATATAATGGCAACACAATTTCGCAACAGATTCCCTTCTACCAGATATGAACAGGAAGATTATCATTATAATAAAGGATTTCTAAGGGAGTCTTTATTAGCTTGTTTAGCGAAAATAAGCTCATCTTAACATTTGGATAAGCTTATAGGCGCATATAAGGCATATGAGCTTAGTCAGGGGCTTTTTAATATGCTTCATTTTTGTGGCTTATGGGCTTATTTAGCTAATCCATTAGTATACTCTTCTAGTTCACTTTTTTACTATTGGCCAATCCAAACACTTAGTAAGAGCTAATAAGCTTATTCATCATAAGCCATAAGCTACTTATGACATAAGTTTAAGCCCAAAAATAAAACTACACAATAACACAAACACACCCTAAAAAGAAAAAAAACAAAAAGATTCAGTAAAAGGCATACCAAATTTGCAAAGAAGTCATCGTCAGTCACCAAAAGCTTTGAAGACATGCTTGTCTTTGCACAATTCACAAGAGTCTCCTTCCCAAGCATGTCAACCTAAAAGAAAGAAACAAGAAGACGGTGATTAACTTCATTACAATTTTGCAACGAGTACGACTCTATCTAAACTTAAATGCCATACCGAAGCCTCAATTCTAGTAAGAAATAACTTTTAACATATTCCCATATAACGTTATAATAATCATTACCTTAACACCCAGCTTATCTTCAATATACTTGCATGATTCTCTCATTGCAAGCTGCCAACATATAAGTAACATAACTGAGTGAGAAAACGTTGGCAAGAGTATTCAATTGAAGCCGTAAATTAGTGACAATTACTCTGTATCCACTTATTACAGATGTTGGGTGAATCTTATTTCTGACAAGGTCATTTGCTCTCTGCAGAGTTATCAAAAGTCAAAACAATGAATTAGTAAGCACTCTCTGATACATAATATACGGGACATAACAAATATGTATGCACTTGAAAGTAATACCCTGAGTAACTCAGCTGCTATAATGACTACAGAAGTTGTGCCATCTCCTACTTCTCTATCTTGAAGCTCGGCCAACTTAACAAGAACCTAATAACCATATGTCACAATAAATCCAACATGTTAACAAATACAATTCTGCCACATTTCAAATACACAAAACATGTTCATATTTCCGTTTTTTCACAACGATATACAATTGAACCAAAAATATTAATTAAATTGAACCAAAAAATTAATTAAATGCTAAAATTTAGTGACTAATGAACACAGTTACTCGGAGGAGGATGGTGATGCTAGCAATTGTAAAACAAGTACATGAATTGCCTAAATCAAACTATCGTAATATTTATGAAAAACTACATAAAGGGCTACAATTAGGCCAAATTGATAAATTAAATTCCATTTTGCCCAAATTGATAAATTAAGCATAATAGAAAAGTTTTAGGATTTAACCTGTGATGCCGACAAAGATGACGCTTGTTCTAGAGAGTGTATCGGTTAAAAAGTTGAAGGTGATGGAAGTAGAGTGCGTGTGGAGGAACACATGGGTAGTTTCTTATTTACAGTTTTCATGATGAATGGAATGAACCAGTTTGGTGACTGAGTAGAAGCGCAGTTCTTTTAGTCGCATTTTGATGAGTTGGTTATTTTCTTTTTGTGTTTAACATGTTTTAGAGTACTAGGTATTGTGGTGGCTAAAATTAAAATAAATTTGTGTGCCGTCGTGGTGTCGTGGATAAAATACTACCCGTCACAGTTTTTATGTTTATTTTTATTTATTCAAATAAAATAACACATTTAACTAAAAACAAGCGGTTAGTAAACATACATGTTTAATTGTGTGTTAATCTGTGAACATCAAACGGATCCTTATGGGACATCTATCCGTTGCGTTACTCGTATTTACTTTTTCAAAGGTGGATTTCAATAATCCAAATGAATAAGTAGTTGCAAATAAGAAAAATCCAGATGATCCAAGACAGTGTAAAACACTTAAATAAGGTAGTCTTATGTATATACTTTAGAGGTACAAGAACTTATGGCAGTGGATGCTCTTATGAATATATATGTTTTTGATTCTACTCCTAAAAAGGTAGTCTTATGTATATACTTTTTCAAAGGTGGATTTCACAAGTTTAGCTGGTGTATTTTAACTTGTAAAAAGTTCAGGACTTAATTGTGAAAACTAAAATCATGAAAATTCTTTGAAAAACTGACTTTCTGCCTAAACTATGAAATTTGACTTTTTGTAAGTTAACTCCTAAGTTGACTTTACTTAAATTTGGAGGGTCCTAGATTACTAAATAAGTTGTTATAAGCTACAATTGAACTGATTTAAGGTATAATACCTAAATATACATGCTCCTATATGATTATGCTAATCAAAAACCACACAGTTAAGCAGTTAAAAAGCTTTTTAAAGCAACTTTGACTTTTTAACTAATAGACTACTTATTTTATGTTTCCACTAGTCTAAGATTACCCTAGGAATAAAGCCTAAACTGATTTTAACCACTAAAAAAGAATAGGTACCAAGCTAAAAGCTATTGGAAAAAACTAAAAGGTACTGAGATGACTTTAAATAAGCTAAGGGTTTCAAGAAAAAGATGGGAAATAAGCTGTAAAGCTCTCAATAAGCTAGTCTAATATCCTACTCAGAACCACAGATTTGCAAGCAACTTTGAAGGCAATTTGAGCTTATGAAATAAGCTCAAAAGCTCAAAGTGAATGTTGGAATAGCAAGTTGGTCTGGTGGGCTTCTCAAAGAACCAAGAGGGGGTGTGTGGGGCCCACATGAGGTGGTCTGTGGGACCCACCAAAGTGGTAGCAGTGGTGGAGAGCTGCTGTTGCAGCAGTGGATGTAGTGCCCCGCAGTCAACTTTGAAGGGGTGTGGGGCACACATAAAAAATCACAAAAATGTAATGATGGTTGATTTCTAAAGATGAGGTGGAGGGCTTCAATTCCTGAAAGTTTCACAGCTTGAAACACAACACAAAATTCTCAATAATTCTTGCAATTTTTGGATTTACTGCATAGGAGCAAATTTTGACTTTTCCCATTTTTGGTCTATTGTTGACTTTTGTGAGATTTGTTTGATCCTAAATGATTAAATAAGTAATACTAAGCTATTTAGAAACTAGAATAAGCTATAACAACTAGTTATGCAATGAAATGGTGAATTATGCACCCTAATACTCCAACAGTGAATGAAATCAAGAATCTTAAACTTGATCTTGACTTTTATCAAAGGAATTACTAGTTTTTATGCTAGAACTAACTACATAGGCCTAATGAAACCTGTTCATACACAGAACAACAACAACTAACAGCTAAATTACCTAAATCTCAAACCATCCAAACACCCCTTTATTCTAACTGCTAACACTAACTAGATTAAGACCACTAACTGCCAAACAAATGATTAAACTAACTCACCTAACTATATTAAAAGCTAAAGGAACAGAAAAATTCAACAATGAGCAGCAAGAACATGTGAATCATTAGTTATGCTATTTGGATAGTGAAATCAAGAATTAGACCAACTCAATCTAAGGCCAAATCGAAAGAAACCCAGATTCACAAACTTATTAGGATAATAATAAACCGAGATTCGTTGGGTTTAATTGCAATAAACCCACGAAAATTTGTAAACCCACAATAACTCTTAATTAACAGAGATTCAACATAATAAACCCACAAAAAAATCAAAAATATAACGTACCAATGGTTTCATTGGAAAAATTGAAAGAATCAAAGAATTATTTTGATGAGTTTCTGGTAATGTGTGTTATTCATTTAAATTTTATGAATACAAATTTTCTGAATAAAAATCAAATACAAGAAAATTAAATAAAATCAAAAAGTATTTTTCTGTACCTTCCCAATAAAGATGAATAGTCATTTCAGCTGCTGGGTTGAGTAGCCGCCGGTTGATAGCCGGCGGTTGAGTAATTCTAGCAGTTGGTGTGGGCCCCAAACTATATGTACACGTGTCAATATATTAGATGGGTTGCGGAGTTGCGCAGATGCGCATGACTATTTAAGGAATTTAATTAAAACTTGACCATGATGGGGACCAAAAAAAATATTTTGTACTATTTTGGTACTTATCTCTTTATATAATTATATAGATATAGATAATAAATCCCAACACCTCTATTATAGGGGATCGATGCGTGGTCCTTATCGGGTTAAGGACACCACGCGAGCAATCTTGAAGGCTAAATATCTGAGCAATTACTGTCCACCCTCTAAGATAACAAAGAAGATGGAAGAGATCCACAATTTTAAAGAAGAGGTGGATGAAACTTTTTATCACGGTTAACCATTTTTGACGTTTAATTGAGATTAACAGTACGAATAATAACATGATCTATAACGTAATATGTTATTTTCGTAAAATTAAATAACAACGGATAGATTAAATTCATATTAAATTTACCCCGTCACATTAATTGCATTCTAAAATAAACATACATATAGATTAAAAAAAAATATTTAACGTTTATAGGTTACGATCATATTAATCAAATTTCACACATAGATGTACTGTAAATGTTTATACTATGAGTAAAAAAGTCATTATACAATAAAAATAATGTAATAATATAATTAATACTTGTACAATTATTTAAATATTTAGTTAAAAATCTTCATGTATATTATAATCATGGATATATAAAAGGGTTAATACACAAATATGTTACTAAACTTTCCAAAAAAGTTCGCCTAAGTTACTAAACTTTCATTTTGTTCACTTAGGTTACTGAACTTACCAAAAAAGTTCGCCTAATTTATTAGTGTTGGTAGGAGTGACTTAATCGTATATTTTTTGATATGTTAAGTAACATAAATGTCATGTTTTTACAAGTTCAGTGTTGTTTATGAATATTTTTTATAAGTTCAGTGACCCCAAAATGTCATGGTTTATAAGTTCAGTAACCTAAGTGAACAAAATGAAAGTTCAGTAACTTAGGCGAACTTTTATGGAAAGTTTAGTAACATATTTGTGTATTAACCCTTTTTTGAACGGGTTTATACACACAGAGGTTACCAAACTTTCAAGTTTTATTCACCTAAGTTACCAATCTTTTTTTTTTGTTCAACCAGGTTACCGAACTATCAAAATGTGACATTAAAGTTACTGAACTTTCAAAGTGTGTTTAACCAGGTTACCGAACGACTAAAATGACCAAAATACCCTCATTCTTATTTTTGTTAACTACATAAATGGTCCCTTTGCTTCATCCGGCGTTACGGATTCAGTCCAGCTGTCGTTTTTTTTTTTCGATTTTTTTTTAATTTCGAAAAAAAAATTAATTTTTTTAAAAAAAAGTTAATTTCGAAAATAAATTTAATTTCGAAAAAAAAATTCTAAAAAAAAAATTTAAAATTTATTTTTAGAATTTTTATTTTCGAAAATTTTTTTTAGAATTTTTTTTTTCAAAAATTTTTTTAGAATTTTTTTTTCAAAATTTTTTATATTTAATTTTTTCGAAATAACCTTTTTTTTTGAATTTTTTTTTTAAAAAAATTTTGGAAAAAAAAAATAATTTTTTTAAAAAAGTTAATTTCGAAAAAAAATTCTAAAAAAATTTAAAAATTTATTTTTAGAAAAATTTATTTTTTTCGAAAATTTTCGAAAAAAAAAATTATTTTTAAAATTCTAATTTTTTCGAAATAATGTTTTTTTTTTCTAATTTTTCGAAAAAAATTAATTTCGAAATTAAAAAAAAAATCGAAAAAAAAATTCTAAAAATTTTTTTTAAAAAAATATTCTAAAAAAAATTTTCGAAAAAAAAATAAATTTTCTAAAAATAAATTTTAAAATTTTTTTAGAATTTTTTTTCGAAATTAACTTTTTTTTTAAATTATTTTTTTTTTTTGAAATTTAAAAAAAAATCGAAAAAAAAACGAAAGCTGGACTGAATCCGTAACGCCGGATGAACCACAGGGACCATTTATGTAGTTAACAAAAATAAGAATGATGGTATTTTGGTCATTTTAGTCATTCGGTAACCTGGTTGAACACACTTTGAAAGTTCAGTAACCTTAATGTTACATTTTGATAGTTCGGTAACCTGGTTGAACAAAAAAAAAGATTGATAACTTAGGTGAATAAAACTTAACCTCACTGTATAAACCCTTTTTTGAACAACTAAGATTACTACCATCACAGAAAAAATATGTTTTCATAGCCAGCCTAATTTCCCCCGCCAAAGCTAATTTCCCCGCCAAATTAATCATACACGGTTAACACTACGTTTCTTCATCTCTATTCTCACCCACTTACAAACGTTCAAACCATGATAACCCATCATCTATATTCTCACCCACTTAAAACTACCATCAATTGTGGGAGTTCATTTAAACATTTATGTGTTTCTAATATACGAACAAAACCGACAGCAAGGAAGCAACTGACCTACGAACAAACAAGGTATGTGTAATATGTCTCCATTCACCTTTTTTTTAAAGTAATTTTCTGTTATTAGGCTTTCTATGTTTGCTACTTATTGTCTATTAAGTCCTTTGTATCTGTTACACATATATGCAAATTGTGAATACCAAGTGTTCGATGAAATGTCTAAGTGCATATTAGCAACACAAAATCTTTTATATGTGTACATAAATTTATGTTCAATGAATGTTGGGGACTGATTTCTTAAAAAATTACGTAACTAAATAAACGATGTGATACTTACATGACAAAATATGTGCGGATAAGTTTTTGAACGCAAACCTTGATGCAGTTGCATTTGTGGCTTAAGTAGAACTTGCAATCGTAAATTTGATATAGTATGAAGAAAGCTCTTTTTATGTGCTAGGCAACATTTTTATGCATGTTTAATAGCTTCTTTATTTTCAGCTATCTTTTAGTAATGTCGTCAAGGATGGATAATGGAGTTAGCATTAAAAATTGAAATGATAGTCAACAAGTTGAAGATGTGCTTGAAATGGGTTGAATTGCAGATGGGTTTAGGGGTCGCCCCAAGTGTATCTTTAATACATAAAACCTCCTGAATCATCTATAAACAAATTCGAACCTTTAAATTAAAAGTGTTTCGGGTCAACCCAATTAAAATCTTATATTTTTATATCTGTTCATTTGCGACCTCTAACTATTTCTAATCTGTTACATATGTGACCTGATAGTTGTTCATATTGTGCCTTTGTTTACAGAACTTAAAGTAGGAAAAGTAAAAAGGAAGAGTTATATAGATGATATGCCTGAAATTCACTCTGTGAAAGCTCCCAAACTAGCAATTGGTGGTGCCAAGAAACCATAGAAGATTCAAAATACCAAGCCCATAAAATCTCAAACCTGCCCCTTATCTAACGGATGTGCTCGTGTGTCAATGGCGCAAGTGTTCACAACATGCAAGTCCTGCTGAAAGGACTCGTTTTCGAGGAACTCTCATCAGTAATGTTAAGTATACTGGTCTAGAGGCTAATGCATCTCCTCAACATTCAAGTATTGAGGGATTATCTGCTAGAACAAACAGGATGAAGCTGCGAAGCCTTCTTGCTGCTGCAGATGGTGCTGACCTTTTGAAAGCTACTCAGCTAAAGGTGATAAAGGGTAAGACTTCTTTATCTTGCCTTGTTTATGTTGCAGGTAGATGTGGCAATTCCAGTCCTTGTATGGGTATACGGTTGGGTCAAATTGAAACTAATGGTAAAAATGGGAACCGGTTAAAGTAGTCCATAATGTGTTTAAAATGAAAAAAATATCATTGATCATTTTATTATAGTAACTAGATTGTCATTGAAATAATCTATTTATCTAATCATATACAAGCATTAGTTATTTCTAAATTCCAAACCAAAACGAGTGCGCCCGGGTGAATGGAACTCGTTAAGACTTATATTGTAAAAGTTGCAACACTTGGAACGAGATGTTGCATTAGATATTTAAATGCAACACTTATATTGTAAAATGTTGCCTAATTATCATTGAAGTCTAAAACGCAACAAGTTTTAAAAGTGTCGCTTACGAAATGCTGCAATAGCTTCAATTTCTTGTAGTGACAGGACTTATCAAGGTACAAATGAGGATGATAAAAAAATTGGTGTAACGAACCAGATTCTATTGATTTGGCTAATTTTCTTAAATTTGCTTTCATCAGGTGGACCGTGTCCTATATTCATCAGTCGTGTACCCTCACAACTATGGCTTTGTCCCTCGTACTCTCTGTGAGGACAATGGCCCACTTGATGTCTTGGTTATCATGTAGGTATGCCGCTTAAGCTAGTGCTTTGAATTTACAGATAATGATGTTGTATTATAATGAATATTGTCACTAGTGTGTTGTGTTTAAAGTGTGTAGTTCTTATATGAACTGGAAATGTTGCTGATCTATTGTGGTGTTTGAAAATACTTGCAGGAACCAATCCTGCCAGGTTGTTTTCTTCGTGCAAAGGCAATTGGAGTCATGCCCATGATTGATCAGGTATTTTATATTTTAGATTCATATATGAGTAAACTTGTCAATATGGGTTATACATTGCCTCGAGCGGGTCAAATAAGTAAACTTACAGGTTAACAAAATTGAAAACGGGTTGAACGGGTTAAAAGTTACCCCAAAGTGTATCTACAGACTAAAATGCTTATAATATACTAAACTAGGGGCCCTGATAATATTTAAAACATTAGTTATTTATTAATTTCATATTAGATAGAAAAAGTTTATACGGATCGGCCCAACCCATCTTTACCCGCTCTAAACATTACCCATTTTGACTTGGAACTTGTATGATCCATAACTCAAGCCGCCCATATTGCCAGAATCGCTTTTTTTTTTTTTTTTTTTTTTTTTTTTTTTTTTTTTTTTTAACTTTTCTTTGACATATAACTGATATTGGTTGATACCATCAGGGAGAGAAAGATGATAAGATAATTGCAGTCTATGCTGATGATCCCGAGTACAGACACTACAATGACATCAAGGAACTCCCACCACATCGCTTAGCAGAGATCCGTCGCTTCTTTGAAGACTGTAAGCTTTTTGATATGTGATATCTGAATTTGTATCCATTTATCATCTTGACACTGTTAGTAAGCACATCCTTGTTTATTTTGACAACTAATTAGACAAGAAGAACGAGAACAAGGAGGTTGATGTGAATGATTTCTTGCCAGCTACTGAGGCAATTGAGGTGGTCAAAAATTCCATGTAAGTACAGTCTCAAAGCTACTGAGTTAATTCCATTTTAGATCCTTCCTTTCTCAACAATATCTACTCTCCATTTCTGGACGGACCCAGTATGGTATTTTCATTAAGCTTCTCATGCTACATAAAACGGATCAATGAATAAGAATATAGATAGTGAAAACGAATATCTCATCACCCATGAATATTTCATTCTTTTATATTGTCATGTTTCTGAAGGGGAAGAGGGTTTGCCTGGAGATGTTGAAGGGGAAAAACCAGTTGCTGGTCATACTGCAAGTGATGGAAGTGAAGTGGAATGGGAGGAAGGACCGTCTGAGAATCCTGACTTTTAACCTATTAACAGGAAGTGGTACGACCAAAATATTGGACGTTGGCCTGGAGATGTAGAGGCACACCAAAGATACATCTATGTTCGACCAATAAGTTTTTGCAAGATTTTTCATTCATCTTAAAATGTTCAACAATTCGTGCCTGAATTATTAATGGGCAATTAATCTTCTCTTTCGTCTTTTCAGAACATCTATTTGGTACTGAGCTATTAATAATATGATTATGTTTTTCATTCTCAATTCTGCTTTTATCTGGCTACAATGGATGAATATGGGTTTAGTTACCAATGTATTTCATACTAAATGCATAAGTGTTGCAAAAAGAATAGTTAACTCAAATGTTTAAACGAAATACCTTCTTCAATGGATAAATATGGGTTTAGCTACAAATGTATTTCGTATGATCGATACAAAGCAAAATCTTTAACGTGCCTGTATATAGATATTAAAAAAGGAATATAAATTATCAAAGCAATGATTCAAACACATTCAATTATGTGAAAAAAAAAGGAAAAAAGATATATTATACACCTAATCTTATATACTAACGATAAAAATATATACTTTTGATCAAAAATATAAAAGATAATGCGTATTAGTGATGTATTGTTACCTTCCTTACAATATAGAAGAATATTCTAAAATCTTGAATTTCTCTAGCTATTTTTTGAAGCATTTATGGTGTGTTTAAGGTTTTTTTAAAGCATTAATGGTGATATTAATCTTTTTAAAGAGTAAGTAGGTGAAATTTCCGAAAATTGAGATTCCAAATTTCTGAAAATTGAGATAGCATCCATTGATTTGATTCAAAAGATCATTAAGACCGGTTTTATAGTAAACAACCGGTGTCTATAAGTGGAAGGAATATAATAGAAACCGGTTTCTTTAAGAAACCGGTGTCTTTACTAATATTCTAAGACCGGTCTTTTTCGCAGAACCGGTTTTTCTTAATTTTTATTTTAAAGAGAGTGGTTATTCTATGACAACCGGTTTTTTACACTTTCCCTACCCCATATTTTTTACAATAGGAACTGGTTATTATATAACCGGTTTCTATTAGGGGATGTTTATGTTCTTTTTTGTGGTATACAACAGTAGTTGTCATTTCCAAGAACCAATAGGATTGCGCCAATAAGTCTTCGAGTGTCAGACCTTACACTTCTCAGACTTTTGGCCACTTGAGGGATGGTTTGTCTGACCCTGATAAGACATGATCTTATCTTCTTAAAACCTTCCCTCTTATCCCGCCTTTTATTCAGGCAGTAGGTTCTTCAGGCTGTTGTCTTCAGTCTTCAGTCATTGTTGTTGAGGAGACTGGGATCAGTGAGCTCTTGTCTAAAGCTCACTGATCCATTACCTTCTTCTTCGTCTCAAGTAACACTTCAGTGAGTACCGCCTCACTGTGTGTTGAATCTTTCTTCTTAGACTCGTCCTGAGCATCTTGAAGGTAACTCACTGAGTGACTGTTCACTCAGTGACTTAATTGTGTTTTCGGTTTCATTTACACTTAGCTTAATTTGTATTCAAATCTTGTTTAACGACTTTGGGTACTGAAGGACCCAACAATCTCCCCCTATTTGGATATAAATTATGCTTAAGTGTTTTTGATCAGTCATGAGTGAGCTAATGACTTCTGCTCATACTGAATGTACTAGAAAGTAAATAAGGACACTGAGATAACAAAAATATCATCTTATTAATATTATTACAAGTCCTAACAAAACTATACATAGTACTGAGATAGTGGTGGTATTGGCGGATTCAGTCAAACTTATACCCTAAGGCTTCAAGCTTTGGCTTCTTGGACTCAAGCTCATGCTGATCAGGATGCTCTTGTATCTTTGTCCTCAGGTCTAGGCAGAACCTCACATTTTCAGGAGACTTGATAGGTGAGGCCATCATGAGGAAACCCAACATTGCCTTGATTCCTGACAGATCAATATCACTCCACCTCTGGAAGGCTGGGTCTCCGAACTCATCAGTGAAGAACAAACCTCTTTCAGGTTGTTCGATGACCACGTTCCTCCTGAATGGAACACCTTCAGGGAGGGCTCTGTTGTAGTCCAGACCAGGGACCTTGATCTCAGGCTCAGCTTCAATCTTCTTTCTCTTTCTTGAGGAAGACTGAGAGGGAGCAGGTAGTTGAGCTGAAGCAGGAAGAAGAGAGGGAATACCAAGTTCCTGAGGTGTTTCTGCCAGTTTTTCATACCTCAGGCTCAGGGACTTCAACAGACCAGGGACCACAATATTTGACTTTTTCGCTATTATTGGACCCAATTCATCCAATTCAGTGATCCCGAAGTCAGCGAATCTGAAGGGGTCATGAACCTCAAAGATTCTCTTGTTAGCACTTCGGTAGACAGAGACAACGACAGGCTTGGTGTTTCGATGGATCTTGACATTAGTGATTGGTTCTGGCTTCAACCTATTTGTCATGTACCACTGATATTTCTCAATCCTGTTCTGCCTAATCTCTTCAGTCCTCTTCAATTTTTCTTCCCTCTTCTTCCTAAGAGCAATCATCTCAGCAGACTGAGCTTTCACGAAGGTCTGACCACCCTTTCTTCCTGCGATTTCCTTAGGCTCAAGTCTAATCTTCTCAGCCTCTTCTGTTACAACCTGAACTAGAGCAGACTTGTTCAGTCTCTCTTTCTCGAAAGCTTTCTTCATTGCTTCCTCCTTCTCCATGTGATCCTGAATTTCCTTTTCAGTGAGAAGTCTCATCACCCCATTGATTTCATAAGGGACCCTGACTGGCTCATCAGGGTCTGGCCTTCTTTCCTTGGAAGCAGGCACCAAGATTGTAGGCTCAGGCTCAGTGGTTATGAGAATGCCTTTGCCTTTTTCTTGGCGGGATGATGATGAGGTTGCTTCAGGATTCTCCCCCTCAGTGTGAGAAGGAGGTTGTTCTTGTTCAGGTTGTGGAGGTTGTTCGTCTTCAGTGACTTTCTCCCCCTCAACTGTTGCTTGACCCATAGTGAGAGAAAGAGTTGGTTCACTCACTGAAGTTGAGGGAGCCTGACCTTTGAAGGCCTGATATATCTCAGTCATCATTGACTTGATGTCTGAGGTGTCCTTCTGAAGAGTTGAGACCTTAGCCTCAAGAGAAGCCTGAGAAGCCTCTATTGCAGTCATCCTTGGCCCAAGATTCCAAGCCAAGGAAGAGGAAGAATTCGCCAAAGATACCATGTGTGACTCCAGAAGGCCCAGGGAAGACTTGATGGAGTCCACAATAGAGTTGAGTCTCTGAAGATTGGAGGATCTCAGCATGTTTACCAGCTCAGCCAACTGAGAAGTTTGTTGCTGATAAGTCTCTGAAGCCTGAAGAATTTTCCTGTTAAGCTCAGGGTCATCTTTCACTGACTCTTGAATAGTTTCAACGCTCTTGTGTAAGTTGGTGAGAGACGCGTTGAACAGTTTAATGTTGTGTTCAAGATTAGTCAGGCAGAAGGAGATAGATGACTTGTGCTCATTTACATCATCATGATAGGATTCCACTGATTCCTTCAGATCGAAAAAATGAACAGCAGCTTCAGTGTGGTGGTCAAAAATTTCTTCAGTGAGCCCTTTGAAGAGAGCATTGTTGGCCTTTTGTAGGAATTTGACCAACTGCCTTTCAGTCAGAGGAAGAATGTTGTCATATTTCTTTAGTTCCTGAGGGCATGATGATTCAGAATCTGAAGAATGATCAGCCTGAGATTCAGATTCTTCACCATGTGGAGAAGACTGATGCGATTGCTCAGTTGGTTGTGCATCAGTCTCCATGTCATCACCAGCCTCAAAAATTTCTTCCTCGCTCTCTTCCTTGAGCTCATTATCAGAATCCAGAAGAGCCTGAATATCCCCCATAGACTCGAACTCAAAAAGGTTAACCGGCTCCTCCTCATAAAAGGACTTGCCTTGGTTTTGGCCAGGTCCTGACCCCGCCATAATAACTGATATGGTTTTATCAGCCTGGCTAGTCATAATAACTGATTGCTCAGCCTGACTTTTGGGGGCAGTTCCTGAGAGAATGGATCCGCCTGAGGTGGTTTTGGGTTCCGTATCAGCGGGTAGTTTATATCCCTCTGAGTCTTTGTCCTCCTGAGCGCCTTCAAGTGATGAGTGTCTAAATACTCATCATTTTATTCCCATTTAAACTGCAAAAACAGCCAAAAACACTTTGAAAAGTCACATAATGCTACAAATATCCATAGAATGTGTTTTTATATGATTCAGGTACAAAAGGATTGAAAACAGGTGAAAAATGAGCTAAGTTTACAAAATTGACAGTTTCAGTCCCTGAAGTTTCATAAATTGGCAGAATTAGTCCCTGAAGGTTTAATTTGGAAGATAAGTCAACATGAGTCCTTGGGAAATCAAACATGTTCACTAATGGTCCCTGGAATTAATTTTCACTTTTGGCAGCAACAGTCCTTCAATTTTCAGGGAATTACACTTTTGGTCCCTAATTTCATAACTAAACCAATTAACCTTATCCAATCCTAAAATAAAACCCAGCTACAACTTAACCCAACCCACACCCATTTCCCAAGCCCAATACCAAATAAAAAGCCCACCCCGTATTTAAGCTAATACCCCATTTGACTCAGTCAAACTCTTCTTCTATACCACTCACCCCGCCAAAATACCATACCAGAAACCACCCATCCACCGCCTTATCTCTGACAAACCCACCCCCTCCTACTATCCCACTCCACCTAACAAGCCAAGGGGCATTTAATGCTTCTTCCCCATTTCAAGATTATCAGAGATAGTGGATTTTTCCACTATCTCCTTTTTGGCGCCAAAAGTGTTTTCAACGACTGAGATCACTTCAAAGCAATCAAATGGGTGGGATTTGTTCGGAATTGAGGAGAGAGTCTTTTTGGAGTGCTATATAAAGAGAAGAAGCCACAGAGAAAGAGTTGTCACTAGTTTAGGACCATCAGTAGTGTAGATTTACTTAATGCTCAGTTCTAGTCTTAATTTCAGTTTTCATTGTCAATTTATGTTAGTTTCAAGTCATTTTTCTTAAATCACTTCTGTATTGTACTAATTTTACCAAGTTAATGAATTTCATGTTCTCAAGTTTACTGTTAAATTCAAATCAAGCTAAGTATTAATCAAATAGCCTATTATCTGTTTCTATAAGCTCATACAAGCTTATTATAGCTTGGTGTGAGCTTATTATAGTTCATATCTGTTCTAATTCAAGAAAACCAGAAAAGTCAACAAAAGTCAACTCGGTGGTCAAATAAGCAATTCAGGTGTGATCAGTTGTTTTGGATTAAGCTGGGGTGGAATTTAGCTTGGGATTGACAAACCAAGTGTGGTTCTGATCTAGTCCTTTCCTTTTTCATTGTCTCACAGTTGTAAGCTTATTTCCTATTTTTGCATGATTTTCCTAGTTTACTGTTTAATAGCTTATTGTTTTGATTTTCTGCTTATTTATAGTTTTCAATTATATTTAATCTGTTTAATCAGTGTTTAATAACTTTTTCTTAATTTTGCTTGAAAATCAGTTAAAAGGCCAAAATAGCTTAATTTAAGTATTGCTTATTACATAGCTTAATTCTGTTAAAAAGTTGCTTTTTAGTGCTCATCCTAGTTATTTGTTAGTCTGTCTTTCCATTGCTCAACTTAAAATTATCTGTTTCACTTCAAAAAGCAAATCAGTGAACTAATAGGGGTGTTTGGATTAGTTTGACAAACTGGGTCAAACCCTGTAGTACTGTTCATTTGCTTGTTGCCTAAGTTTGATTGAGCTTATAATAGGTTAGATAAGCTGTAGTTGCTAGGTTCTAAGTTGTTTTGAGCACCTTTGATGATTTGAGTGTACTAGTGCAAATTTTAGCATCAATACTGAGCTGATAAGCTCAGTATCAGCTGAGGCTTGTGTGGTGCAAGTTTTTGGCAACTTTAGGTGTAATTTAGTTGTTACAATAAGAATCCAGGAGTTGGTGTTGTTACATTGAGAATTGACAGAGTTAGGAGTTAAAATTTTGTTTCTACTAATCAGACCAACACCATTGGTCTGCTGTTTATCTGCTTATTCCCTTAACCTCAACTCTTGATTTTTGTTTTGCTTATTGCTTATAGTACTAGCTTAAAGTTTCTGTGTTTGGATTCCATTTCCTAGCTTATTTCATAGCTTAAATCTTGCCTGCAAAATTCACCCATTTCACTGATTGAAAACTGCATCAGATTTGCTTGACAAGCAGCATCTGAACTAGGGTTAAATTAGGGTTCAATTGGGGTGTTAAATTTAGGGCTTTTAGTGTTTTTGTGTACCCTGTTTTGCTAGCTAGCTTTTGCCCCCTTAATTTTCCACTTATCTGCTTATTTGAATTGCTTATTGTGCTCTGCAAGTTGGTGGTTTTACCACTGTTTCTGCATAATTTTTGATTCTGCTCAAGTGCTTAATTGGCTTATTCTGTGGGTTAAGCTGTTTGATTTAAGTTGTTTTGTGCTTATATAAGTTGTTTAAACTAGTCCTGAGCCTTTGGTAAATTTTTGAGCTTTTTAGCTTATTTTTGGGCTTATTCCCAAACTGCTTATTAGCCCAACTGCTTATTAGGGTTTAGTTAACTTTTGATTTTAATTTTCCTAGATTAAGAATATTATTTTAGACTTAACTTGAATTTTTCAGATTTTTCCTAAGTCATTTAGTATTTTTAATAATTTAATTAATTTTTAATAGTTTTTAATTCATAATAAAAAATATAAAAATCAGAAAAATATAATTTTAATTTCTAAAATTTTCTTTTATTATTTAGGATTTAAGAAAAATAATTTTACACTTGTAGGATTAGTTTTCTAATATTTCACTTTTTAGTCCCGTTTTAGATTTCCCGTTACGCGTTTTTAGTTTAATTAATTCGCGTTTAATTTTCTTTTGTATATTTGTTTTTCATACATCAATTAGAATTAAAAAAAGCAAATCTCATATCTAATCATCAGTCACTCTAATTCCAAAACTTAAACAATTTGCCCATTCAAACCTCGTTGGGAAACGATCTGGGTAATCACTTACCTGGTTTCACACTACACACACAAACGTGAGTCTTTGCAAGTATCCTTTTTCACAAAGGGGTGATTTATATTTATTCACGTGTATCCATCATTGCATAATATTTATATATACATTTTAGCACCGATCAGGAAGGCTGAAAGAGTTTCATACCATGCCCTGGGAGCTTGCTTCAGTCCATAAAGGGCTTTGTTAAGCTTACAGACATAGTCAGGAAACTCATGGCTTTCAAATCCAGGAGGTTTCTGAACATAAACTTCTTCTTTCAGTGAGCCATTTAAGAATGCACTTTTAACATCCATTTGGTACACCTTGAAGTTCATGTATGTAGCAAAAGCAAGGAAGATCCTGATGGCTTCCATCCTTGCTACTGGTGCAAATGTTTCTTCATAGTCAATGCCTTCTTGTTGATTATAGCCTTTGGCTACAAGTCTGGCTTTGTTTTTAATGACTATGCCATTTTCATCAGATTTGTTTTTGAATACCCATTTCATGCCAATGACTGAAACATCATCAGGACACTTGACCAAGGTCATTACCTTGTTTCTGTCAAATTGTTCCAGTTCATCATTCATGGCCTGAACCCAACTTGGGTGATTAAGTGCTTCCTCGACACTTTTGGGTTCAATTGTGGAAATGAAGTCCACAAATAGGCATTCATTGGCTGAGGCTGCTCTCTGTTCAGCAGCCATGCTTCTTGTGAGCATGCCTTCAGTAGGCTCACCAATTATATTGACAAGTTCTATATCCTGAGACCTAGTCCAACTGTCCTGAGGTCTTGGAAACTGATTGGAACTTGTAGATGCCTGATGGGTAGGATCAGGATCAGACACATGATGATTTTCAACATTTTGAGTGTCTGAGTGAGTTGACTCATCACTTTGATTGTTTGGTTCCTGAGCACTTTGTTCAGACTGATTGATTTCATCAGTACTTCTTTTTGCTTCAACAAACTCAGTGATGGTAGGATAAGGAAGGTTGTGGGGAATGATGTAATAGGAGATGTCAGCATTTTCTTGGTACTGAGTGAAAGGACCATTTTCAGGATGATGTTCATCAGGAGGATATCTTGATGATTCATCAATACCTATTTCTTCCACTGAGTTGTTAGAGACACTGATTGCATTAGTGCTCTCATCAAAGGTAATCTGAAATGTTTCCTCAGTATGCTGTTTCCTAGTGTTCAACACCCTGAAGGCCTTTGAGACAAGGGAGTATCCAAGGAAGTATCCATCATCAGCTTTGGCATCAAATTTTCCTAAGTGATCCTTGTTGTTATGAATAAACACAGGACACCCAAAGACATGAAAGTAGCTGATGTCAGGGATTCTTCCCTTGAGTAGCTCATAAGGAGTTTTGCCATGTCTCTTGACAATGATGGATCTGTTTTGTGTGTAACAGGCAGTCTTAACTGCTTCAGTCCAGAAGTGTTTTGAAAGGACTGATCCATTTAACATTGTCCTGGCTGCTTCAATGAGTGTTCTATTTTTCCTTTCAGCCACCCCATTTTGTTCAGGTGTGTAGGGTGAGGAAATTTTTTAGGAAATTCCTTTCTCATCACAGAAACATTCAAGTTCAACATTTTTGAACTCTGTTCCATTATCAGTCCTAATCTGTTTGACCTTGATGTCATTTTGATTTTTAATGTTCCTGACAAAGGACATAATAGTTTCAGCTGTCTGACTCTTTTTGATCAGGAAGTATACCCAAGTGTATCTTGAGTACTCATCCACAATGACCAGAGTATACTTCTCATGGTTAATGGATCTAGGACTGATTGGTCCAAATAGATCCATATGGAGAAGATGTAGGCAGTTCCTGATGGAAAAGTTGGTTTTGGTTTTAAAGGATGCTCTGTGATGTTTACCTTTTTCACAAGCTGAGCATGGTTTATCCTTTGAAAAAACAAGAGATGGTAAGCCAAGGACCTTGTTTTGTTTTACAAGGTTGTTTATGTTTTTGAAGTTCAGGTGGGAGAGTCTCTTATGCCAAAGCCAGTTAAGAGTTTCAGTGGCCTTGGTAAAGAGACAAGTTCCATTCTGAGTCAAACTGGACATGTCCAACACATAAACATCATGCCTTCTTGGTGCAATAAGGACAATTTCCTTATTAGCATTGAAGATGATTCCTTGCTTATCATCAAACTGAACTATGTATTTGACATCACATAGTTGATTGACACTTATCAGATTGTACTTAAGACCATTTACATAAGCTATCCTAGTAAAGACTATACCATTGCAGTTTACTGAACCATAACCTTCAGTGAGACATGATGAGTTATCAGCAAATATCACTTTGGGTCCTGATTCATCCACATACTTGTGCAGATACTCCTTCACACCAGTCATGCTCCTTGAACATCCACTATCTAGATGCCAAACAGGATCCCTGGCATGTTTCTGCACAAATGGTAAACTGGGTCAGTTCTTTCTAGGACTCCACTTCTTGGAGGGTTTAGCTTTGGGGGTCTTATTAACATTTACAATTGATTTATGGTCAGTGGTGGAGTGGACTGAGCTACCACAAATTATGCATTTGATTGCAGATGTAGACTCAGTGGACTGAGAGGCTGACTTTGTCATACCTCTACTGGCCTGAATGGCCTTACCACGTCCTGAGGTGTTATGAGTGGAACTTCCACTATTTTCACAACAATTGTCAATTTGACAATCCTTAGGATGGTGGTCATTGAACCCACAGTAAGGGCAAGGTGCAAAAGGATTTTCCTTTTGTTTCTGTTTCTGTTTAGAATCAGAAGGGTAGTTTAATGACTGAGCTTTAAGGCTTGCCATGTTTGATGTGACTGAATGTGTTTTATGATCAGAGGTCCTGTGATCATCCTTTTTGCAAATCATGCAGTAAAGGATTCTATAGCAATCATCAGTGATATGATTAGTATAGTTACACAGTTCACATCTTTTCAGGGGTTTTGTGGGTTTGGGTTTGGTTCTTGAGGAAGCTGGTTTTTGTTCCTTCTTAGACTAAGAAGGTTTTTCTGAGGATGCAATCTTTTCACCAAGCTTCCTGACCATTTCAGCCAACTGATCAAATTTTGAATCAGGGCTTTGGGTTGTTACTTCAAAAGGGACTGAAGTTGAAGAGTCATCAGTATTTACTGAGACTTCAAAGGTTGGTCTTTTCAGGATGGTTGTTCCCATTCCTGATCTCTCCTTTGGAGAGTGTTGAGAGTAGACCATTGGTGGGAGGCCTGAGTTTGGTGCAGCACCCTGAAGTGTATTCAGTGGAGGGAGTGGTGGATATGATTCTGATTCAGACTCATTCACTGACTCAGTATTACTGAGTTGTTCATTAAGTTCAAGCTTACTGAGTTGTTCAGTGAGTCCAAACATATTTTTCAAGGCCTGACTTTCAGGAAGCAAGATCTTTCCAGTCTCAAAGTTTGGTAACTTACTGACTGGGTTGTCCCTGACAATCCAGTCATTAGACTTGGGTAGCATTTCTTGCTCAAATGATATGCCAGCTGGAACAAAAGTCAATTTAATGTGACTCACATTGGGGTCAACCATATGAGGGTCAATTCCTATGGTTTTCCTTGAGCTTAATCCCACAATATCAAAGACCTTTGGGTTCTTTTTGGTCCAGCTTTGGATGACAGCCTTTTCTTTGTTAAGATCAGTTTGTAGGGCTTGGTTTTGTTTCAAAATTTCAGTGTTCTGAATTTGTAGAGTAATTGATTCTAATTTGGCTTGCTTCAGTACAAGCAACTCATCTCTACATTTATTCAATTCTGACACTATATTGTTATATTTTGAAAACAGGTTAAGCCTTTGTTCCTCAACAAATTTAAGGTCTACACAAATATAATCCATGTAAGACTGCCAATCAGAATTATCATCCATAGAAAGTAAAGTGTTTACCTTCTTCATGGTGATGTTTACCCACTCTCCATTCCTTGCATGGCTTTTCCCAACAGCCACCTGATCACCTTCAGAGAGTGCCATCAGTGCACTCACTCTAATTTCCTCATCTGAGGAGACCTCTTCTTCATCCCAGTCATAAGCTTCAGCTACTAAAACCTTGTTCTTTGCCTGAACAGGTTTGGATGTTTGAGCAGCCTGAGACATAGAGGGATTAGTTTCAAGAATTGCAAGTTTAGCCTTAGCTTTCCTATATTTTGCTTCAAAGTCTTTTTGACCCTTGTTTTGAAATTGTTGGGTCGACTGAAACATTCTAGGTTGAAACTTGTTAGTTCCTGAAAATTTGTAAGAGGGTTCTGAGGTGGTTTTAGAATAACAGTCCCTAGCAAAATGACCCTTTTTACCACAATTAAAACATTCAGTGGTTTCATTTGCTTTTCCTTTTGAAAAGTTGGACTGGTTTCTTTTGATGAAACGTTTTGAACTAGCAAGGAGTGCCCTCTCTTGGAATTCCAAGTTTAAATCTTTTAGGTACTCATCACTAGTCCTTTCATCAATTTCATCCTCAGAATCCTCTTGGAAATCCTGCACAACACCATTAGTATAAAAAGCAGTTGATATGGGTGTGGAGGTCAAGGCCTTTTTGGACTCAAGAGCTTTTGAGTCAGGGTATCTCCTTGAGATCAAGTTGTCTTCATAGACAAACTTCCCATAGATTTCAGGGAGCTCAAGGGTCTGAATGTGATTAGCATTCCTCAGGCCTTGTGAGAAGTTTAGCCACTTCTCAGGGAGACTGTTGACAAAGCCAACATTTGTCTCATGCTTAGAGAACACTACACCATCATTTGTTAGCTCGTTTATCAAAGTCTTGTATCTGGTATAAGTCTGTGAGAGACTTTCAGAGTCTTTTGCCCTGAAAGTATTATACTCAAGTTTCAGGTCCATGACCCTGTTTGCCTTGGTATCTGAGGGACCCTCAAAGCTATTGACCAAGTCATCCCAAGTTTGCTTGGCTGTTGAACAGTTGATGACTGATTCCATTATATCGTCAGAAAGACATGATATAATGATGCTTTTCAGGCGTTGGTCTTGATTGACCACCCTCCTCTCATCAATGGTCCATTGAGCTTCAGGCTTGTTAATCCCTTCAGCAGTCTTTGGGACATAGGGACCATCTTTGACATAAGAGATGTAGTATGGTTCCATACCATTCAAGTAGCAAAGCATTCGCTTTTTCCACTTGCTAAATTTACCAGCTTCAAGTCGTAGGGCAACAGCTGAAAAGCTTCCACCCTTTTTGTTGACTAGCTGGGGCACATTTGCATCAGTCATAGTAGGATCTTGGTTTTAAAAACCTTGAGCACTCTTGGTTAGTTTTGAAAGATTTTATTAACCAGAGGCTCTGATACCACTTGTTGTTCCCTTAACACTCTTAGAGTGAACTAGAAAGTTAATCTATTTGTGTTTATGACTAATACAATGTAATGATTTATTGTAATAGATTAGTGAAACGTAAAAGTAAAAACACACAAGTATTTTCAACGTTTAAATTCTTATTATAAATGAATCAAAGAATCTATTACCCAAGTGTTTTGCGGAACAAACACTTGGGATTGAATAGACAAGGTATGGTGTCTCCTATCTAAACTTAAGAATTCGACCCACTGAGCTATCTCAGGGATACGTTACTCTTTGTAGGAGAAAAAGGGTATTTTTGAAAGTCTAAGCTTTAATTACACAGGAATACTCAACCCTCTTTTCTCCTATCTGTTTGCTATTTATAGGCAAACCTTTCAAGAGTACTGAAGAATAAAACTAGATAAACAAATAGGAAGCGTGTCTGACAACTACAACAGTAGTTGTCATTTCCAAGAACCAATAGGATTGCGCCAATAAGTCTTCGAGTGTCAGACCTTACACTTCTCAGACTTTTGGCCACTTGAGGGATGGTTTGTCTGACCCTGATAAGACTTGATCTTATCTTCTTAAAACCTTCCCTCTTATCCCGCCTTTTATTCAGGCAGTAGGTTCTTCCGGCTGTTGTCTTCAGTCTTCAGTCATTGTTGTTGAGGAGACTGGGTTCAGTGAGCTCTTGTCTAAAGCTCACTGATCCATTACCTTCTTCTTCATCTCAAGTAATACTTCAGTGAGTACCGCCTCACTGTGTGTTGAATCTTTCTTCTTAGACTCGTCCTGAGCATCTTGAAGGTAACTCACTGAGTGACTGTTCACTCAGTGACTTAATTGTGTTTTCGGTTTCATTTACACTTAGCTTAATTTGTATTCAAATCTTTTTTAACGACTTTGGGTACTGAAGGACCCAACACCTAACCAACGCACTAGCGGTATTCATGGATCTAAGGAATAGGGTGTGCAAGCCGTATCTGGACAAATTCGTAATCATCTTTATCGACGACATTCTGATATACTCTAAGAGCGAAAAGGAACATGTGGAACATCTCAGGCTAATCATAGAGCTATTAAAGAAAGAAAAATTGTACGCAAAATTCTCAAAGTGCGAATTTTGGATTCCAACTATTCACTTCCTAGGACACGTGATTGACAGTCAGGGCATACATGTAGATCCTGCAAAGTTCGAGTCAATAAAGGATTGGGCGACACCCACAACACCCACGGAAATCCGCCAATTCTTAGGACTCGCAGGGTACTACAGGAGGTTTATCGAGGGATTCTCAAAGATTGCTAAGCCCTTGACTAAGTTAACTCAAAAGAACGTGAGGTTTGAATGGGCAGATAAAGCGGAGGAAACTTTTCAACTTCTTAAGGATAAGTTGTGCAGCGCACCAATCTTAGCCCTACATGAAGGTAGTGAAGACTTTGTGGTCTACTGTGATGCCTCACACAAAGAGCTAGGAGCTGTCTTGATGCAACGAGAGAAGGTGATAGCCTATGCTTCTCGACAATTGAAAAAGCATGAGAAAAACTATACCATACATGATTTTGAATTGGGATCAGTAGTGTTTGTACTCAGGATTTGGAGACATTACCTTTATGGTACTAAATGTGTGGTCTACACTGACCACAAGAGTCAGCAACACATCCTCGATCAAAAAGAGCTCAATATGAGGCAACGCCGTTGGTTAGAATTGCTCAGCGACTATGATTGTGAAATTCGATACCACCCTGGCAAAGCAAACGTAGTAGCAGATGCCCTAAGTCGAAAAGAACGACCGAAACCCCTGAGAGTACGATCATTGGGTATGACGATAATCTCACCACTCCCAGCAAAGATCCTTGAGGTTCAGGCCGAGGCACTCAGGGAAGAAAACAGACCTAACGAGAAAATGTATGGGATGCCTGAAAACGAAAACGGATTCGTAAAGAGAGCTGACAGAACGTTATGTTTCAAAAACAGAAGTTGGGTCCCACTCTGTGGAGGGATACGTGACTTTATCATGCACGAGTCCCATAAATCTAAGTATTCCATCCACCCGGGAGCCGAAAAAATGTACCTTGATCTGAAGAAACTCTACTGGTGGCCCAACATGAAAGCTGACATTGCAACACACGTCAGTCAGTGTTTAACATGCTCAAAGGTCAAAGCTGAACATCAGCGACCATCGGGTTTACTTGTACAACCCAAAATTCTCGAATGGAAATGGGAGCGCATAACGATGGATTTCATTACAAAATTGCCAAAGACATCTAGCGGTTACGACACCATTTGGGTAATCGTTGATCGTCTCACAAAATCTGCCCACTTCCTACCGATCAAGGAAAACGATAACATGGATAAACTTGCACGGTTATACGTGAAAGAAAGAGTTGCACGACATAGAGTTCCAATTTCTATCATCTCCGACAGAGACAGTTGCTTCACGTCAAACTTCTGGAGATCATTGCAAGATGCATTGGGTACCGATCTCGATATGAGCACTGCATATCATCCTCAAACAGATGGTCAAAGCGAAAGAACCATCCAAACCCTAGAGGACATGCTACGAGCGTGTGTGATAGACTTTGGAAATGGTTGGGATAGGCATCTGCCGTTAGCCGAGTTTTCCTACAATAATAGCTATCACACAAGCATCAAAGCTGCACCTTATGAGGCACTTTATGGTCGAAAGTGCAGGTCACCTATATGTTGGGTTGAAGTCGGGGAAAGCCAGCTCACTGATCCCGAACTAGTACAGGAGACCACTGAAAAGATAGTGCAAATCAAGATTCGAATGCAAGCGGCTCGAGACCATCAGAAAATCTATGCTGACAAGAGACGGAAACCACTTGAGTTCCAAATTGGTGACCGCGTCATGTTAAAGGTCTCGCCATGGAAAGGCGTGATTCATTTTGGAAAACGTGGGAAATTAAATCCCCGCTACATTGGACCTTTCAAAATCATCACCAGAATCGGGCCGGTAGCTTACCGACTCGAGCTACCGTCAGAACTCAGCTCTGTACACAACGTGTTTCATGTGAGCAATCTGAAGAAATGTCTCTCAAACGAAACGCTTTCCATTCCTCTGGAGGAAATCTAGGTGGACGAGAGACTGAATTTCATCGAAGAACCTGTCGAAATAATTGATCGAGAAATCAAACGGCTTAAGCAAAGCCGCATTCCTATTGTTAAAGTTCGTTGGAACTCTCGAAGAGGTCCCGAATACATGTGAGAACGCGAGGACGAGATCAAGTGCAAGTACCCCACACCTTTTCTCAAATTCATCGAATAATTCTAAGTGAAAACCGAGGACGGTTTTCGTTCTAAGGCGGGGAGGATGTGACAAATGGTAATTTTCACACTAATATTTTAATAATAAATGTTTATTTATTATTACACAACTGCCAAACTGAACACTTATGTGTTTACATATTTATTACGGGAAGCAAATCCGCACGCAATAGCGTACAATAACTCACCAAAACTATTTAAATTTATTAGTAAAAGTGAATTTATCACTTTCTGACAATTTCAGACACTAACGTAACAAAAACGAGAGGTTATCTTGTTTTCCTGAAAAATCGACACCACACGCGTACCGACACCATATTAGTAAAGGTTGAACTTTAAAATTCATTTTTATGAGTCAACAAATTTATTTTACATCAGTATTTTAAAAACGACTCCAGATTTATATTTTTCACGTTTACGTGAAATCGAGGTACCACAATTTTACCTCAGCCAAACAAGACACGGGGTATACACAATACATTATAAAACTTAAAACAAATAAATATACACTCTTTTTCAGTCAACCATGTGAGGTCTATAACTTTTTCTGACCTTCTCCTCCTTCTCTTTCGATCACCCCAACACACAGAACCCTTCTTTTTACTTTTCTGATGAAGGAATCAAGAAAATACCCTACTCCCTTCTTCATCCATCACCATCCATAGGTGATTCTTTGGCGCCTTTTGAGTTCCCTATGGTTCTTGTCGAATCTAAAATCCGATCCAAAAGAGAGTCAACTCCATTGAATCGAGGCCAGGAAAAGGAGGTTAGCCAAAATGGGTGAAACCTCATCCTTGGATGATCAAAAGGAGGTCAAGAAATTTCCATGAGTTGTCCATTAAGAACGCCGATTCCAGGAGGGGCAGTTACACCAAAAATCTATCTGTTGGGAATAAAATGTTCAAGTCAAAGAGCCTGCCAAATGAAGTATTAAGCCTGCTAGTTCTTTTTGAAGAAGTTGAAGATATACTAACAATACCTTCTGGGTGAGAAGGTACTGCTAGTTAAAGAAGGTCCTGCCAGTTTCGATGTCAAGTTGATAGATATTTTTATTGTAGATATTTTAGTTGTATTATTAGTCTTTGTACAATGTAACACGTTAAGTAAAAGTAGTTCAGTCTTCTATGTTGTGCAGTAGATAATACTGAGTAGTTTACATTGGAAGTTGTAATTAGTACGTTAGAAAAGTCCAAGTATCTTATTATAATACACAACTTGACAACATGTAATAAGGGGTCCTTATCCTATAAAAGAAACCCTTAGTCACCACCTTAAATATCTCTTGAACTAATAACTTTGTAATATCCTCAAACACCAAAACCTCTCTAGTAACTTAGTTACTGATTCACAAATCCTTTTACAAATCAAAGATTCAAGGTTACCTTTGTAATCCTGGTGATAGTTTAGATCACCCGTATTATCTTATAAATAATATTGAATCGTTTTGTGTTATTCAAGTTGTGTTCATTGTTCATTATAACTCACGTTTGCATGTTTACCACCTTTGTTCCTTTAAGTGTGTTATAGTAAATTCCGCGTACTACATCACATTCATTCCTAAATATCCCAAACACATTATTAAGATCAACATCCCAAGTGTTTGTATAATCCTTCACAAGTGGTATCAGAGCTAGGCTGATATTTACGATTTAAAAGAACAATGGAAGCTGAACACATTCAAACTAATGTAGCTGCAAAACTTCCATTACTCAAACAAAATGAGTTTGATATGTGGAGACTGAGGGTAGAGCAATATTTCCAAGTGCAAGACTATGCACTTTGGGAGATTATTGAAGAAGGAAACTCATTTAAACCTACAATCACCACCTCTACAGTAAACGATGCAATAGTAACAAATGTGCAAGTGAACCCAACAACCGCAGAAGAAAGAATCCAAAAGAGAAATGATCTTAAAGCCAGGAGTATGCTTCTCATGACTATTCCAAATGACCAGCTTTTGATCTTCAACAAGTACAAATGTGCTAAAACCCTTTTTCAAGCTATTGTGGCTAGATTTGGTGGAAATGATGCCACCAAGAAAACTCAGAAAACTCTCCTCAAACAACAGTTTGAAAACTTTACAGCCACAAAAAATGAGTCTTTGGACAGCATGTTCAATAGACTACAAAAGCTTTCAAGTCAGTTAGCCATTCATGAAGTGCTGATATCTCAAGAAGACTTAAACTCCAAATTCCTTAGGAGTTTACCCTCTGAATGGGCCATGCATGTCATTGTCTGGAAAAACAAACCAAATATTGATCAGATGAGTCTTAATGATCTTTACAGCAACTTCAAGATAGTAGAGCATGAAGTGAAGAAGTCTACTAGTTCAAGCTCAGGGAATATGGCTTTTGTATCATCTCCCAGCACCTCAAGGATAGTAGATGAAGAAAAAGATGGTAGAGAAGAAGGTACTGCCAACACAAATTTTGGTACTGCCAATACTTTTAGCAGTACCAAAACAATTCTAGATGAAACAATTGTTTGTGCTTTCCTGACATCACAACACAATGGTTCCATATTGACTTTTGAAGATATTTAAGAGATCAATGATGATGATCTTGAGGAAATGGACATAAAGTGGCAACTTTCACTTCTTAGCATAAGGGCTAAGAAATTACTGATGAGGACTGGAAAGAAGATTACCATAAATGGTAATGAGCCTGCTGGGTATGACAAGTCTAAAGTGGAGTGCTACAACTGCCACATGAAGGGTCACTACTCAAGAGAGTGTAGAAGACCAAAGAAGCAGGATGATAAGGGAAGAGGTTATGAGAACAAGAACAAAGGAAGCTTTGAGAACAAGAACAAGGGAAGCTTTGAGAACAAGAGCAAGGCTGTGGAAATCACTGAGCCTAAAGCTATGGTAGCTATTGATGGGCTGGGTTTTGATTGGAGCTTTATGGGTGAAGAGGAGTCAACTTTAGATGAAATGGCTTTAATGGCCTTCTCCAATCCTGAGGTACAAATTACTAAATGTTCTAATACTTGTAAAGTTTTTGAAGAATTAGAAACTTTAATAAAACTTTATGATGAACTGAAAGTAGAACAAAGAAAAACTCATCAAGACCTAGTTAATCATAAGTGTGGTATGGCCAAACTTGAGAAGCAGATTATCCACTTTAGGGAAAATGAACTCACTTTTTCTGACACAAAAAACATTCTTAATAGGGAAATATTTTTGAAAGATGCTGAAATAAATCTGTTAAGAACTGAGTTTGCTAAAGTGAAATTGGCAAAGGATAATATTCAACTAACTGTTACCACATTAGAAACTGCTTCTGACTGTACTAGAAGCATAGTTGAAAATCAAATGAACAAGAGAATCAAATCTAGGATTGGATATAAGTCTTGTCCACCTCCTTACAGAGGAATTCCTTGTCCCCCAGGTTTAGATCTTGCAGAATCAGGTTTACATGAATTCACCAATAAACCACTAGAAAATGAGAAACCTGTAGAGAAAAGTGAACCTTTTGAGAGTACTAGTATTGCTTCACTCTCTAACAAAAAGGTGCTCACTGATAAGAGCTCAGATGCTCCAATTATTGAAGATTGGACATCTGATGATGAGGAAAAAGAGACTGTTTCAAACAAAGGAAACAAAGTAGGACCACCCAGTCCTAAAAGTGTAGAGATTAAGACAAAGGCTAAAACTGTTCTGAAAACAGTTGAATGTTGTGCTAAGTGTAATAGCAAACCTAGAGGTAGTCAGAGAAATTGGAACAATATTAAGTCACACCAACTTGGTGATGATTTTGTTATGTACAATAAGGCATGCTATTACTGTGGTGGTTTTAATCATACTCATGCTTATTGTAACAATTGGGTTTCTGGGAGTACATCAAGGTCTAAAAAAAAATGGAACAAACCCCAGAAAAAGTTTTGTGAAGTCTAACACACCAAAAGTTAATCATACTGTTAGACAAAATAAGCCTGTTAACTCAAAACCAACTACTAAGGGTGCAAGAAATACTTTCAAACATGCACCAAGAGTTGTGAAAAGTCCCATTGAAAAGAAATCTGTGGTTAAAAAACAAGATTGGAGACCAAAACCAAAAGGTCCTGCTAGACCATATGGTACTGCCAAAATTAATACTATTAGACCAAGGACCACAAAATGGGTTAAAAGGGAAAATGCTGTTAAGTCCTCAGCATGTTGGATATGGAGACCACTCCAATCAAAAATTGCATCAACAGTCCTAAAGAGGTTTGATTACATTGATGCAAGAGGAAAACCCAAGTCAGTTATGGCTTGGGTACCCCAAGGAAACTAATATGTTTATATATGTGCAGGAACATTCAAATGATATTGCTGATCAAGGATATGTAGATAGTGGATGTTCAAGGCACATGATAGGCAACATGTCTTACCTCACAAACTTCAAATCATTTGATGGAGGATATATTACCTTTGGGGGAGGAATCAAAGGAAAGATTACTGGTAAAGGTACAATCAAAACCAGTAAATTAGATTTTGAAAATGTGTACTTTGTGAAAGAGCTTCAGTTTAATCTCCTCAGTGTCTCACAAATGTGTGACAAAAAGAACAATGTTCTCTTTACTGACAATGAATGTATGGTTCTTTCTCCTGATTTTAAAATTCCTGATGAAAGTCAGATTCTTCTTAAAATCCCAAGACAGAACAATATGTACAGTGTTGATTTAAAGAACATTGTTCCTAAGGAGAGTTTAACTTGTCTAGTAGCAAAAGCCTCATTGGATGAATCTATGCTTTGGCATAGAAGGCTTGGTCATATAAACTTTAAAACAATCAATACAATTGCAAAATATGATTTGGTTAGAGGTTTACCCAAAAAGATTTTTCAAAATGACCAAACCTGTGTTGATTGTCTAAAAGGCAAACAACATAGAGCTTCTTGTAAGCCCAAGACCCATAACTCAATTTCTCAAGCTTTGTATATGCTTCATATGGACCTTTTTGGTCCTACTAATGTGAGTAGCTTGAATGGTAAAAAATATTGTCTTGTAGTTACTGATGATTACAGCAGATTTTCTTGGGTTTTCTTTTTAAGATCTAAGCATGAAACTAGTGAGACTCTTAAATCTTATATAACTGAGGTAGAAAACCAAGCTGATAAGAAAGTGAAAGTAATTAGATGTGACAATGGGACAGAATTTAAGAATAGGGTTATGGATGAATTTTGTAAAGAAAAAGGAATAAAAAGAGAATTTAGTGTAGCTAGAACCCCACAGCAAAATGGAGTAGCAGAAAGGAAAAATAGAACACTAATAGAGGCTGCTAGAACAATGTTAGTAGACTCTAAGTTGCCTATTTCATTTTGGGCTGAAGCTGTAGGTACTGCTTGTTATGTGCAGAACAGGGTTCTTGTGATTAAACCCCATAAAAAGACTCCTTATGAACTTTTCTTTGGTAGAACACCATCTTTAAGTTTTATGAGACCTTTTGGATGTCATGTCACTATTCTCAATACCAAAGATCATCTAAGAAAGTTTGAAGGAAAAGCTGATGAAGGCTACATGATAGGGTATTCTTTGCAAAGTAAGGCCTATAGGGTGTATAATTGTTGCACTAGGCTAGTGGAAGAAAATATGCACATAGAGTTTCAAGAGAAACTACCAAATGTTAAAGGCATTGGGCCAGATTGGATGTTTGACATTGATAGGCTTTCAGAATCTATGAATTATGTACCTGTTGCAGGTACAAATACTAATGATAATGCAGGTTTTGAAGACAATGTTGAAACAGCTGAAGATCAAGATTACATCTTGATGCCAATTTGGAAAGGATTGGATTTATCTTCAAGTCATGAAGAACCTTCAAATACAACAAATGAAGGTGTTGAAGATAATCATGGAACTCAGGGTCAAGAGAATCAAGAAAGTAGTGCAAATGAAAATGGTACTGCTAGTTCACCAGATGGTACTGCCAGTTCACAAGTTGGTACTGCTGAACCATTAAATGTTCAATCAGATGATTCTTTACCAGAAGATGTGGGGATTGGCAATCTTCCACTTACCTATGAAGTTCCTACAACACACAACACAAGAATTCTCAAAGATCACTCCATTGATAATGTGATTGGTAGCATTGATTCTGGTGTTAGAACAAGAACTCAAGTCTTGACTTCAGACCAAGAAGGGTTTATCTCATCTATCTATGAAGAAAAGAATCATGAAGTTGCCAACATATGCCTGTTTTCATGTTTTCTCTCACAGGCTGAACCCAAAAACATTAACAAAGCCTTAGATGATCCAAGTTGGGTTGAAGCAATGCAAGAAGAGCTTCTTCAATTCAAGCTTTAGAAGGTTTGGAAACTGGTTGATTTGCCCAAAGGTCACTGGGCAATTGGAACCAAATGGGTGTTCAGAAATAAGAAAGATGAAAGGGGGATTGTGATCAGAAACAAGGCAAGATTGGTGGCCCAAGGGTATACTTAAGAAGAAAGGGTGGATTATGAAGAGGTTTTTGCTCCAGTTGCAAGACTTGAAGCAATTAGGCTATTCTTGGCCTATGCTTCTTTCATAGGCTTCACTGTTTACCAAATAGATGTCAAGAGTGCCTTCCTGTATGGTACTATTGGAGAAGAAGTGTATGTTTCTCAACCTCCAGGCTTCATTGATGCAGAATATCCAGACAAGGTGTATAGGGTTACCAAGGCTCTTTATGGTCTACACCAAGCTCCTAGGGCATGGTATGAAACATTGGCTTTCTATTTATTAGAAAATAGATTTCAAAGAGGCAAGATTGATCCAACTTTGTTCATCAAAAGAACCAAGAAAGACATCCTGCTGGTGCAGATTTATGTTGATGACATTATCTTTGGATCCACAAACCAAGAGTTGTGTGTAGAGTTTGAAAAACTTATGCATAGTAAGTTTGAAATGAGTTCCATGGGGGAACTTACTTTCTTTCTGGGTCTCCAAGTGAAACAATCAAATGAAGGCATATTTATCAGCCAAGATAAGTATGTAGCAGAGATTCTGAGGAAGTTTCAGTTTGCAGATTCTAAGGTTGCAAGTACATCAATGGATTCAGAAAAGGGGTTACTCAAGGATTTTGAGGGTGAAGATGTGGATTTGCACAATTACAGATCAATGATTGGATCCTTGATGTACCTTACATCATCAAGACCAGATATCATGTTCCCAGTGTGTGTATGTGCAAGGTTTCAAGTAAATCCCAAAGTTTCTCATCTCACAGCAGTCAAAAGAATCTTTAGATATCTCAAGGGTCAACCTAGGTTGGGTAAATGGTATCCAAGGGAATCATCTTTTGACTTGGTGGCTTATTCTGATAGTGACTATGCTGGTGCAACCCTAGACAGAAAATCCACAACTGGTGGATGTCAATTTCTTGGCTGCAGACTCATATCATGGCAATGCAAGAAGCAAACAATGGTGGCCAACTCTACAACTGAAGCAGAATATGTTGCTGGTGCAAGTTGTTGTGGGCAAGTGCTTTGGATCCAAAATCAATTACTTGACTATGGGTACAATTTTCTTAACACCATTATTTACATTGACAATAGCAGTACTATTTGTATCAATAAAAATCCAGTTCAACACTCAAAAACAAAACACATTGAAATCAGACACCATTTCATAAGAGATTGCAATGAGAAAAGGTTAATACAAGTTGTCAAAATTGATTCTGAAAATAATTTTGCAGACCTTCTCACCAAAGCTTTTGATTTAGGTAGATTTAAATACCTGGTAGCAGGTATTGGAATGATTAATCTTTGAAAAACATGTGTTTTTGTACATAAAATATATGGTACTGGCTCTTAAATATGGTACTGCTAGTTAGTCAAAAGGTACTGTCAGTTCATAAATGGTCCTGCTAGTATAAAGTTTGCTCTGTTTTGTTCATCTGGATAATTAAATGTTTACAATGCTATAAAACAAGTGCTTTGCACTCTGTTCTTTTGGTCTGCAACTAACAAATTTCAGGTTGATAACAAAACAAGAGATCTTCCAAACAAAGGGGGAAATAAAAGTTATTTATATCTCAGGGGAGGAAATAATCTCAGGGGAGGACATAATAGCCCAGAAAAGGAAGATAATCCAATAAAAGAAAGGAGAAGACAAGAGCATACAAGATGATGTAGAGGTTGAAAATGATAAGACTAGATCATATATTCAGAAGGGATGAAGCATTCCTAAAGGAGAAAGTTCTATCTAGATCAAACGAAGGAAAGTTTCAAATCTCTTGCAAAAGGCATGCTGATAGATGATTTCACTTGTTGAAACAAGCATCCAAGATACACAGCATCATTGCCTCTTATAATTCCTCCATCCAAGGAAATTGCACCATCTTTAGGTCAATGTGGAAATGGTATTCAGTTCACCAAGTTTTACAAACTAAAGAGCTGGCTAGTCCATAAGCAAACGGCTTTTGGTAAAGACACATCAAATCCGTTGATGGTTGATAGTTTACCAAAAACTATATGGTATTTAACTAACCATACTTTAAAGTAAATAGTTGACTAGTCCATAAGCAAACGGCTTTTGGTAAAGACAAATCAAATCCGTTGATAGCTGATAGTTTGCTAAAAACTATAAGGGATTTTTGCTAAAATTTCAAAGATACTGCCAAGTAAAATTTTCTTTCAAAGGTACTGGTAGTTCAAATTTTGGTACTGGTAGAGTAAAATGGTACTGCTAGATAACCGTTGAGTCTGTCAGTAAAAATTATAGCCGTTAGGCCTGGTAGTTAAAATTAGCCGTTGGGGTAATTCTGTAAATTTCTGATGTTATATTATATTATATTTCTCATATAAAAGATCTTTTTAACCGCCTCTTCATTTACTTATTATAAATTTTCTTATTGTCGGTTAAAAGTAAATCTCTCATAATATCTTTCATCAGTCCTTATCACAATTAACACTCACCTTTCATCTTCTACCAGTACCACACTCAAATCCCACCATCCTAATCAAGTTTTTCCTTAACTTTCACCATGGCTAATCTAACTTTTGTTAAACGTCACAACCAGTTAGCATTTTTGGAAAAGTCTGAGGATAATGAATCTTTTCATCAAATAGTGGACTTTCTAAATGATTCTTACATCAGGTTTGCTTTACTTGTAAATCCCACTATTTATGAATCACAAATTTTACAATTTTGGAAAACGGCTAAAGTTAAAACTCTTGAAAATGGGGACCAAAGGATAAAAGCCAAAGTGGATGGCAAAACCTTGACTCTTACCGAGTCATCCATTAGAAGACATCTTCATTTGGATGATTCAGATGGTATTAGTCAATTGCCTGATACTGAAATTTTGGAAAGAATGGGGTATAATGTTGATTCTACTAAACTCACTTTTCTTAAAAAGCATTTTACCCCACAATGGAGATTTTTGATCCATACCATCCTTCATTGTTTAAGCCAAAAGAAAACCTCATGGGAGCAGTTTAGTGGTAACATGGCTACAGCTCTCATTTGCTTGGCAACAAACAGAAAATTCAACTTTTCAAAACATATTTTTGAAGGATTGGTTAAAAATGTGGATAGCCAAACAAAGTTTTTGATGTATCCCAGATTTATTCAATGCATCATCACAAAATCAAAACATTTGTTACTTCCCCCACACTCTCCTTATGAAACACCAAAACTTTCACACAAGGTGTTTTCAAATATGAAAATTGGTTTTAATGGGGAAGAAATACCACTTTTTGAGGAAATGTTACCACAACATGCTGAAGAACCATTGTTAGGAATATAAATATTCATATGAAGGTTCGGTCACCCCGAGTATCTAATTAGCATTTATATAGCTCGTAGGCTTATTTATATAAGCTTAGTATTATTAGTATTATTAGTTTTATTAGATTAGTCGTATCTATATTTGTGGAGTGGGTCGGGCTTTCCCCACTGTCAGCTCACTCCACAGCCCACTAGGGGCACAAATATGTAGAAGTATAAATACCCCTTCCCACACTTGGGAAGGGTTGGAACTCTTCACACAATTAATCTAATATCCAGATTTTCTCTCAAAGGGTTCCCTCTCTCTCTAGTTCTTCGTCTCTCTAACAATGGATCTAATCTTTCATGAATCAAGACCACCCAAATCAACCACACAATCAATATGGTTATTTCCTACAATTGGTATCAAGAGCCAAGGTTTCATCTTGGTCAGATCTGTGGTCAATGGCTGTATATTCGGTTGGTTTCTTTCATCATTGGTCAGATCTGTGGTCTAAAGGTTGCTATAATTCTTTTTGTGGTCAATGGCTGTATATGGCTGTATTTCTGATTTTGTGGTCTAAAGGTTGCTATAACTAAACTCTTATTTTCACTTTCTGATTTTCACTTTTGTTGTGCGCCCTTATTCGGTCAAAGAATTTTTGACTTGGTCAAAGTTAATTGGATCTTATTTTCATTTTCTGGTTGCATATTACTTCTTTGCTACAAAATGTGGTGTGTATTTTGGCATAAATCTTGCAACAAAGTTAATATTTGCAACAGCCTTGAACATATTGTGGCTCATAAATTCTTGGTTATACGTTGTTTGTTTGGTTCGAGTAGTGGTTCGAGCAAAGTTTCAAGTATGTCACTAGATGTCCAAGTGGTTAGTGCTTATATTTTGAGTTTGAAATGGTCATTGTTAGTTGCTGTGACTTTGGTTCAAGGTTTTGTTGGGTGTGCTAAGTCATCAAGAACAATTGCTACTCACTTTTGGCTTGTACTCTTTGGCCTCTAAAGTTTTTGTTTGATCAAAAGTGCGGTTTGTCTTGTTGATGTTCTTGTTGCTGCTAGTGTAAAAATGTCATGTTCTTGGATGCGGTTTGTGTCCAACGGGATTGGTGTTTGGCTGTTTGCCAAAAATGGGGTAAAAGACAAAAAGTACGAAAGTGACAGCTTTGACCGGTCAAAGTTGCAATTTGTTTCCAATGCGGTTTGTCTGTTTGTTTAACTCGGTTTGTCTATACTTATGAACTCGGTTTGTCTATCTGTTGTGAACGCGGTTTGTCTAAGACTCGGTTTGTGTACATAAAGTGTACTCGGTTTGTCTGCAAAATCATGAACTCGGTTTGTCTGTTCAACCACGGACTCGGTTTGTCTGCTTAACCACGAACTCGGTTTGTGTATATGAGGTGGACGCGATTTGTCTATCACTCGGTTAAACGTTCAATCAGTCAACGAGTTATCAAAGATTTAAATGAAAGAAACTGAATTAAGTTAAAGCCGTAAAGACAAATAAACCCCACTAACAACGAGTTAACAACTTACATTGAATCATGAACTCGGTTTGCCGTAACAACGAGTTAACAACTTACATTGAACCCCACTAACAACTTACATCCAAATTAAAACCTCACTCACCAATTCCCAATTTAAGTACCGAAAACAAAATCATCATTAATCCTACAAACTCTAACCGAACACATATCTCAGTTTCTCAATTCGTGTTTCTCAAAGATATCTCTAGACCTTCAAAAGGATCTAACACACGATTTGGAAATCATCATCGATTTGTTGTGAATGGAAGCTAAGCCTCTTTCTTTCTATTCGAACACATAAAAAGATAAGAATATAACAAATATGTTATTTCTTTTTCTTTAGTTCGTTCAAATCAATATCAACAACAAAACAAATATACACGATCATAATACCTACCCGAGACCAATTCTCTGATCTTGAAGCCGTTTTCGTTGAAGACTTTCGAGTGGGAATCAAGCCTGAAAATTATAGATGGGTTACGGATTATTATTGTGTGTCAATCGACTCGGTTATGATAATTAATTGAAGGAGACGATGATGAGATGAGGTTTTATCAGTCATGGGAAGAGAGGAGGTGAGTGCAGGAAATAAGGGATTAAGTAGGCGGCGCAGATATGAGCTGATGAGTTAGGGTTTGGATTAGTTTGGTGGCTTGAGTGAATTGAAGGAGAGAAGGGGCGGATTAGTGGAGATTAGGTTAAGTTTGTGATTGGTGTGGTATTAATACCGCATTATTAGGGTTAAGTGGTATGGATTGGGTCTATTGGTTACTTTGGGCCCAAGGTGCTTTAATAAGCAAATATGGAATTTGGTCTATTGGTTATTGGTTAAATATGGATTGGGCTTAAATCGTGACTGGGCTGTGTAATCACAAGACTTGGGCTGAACTTATTGAACTGATATCACTATGGACGATTGTGAATTGAACATAACAGAACTTAGCTAGTTCGACTAGTTAGTGGACGAAAGTGTAGCATTGTTTTTGGATTCACAATGTTTTATAAGTGTTTGGCTATATGAGTGAGACTTTGGTCGTATATAATCTCGCAAGGATATTCACGTCACGGCTCGTATTTGGGTTTATGAATATCAACGTAGATTCAGAGGAGTGGATTTGTCAGCATTGTTCTATTAGTGCCTACGACTGGAGTGAGCCTGCAATTTGATCTTTGCAATTTGAGTTATAGCTGACAAATAACAATTTGTTTAATTGCGATTTGTCAAGTTACATTTTGACTTGTTGCGACTTGACTGACTGTGAGTTGACCAGTTGCTATTTGACGTAGTGAGTTGACACTTGTGATTTGACAAATTGTGATTTGGTTGATCGCAATCGGAATTGTTGCAAATTGACAATCTGTGACTTGACTTGTTGCGATCTGATCAAGTTGTGATTTGACTCATGTGACTTGAATTTCGAAGATTGGTATTGCACCTCACTCTTGGGTATTCAGGTTGATTTCACGGTTTCTCCTGTAGATTTTAGAAAATCCCGCGAAAGATTCGATTTCTCGGTTTAAATCTCAAGAGCTGTAAAATCCCGTGAAATTAATTTTGGACAAATTGGCTGGACTTAGATTTAGACATAATGAAATTTACGGGGTGTGACTAATTTTTCGGGATAAGTTTGTGCTTCAAGATCAGCAGGAATTGGGAAATTATGGTAACTTGGTTGGTTTGTTAATTCACGGGTTGGTGTACTTAGTGTCACAAGCATCTCGGGGTGGATGGATGCATGATGTTTGTTGACCCTTGCTCAAGCGTATTTAAGGTGATTAGACCTGGATGTTCAAGAAGTGGATATATACAATAAAGGATGGAAGGTTGGGTATATATCACTACCTATATTTAAAGGAGTTACGTTGTTGTGCTCAATATAGGTTCTAAATCACAATTTGCAATTTAAGGTGATTAGACTTGGATGTTCATGAAGTGGATATATACAATTAAGGATGGAAGGTTGGGTATATATCACTACCTATATTTAAAGGAGTTACGTTGTTGTGCTCAATATAGGTTCTAATTCATAATTTAGTGCAAGTTTAAGTCACGGACTTGTTCTTTATCAAGCTTCATCAAGTGATTGTTGTTTCTCAAGCTTCTAATGGGATTGTTGTTCAAGATCTTCTCAAGAGGTAGTCAGGCTTAAAGACAAGAGGTGATTTGTTTGGAGACATGTTTTAACCTTTTACTCACTTTAAAGTCATATGCATTTCATCAAGCGGTTTTGGCATATTACGAGCTTCAATGAATTGTTAATCTACTAAACCATTGATGATGAGGAAAGCAAGGGGTTACTACAAGAGAGTCTTAATCACCATCTTCGTTGCAGTAGTTTCATTTGTCTCTTTCCATGTTTTGTGCCTGACAAATTCACAAACATCACGGACTCTCAGCTTTGGCAAAAAGGTCATTTCATGTCCTTTTTGAGGGGGAGAATTATCGCAAGTTTCCTAGAAGTTCCGTCTCCAGCGATGTGAATTTTAGCGGTTCCGGTTGCAGCGGGTCAGATCGTATCGGGTCAGTCTCCAGCGGTTTGAATCTTAGCAGTGTCGGTTACAGCGGGTCAGATCGTAGCGATTCAGGATTCAGTGGTTCAGTCTACAGCAGTTTGAAGCTTACTGTTGTGCAGTTAGTTCTTGAATTTATTTCTCAGATAAATCTCAAGAACTGTAAAATCCTGTACACAGTACGACATCTATTTCGCATCCAAGTAGCTGGATCAGACAGCTTTGTTTGATAGGACTGACTATGAGTCATGGGCACTTCTAAGAATTTGCGCATGTTTCTTCTCTTTTTGGCTAGTCAACAGCACAAGATGATCACGAAGTTAATCAGGTATTCTTTATTTGTGATTGAAGTCGAATTTCACGAAGGCGTCTACTTATTTTATCTTGAAGTCGGGGTTGGTTGGATGCATGACCTTCAATGATAACTTGCTCGTTAAAATTTTAAGTTGAAGACTTGGGTTATCTAGTTACCAGCAGTCGGGGTAACTATCACTTAAGAGTCATGGGAGTACTCAGTGTCACACGTCAATGACGATGTCGATAATCGCAAGAGGTGTTAATGTCTCATACTTTGGTTGGGTATGGAGCTCTTAGAGATTTGCTTGGAGCATTAATTCTCAACACCGTTCTTCCAACATTAGTGCAAGCTTAAGTAACAAATTTGGGGTCTTCTACTTCAGTTTTCAGTATTGGTATATCGGGTTCTCTTCATCGTGTGGTCACTAATCTATGTTCAAGGTTGGTTAGTTGGCCAAAGGTTTTAAAAAGTTGAGATGTGATCTGTAATTCTCACAAGATATTCTTAACCCAAACTGATGTTCTCCAAATCCAAATCAGTCATGCCACATTCAATCGGGTACTGTCTCACGGTTTCTTCTTGGTTTTGTAAAATCCCGCGAAAGAACTTATTTCTCGGTTTAAACCATAGAGTTGTAAAATTCCGTGATGATGGGCTATGCGCTCTTGACCAGGATCGGGTTAAAACCATTATCAAAGTTCAGTCGATACATCACAAAGGGCTAGATTTGGGCATTAACCACAAGAAGTGACTACGGCGTTAATTCATTATTATTTATCTGAGGCTGAAGTGAAATTTCATGGGTGAGTGTACTTAGCATCTGAAGATATCGGGGAGGTTGGATGAAGATTCTTCGAGATCCTTGTTCGAGCTTTCAATACAATGACAAGGACTTGGATATCTAGTTATTTTTTCTTTCTCCCTATTACAAAATAACTATCACTTTAAGGGGTCACATTGTAGTGCTCAGTGTCACACGAAGTTGTGGATATCCAAGAGGTGATGTATGTCTTATACTTGATGGTTGGTTGGTTGAAGAGTATAGAGTACTTAGGGATTCGATGTTGCACGAAGTCTTTGCACCGCTCTTTGTCTCGCATTAGCACAAGTTTAAGTCACAAGTTCAGGTTATGTTACTTCAGGCTCAAGTTCATCATATTGGGTTTTTCTCCATCAGTGGTCACGATTTCAAGCCGACAAAATGATAATGGGGTTGGTAACGAGTTAGATGAGAGAAGTTGTAAAGAGAGAGATGATGACGTCTGTACAAGTCAGTGCAGGCCTCGCTCTTCATCAAATGACGTTTGAACACAGCAGTTCAAGCCTCGTTCTTCATCATAATGACGTCTGTACACGTCAGTGCAGGCCTCGCTCTTCATCATTATGACGTCTGTACAAGTCAGTGCAGGCCTCGCTCTTCAACATAATGACGTCTGAATACCTCTGTTCAGGCCTCGTTCTTCAAAGAAAAGAAAAGTGTACGCTTGAGTGCACTTTATCTTCAAAAGAAGAGGAATCTTCTTATTTATGGCCATTCTCATCAACAAGATTCATGCTCTTTCCGTGCTTATTCAATCTTCAAGTGGATCGGCGCTTATTGGAGTATTCTTTTATTCACGTATTCAACCAAAAATTGCAGTTAACAGGCATATGCAATTTTTGAGGGGGGGAAAGGGTGAATAAACAACGTGTTAGTCTTCAAGAACCGTCAAGCGGAGTTACTTATCGTTGATGGTATTCATATTCACTGGTTCAATCATCAAAAATTGCAGTTGGCAGGCATATGCAATTTTTGAGGGGGGGAAAGGGTGAATATTATTCTACATGTTGGTTGATGATTGAGAATGGTCATACGACTCCTGAATACGTCAGTTCAGGAGTCGTGCAAACCATGTTTCTCCAACACTACTTCTTCCGTCTATCAAGGTGTTGAAGAACATGGTCATGGAATGCTAATCTACATCGTCTCACGGGCTGGTACAATCAGTAACAAAGGGTTTCTAGTCAATGCTTCATGCACACTTCATTAGGCTGCATGTACACATCATGATGATGATTCCGATTAATCGTAACCATCATGGGGGAGAGAAATGTGTACACCAAGGACGCACAACAGGTTCACGTGGTCAGGGCTTAATATCCAGGATGGATAAATACTGTAGATGATCAGTGGTTCAACTTGTTACCTTGGTATTATCGTTTCACTGCTACGTTATGTGCTGATTAATCGTAACCATCAGGGGAGAGAGAATGTGTACATCAAGGACGCACAACATGTTCATGTGATCAGGGCTTAATATCCAAATATGGATACATTCTATAGATGATCAGTGGTTCAACTTGTTACTTTGGTGTTATACTAAAGACTGAAGAAGGTCGAGTCATCAGTCTATTCTTCATTCTCTGTTGGGAGTTATCTTCTCATGTGTATGCTGCGGGCTGATGGGTTATATGTAAGGGTACTGGAAGACATTTGGTGAGATGAAAATGATTGGTATTCTATTCCTCCACATTGGGCAATCTTGAAGAAGGTCGAGTCTTCAGTCTTCTCTACATTCAAGAATGTTGAGCTCTTTTCTTACAACTTGATATTTAACTTAATCCCATGACAGTTCTTGTTTGATGAGTTGTGGAGTTAAGTTAGGTTCAAGTTGTTCCGTAGTTTAAGGTTAAGTCCAACTTGATGTTAACCTAATATCATGACAGTTCTTGTTTGATGAGTTGTGAGGTTAAGCTAGATTTCAGTTGAGGCTCAACTTAAACTACCGAAAAGTTGCCTAAGGTTTTTGACGGAGTCACTCTAGGACGGGAGTGTTAGAAGATTAAAGACGGCATGCATTTGGTTATCAAAAGACTTCTTCATATTTCGGGCGTTCATCCAAAGTCTTCTTCCTATTATGGGTGATCGTCAGAGGTTGTCAGATTGGGGGAGAGCACTAATTAGGGGAGAGTGAAAAGCCAGAATCATTCCCTGATTGAAAGTGCTCACATTGCTCTTCAGCAAGTCAAGTGATGAATGCGGTGAAGATTCAGAATGCTGAGGAGTAATGGTTTCTGGTTCGTATCCTTGTACATATATACTTATTCATATTTTAACCTTCTTGTAAATAGTTATATAGAAATCTTGCTAATTGTAAATAGAGAAACGTAAAATCAGAAAAACCATAAAAATTGAAAAATAGAAAATACCAAAAATAGTTTCACCTAGGCATGTCTTCTGTTTATCGATAACATTTACGGACTTAGAAATGTCATTCAATAATGGCACGGGTCTTTAAATGAAGCTCGAGCATAAGTTAAAATGGATTGTTAAAACATGTCTAAATGGCTTGCTATTACTTTAGATAGCAACCCGCGCTTCATATTGGGGAAAGCACGTCGCCAAAAAGACGGCTGTTCCTCCAACTGGGTGATGTTCACCTGGGCATGGATTACTTCATATCCATGTTTCCTGATTTGATGTACGTTTCAGTGCATCATTTCTTGTAAAAGAAGAGAAGTCTTCTTTGTATACAAATAGTTTTCATTCTATGATTCTTCTGAAAATTATTTGTAAGACACTTGGTGATTATGTGTAGCATGAAATTTGTTTATACTTGGAATATGCATAAAATTTGTCACTCAATCAACGACTACAAAACCTCATGACAGTTCTTGTTTGATGAGTTGTGGGGTTAAGCGTGATTTTAGTTGAGGTTCAACTAGAATACGGGTCATTGATTGAGGGGGAGAGTGAATTCAAATTTTATATCATCAAACGGATTTATTGGTTAAATCATACTTGTTAGAAATGGTTTTGTAGTTAATGGGGAATTAGCTGAAGAGGATCTAGCTTAAATATATCAAATGACCAAGTGTGTTAGTTGCTAGAAAGTTTAGGACATTATGTGCAATTTGCTTATAGTTTCCTAGCTTTATGTATCTAGAAGGTTCATTTGTGTTACTTTGGTATCCTTGTTTAATCCCCTAAACACCTTAAGACTCAAAACCTAAAAGAAGTAAGAAAACCAGTTGTGTTTGATGTTCTTGAATACTCCTATGACATTTGTATGAACTAAGTGAATGAGTTTCAAATGTTGTTTGTCTCTGCTGCTTAATTGTTGTTGATATTGTGCATATGTTCTCAGGATTCGCTTAGGTAGATTGCTATTATGTTAGAATCATGTTCCTAAGATCCTGAATGAAATATTGAAATCTGTGTGAATTGCCATGTTCATGATTGCTATTTGCTCTTCATGCTAGATAGTGGTTTGACGTAGTTCCTGATTGGGGTTTGATTATAAGATGAACTTGGTATTATAATGTGGCATGCTGCTGAAGGGTAGCTATCTAGGAATAGTGTATCTGTATGTATGTATATCTGTGTTGATATTCTTATGCAGATTCCATAGCCAAAATGAATGTACCAGTTCCCATTCTAACCATTTGATCAGACGTTCAAACTCTATTGATTGGCTCGGAATTCACCTCAACAACAATGTCGGCAACAACAACAACAACAACACTTTCACCACCATCACCACCATTCATCTATTTTGGTCTCGCTAAGTGGGGATCAACGACATTTGCGAAAGATTTGTTGGTGGTTGGATAGTTGATGTTGACTACTAACTTAGAAAAGCGGATAATTACATCGTCTGCACAAAAAAGGTCAATATCAGTTGTGTCATAATAATCAAGTGTGCAAAATAAGCAGTGAATCTCCCTCTTAGTTTAAGGGGGAGCATAGTATGTTCTCATCATCAGAATATATTAAATCGGACACATTTTCTCCCACATTTTCTAAATTATTTAAATCAATTGGGATCACAAATCTCAAAAGGTTTGAAATTTTTGATCGGGGGAGAGAATGTGATTTAAATATGAAACCTGATGAAAATGTGATGTTTTGGAAAGTATAATGTACGCTCTCCCATATGTACTAAACTCTTTTGTATATCAATGCACATATTGAGGGGGAGCAAATGTTTTGTGGAAACAAAAAGGATTTGGCATAACATGAGATCGTGACTCAGACTTGACAAATGAATTGACGAAACATATACTGTCATTGATCGAAAGGACATATCCTGGCCGGGTAATAATTTCAAGCTGGTCTAACCAGTGATGTAAGCGTGTCTCGAAAAGGATGTGTCTGAGTAGAGTGTACCGTTTTGAGAAACTTTCTATGGACTTGACCAGGCCGGGTAATAATTTCAAGCTAGTCTAACTAGTGATGTAAGCGTGTCTCGAATCGGTCATGTTCACTGAAAGTTGATCAATTCAAAAAGTGCGAGCTCTACCTAACATGTGCAAATTTATAAAACAATCAACCGAGCACATGTTGAGGGGGAGCATTTGAAAAATATAAAACTCTCAAGTGTTTGCAAAAATGTGTTTCAGAATCATGAACACGTTGAGAGATTTTTCAAAGATTTGGTTTGGCAATCGTGGATGAATACCAAAGACCGACCATTTTAATTAATGTATGGAGTTATAAGGATGGTTAGGTTAGGCTCAAGTTCCCACGATCCCGCCAGAGCCGGAGGGATCTACCCAGGGACAATCCACTAGTTAGTGTAGAAGTCCTTAGGTATGATTAAAAAGGAGAAAAGTGAATGAGGGAAGAGTGCCAACTGAGATGGAGCTAACACTGGAACAAACCCAACAAGGTGTTAGTTATGAAGTCTCGGTAAGCACTGAAGGGGTTGAAGAATGAAAAAGAAATGTAAAGGTAAAGGGTGAAAAGAATGAAGCCCTCCTTACACTTAGGCATAAACCGGGTCAATACATATGCTGTCAGAATCACTTAGTTGATTGCTGACATTGAAGACAAAGTATCATGGACCCAGTGATACGCTGCACAACCCTCCCTAGCCACTCAAGGTCCCTCAAAGGATTCTTGTTTCAATTGTCACGGAGTTCAATACATTCCTATCGTCTCTCTCACTCCGAGTTAGATGATATTGAATAGGTGGCAGTTCTCTCCAGCCTCCGCTCACTAAATCAAAACGCACTATAGAGTCTAGAGCCACGAGATGCATAAAAAGATCTCATAGGAACACGAATTATTTCTACACTGGGTGTTCAACATTAAGGACACCAGTTGTAAACTTATGAGTCCTACGCAGATCTTAGCAATCTGCCAGAACATTTATGAGGGAATTTACAAATGTAATTCTCAATGATTGAATGGAAATTCCTGCCAGGGTCAACATCAAGCAGCCCTGAAAGCAGGTCACTTCGGTAATTCTTTATGGATTACGCTTAGTGGTCACGGCGGTTTCTAACGGTCTACAGTCGTGGAGTGATCTCCAGCGACTCACCTAATCGTTGATGTGCTACGGTTCGATCTTAAAAAGCCCTCTGTGGGTTTTCGATTAGGAACGGTCTTGGTAAGGGTTAGAGAGAGTTTTCACACTATGCTGTTAACAATCTCGAAGTCCGAACCTGTAAGTACCGGACGTTTTATTGCTAACTATCGTATGCAGGAACTTCTGGCGATTGTAGCTGAGGAATGCTGTAGCTGGTTGCTGTGGTAGCTGGTTGCAGAAAAGATGTCAATTCTCTACCACATGTTCACACTACATCATCATTGTAACTCAACAAAGTCATGATCAACCTAAAAGACCTTTAACACGGCTTCTGCAAACTCTGATGCTAAAGATCATGACACCAAATAGTGTGAGCATGTCGGCTCAAAGATTTATACATCACATGGAAACATACTCCTGAAAGATGACTTGGAAACAAATGTTGGATGATAAAGTCGAAGAATACTCAAAGATCATCCAAGACAAGGAAAGGTCATCACAAGATCACTGCTGAATGCATGATGTTTCAAGACAATGAAGAATCAAAGACTACGAGCTATGAAGACATCTTCAGAAGACAAAATGCTAGAATTCAAGTTATTATTTCCGGGGTGACCTCCCTTAGGGGGAGATTGTTAGGAATATAAATATTCATATGAAGGTTCGGTCACCCCGAGTATCTAATTAGCATTTATATAGCTCGTAGGCTTATTTATATAAGCTTAGTATTATTAGTTTTATTAGATTAGTCGTATCTATATTTGTGGAGTGGGTCGGGGCTTTCCCCACTGTCAGCTCACTCCACAGCCCACTAGGGGCACAAATATGTAGAAGTATAAATACCCCTTCCCACACTTGGGAAGGGTTGGAACTCTTCACACAATTAATTAATATCCAGATTTTCTCTCAAAGGGTTCCCTCTCTCTCTAGTTCTTCGTCTCTCTAACAATGGATCTAATCTTTCATGAATCAAGACCACCCGAATCAACCACACAATCAATATGGTTATTTCCTACAACCATCCACATCATCTGAATCACCATCATCAAGTTCTTCACCTGGTTCCATATCACCATCTCATCATCCATCACCAATCCCATCACCAGTACCATCTGTAACAACACCATCACCATCATATAATGAATCACCATCCCAATCACCTCAACATCAAAGTCTGGATTCTCAGACTTTGAAGGAACTAAAGGAGAAAGTGCAGCTCTTGGAAAATGCTCTTCAAAGTCAGAACACAAAATTTTCTAAGATCAACACCAAGCTAGTTAAGAGGGTAAAGAAATTGGAGACCAAAGTAAAGATGCTGCAAGGTAAAAAATCTTCAAAGTTGGTTTTATCTAGTTCTTCCAGTTCTGATGTAGAAAGCTTGGGTCTCTCTTCCAAAAAGGGGAGGATGGGTAGTTCTGAAGGTGAAGAGGAGGCTCAATTTCAATTTCATGAAGGAACTCAAGTATATGATGAAGAGCCTGCTGGTGCAGGGCAAGAGCCTGTTAGAACAAAAGAGCCTGCTGAAGCAGAGCAAGAGCCTGCTAGGATTGAGAGGCTGTTGGCTATGGAATATAGAGGTTCTGCTGACAATGTTTACAAAAGAAAGAGGGAATCACATCCTCAGGGGGGGGGTTGTTTGTTCAAGGAAGGTTATTCATTGCTGATGAGCAATCTGCTGCTCCAAGTCAAGAACCAACACCAAAAGATAAGGGCAAGAATATTATTGTAGGTCACGTATAAATCTCAAACACACTCGTTAATACAAATAACCACACGTACTACTACTCTAGAATAAGCTACGTAAAGAGAGAAATAAGCTAATAAGATAACGAGAGAATAAGAAGAGAATAATAGAGAATGGATGGATTTCACTTAATCAAATGTTACTCGAGCAGAGCTTTCGCAATACATGAAAAACCAACATCTAATAATGCATCCCATGCCTTCTATTTATAGGCAATGGGAGGGGAATTATTCTAAGAATATTCCCTTGCATGTGATAAGAATAAACATTACAAGTGTGACCGGTCCATGGACTACTAATGGACCGGTTCATAATTACAAACAATATAGTCCTTAAACGTGCAACATTTATCGCATTTGATCAAGACTTGAATATTACAAAACGTGTTCCTAACAATCTCCCCCTAAGTCTTGATCATCAATGTTGCTCGACGTCTTCTTTGCTTCTTGGGCTTCTGACGTCTTTATAATCTTTGTTTCTTTGTTCTTGAATAATGATGGTATGATGTTGTCTCAATCTGCCAATCTCCAACGTCTTCTCGTCTTCTCCATCATGCTCATATGTCTTTGACTTGTTTCTGTATCATATGTTGAACTTTTGATGTTACTGAGTCTTTGCGAAAAAAATCATTACTTCAAGATATGAACATGATGGAGTCTTGATGGTCGAACTCCAGCTCCTCAGCAGCAGCAGCAGCAACAGCACGAACCAACCGGTACTTACAGGCTCAGACTTGAGATCATCAACAGCATAGTGTGAAGACTTTCTCAAATCCTAACCCAGACCGTTCTGAACCGGATTCCCCCGAAAGGGATTACACGGACACACCGAAGTGCACCCACGATTCAGTGAGTCGCTGGAGATCACCCCACGACTGTAGACCGTTTGGAGCAAACACTAAGCGTAACCCACGAGGAGTTACCGAAGTGACCTGCTGACAGAGTTGTTTGATGTTGCTCTGGCAGGATTTCCATTCAATCATTGATAATCACAATTGTGACTTCTCTCATGAATGTTCTCGGCAGATTGCTAAGATCTGCGAAGGACACTTTCTTAATTTTACATCTGCTGCCCATGATGTAGAACAACAGAGTAATACTAAGTGTACCTAAGAGATCTTTTATGAATCTCATGGCTCTAGACTCAGTCAGTGCACATTTGTTTGGTCATCGGAGGCATGGAGCAGATTGCCTCCTTTTCAATATCAACACTCTCGTAATGAGAGGTTGATAGATTATGAAGGGTTCTCCGTGTGAATGAAACAAATGTCTTTTGAGAGACACTTGAGTGGCTTAGAAGGTTTATTAGTGCGTCACTGGGTCCACGACATCTTTAGTCTTCAATACCGGTGATGCTCATCAACCAGTAGATTATGAATTGAACCCGGTGTCTGCCCTAAGGTTGAACAAATGGAGGGCTATTTCTTTTCACCCTTTTCTTTACTTTTCTTTTTAATTCTTCAACCCCTTCTTTCTCCGTTCATTCATTTTCTCCTTTTTTATATCATACCTAGGACTTTCTAGTTCTAAACTATTGGTATTGTCCTTGGGTAGATCCCTCCGGCTCTGGCGGATCATAGGACGGTTTTCCCTAACCTTAGTCACCTTATAACTCCATGACTATCCTAATGATGCCATAAACCAAACCATTGAAAATCTCTCAAAGTGTCGATAATTGTAAAGACATTTTGTTGATACCTTGAGAGTTTGATGATTTTCAGAAATACTCCCCCTTAACATGTGCTCATAAGTATTAAATTTTGAAATTTGCACATGCCGGAAAGAGTTGGCACTTTTGAATTGATTGACTTTCAATGAACCTGATCGTTGCGAGACACGCTTACATCACCAGTTAAACTGGCTTGAAATTATTACCCGTCCAGATCAGATTCAAAGATTATCGCTCGAAATCGGTACATTCTACTCAGACACGTCCTTTGCGAGACACGCTTACATCACCAGATAAACTGGCTTGAAATTATTACCCGTCCGGGACATGTCCTTTCGACTACTGACTTTCCTATTCGTCAATTCGAGGGTCAATTCTGAGTTTGAGCACACGAGATTCCAGCAAATGAGACTTCATATTTTAATCATCTTATACTTCTCCCCCTCAAAAATAGCATACTCATGATGTTTTTGGAAAACGTTTATGATTAAAATATGCTGTTTTTGAGTTTTAGGGAAGAATTTTCAAGAACATTTATAATTCTTTGAACAAAGATTATATTTTTCAAATACTCCCCCTTAACAAGGGAATATTTGTCCTTATGAGCAGAATGTTTGAAAAACTTTGGAAAACATTCTGGTTTTAATTCTGCTCATAAGTAAGAAGCTTTCGCTCCTTTTTCAGGATTGAGGCACTGAAGCGTACCTCAGGGTCCTTTCTTTGAGGTCCGGGTTGTACACTGTTATGTGTGCACAAGCCGTAAAGCATAGGCCAATTATGGAAAGAAGAATGATATGATGAAATTTGAGAATTGATTCTTACATCATCCACCTTTACCAAAAGTTGTGAACACTGGGTCAGTTCGCTGAAATAGTCTGATGGCGAATGGCGGACGACCCCCAACATAGCTCTCTAGCCTCCTCATCTGATCCCGATGGTATAACCGTTCTTCCATCTTCCGAATAAATTCCTTGACTTGTCGCAGCTCCTTCGAATTCCATCTTTTTGATTTACCCAACGCCGAATCTCGAACTCTATTAGCTAACCCGTCACGTACACTCTTTAGGGTGTCGTCACAGAACTTATGAATCTCATTGAATGCCATGAAACGATGAAAATCTGTTGTGCTTCTGTAAACAAACCCGAAGACTGGACTATGTAGCATGGTGTACTGAGGGTCCTTTTTGCTGTTTAGAAGAAACTGTGGTTCAACAAGGTTAAGCTGAGTCTGATAACTTTCAACACCAAGCTGGAGATCTTCTACACGTTCTTTGATGATGGTTCTCCTGATGTAATGACAGAGGGAAGTACTGAATGCATATCGAAGCTCATTAGTCAGATGCTGTAATTTGCCTTGAACTTTCATTAGATACATGTCTTCGATATCGTTTAGATTCAAATCAGGAAAATCCGCCTCTGAGAATGTGTAGAGATTGTTGTCAATTCTTCTTACTGTGATCTCTTCTAGAAATATATAATCGCATCTTCTGGATCCGCTCACATTGATGACGGCCATTATTCTGAGATCACTGTAAACTGGTTCTTTTGATTTCTGGAGAGCAAGTTTGTACTTGTACCAGCTTTGTCGTTTAGAGTACCAGTGATGAATCCCCAACTCTGCATCACGATCATAGTTGACGAGCTTTTTAACAAACAGATGTCTGTTAATAGCTGCCTCTTCAATAGCTGATTGTGTGTAATGAGCAGCTGGTGTGAAAGTGATAGATGTAGCGTACTTTGTCGTCCCTTGAGCTCCATTCTTTAGAAGTTCCAGATCTTTGTTGAAGAACATTTGAAAGGGAATTTCCGAGTGATGAAATCTTCGAATCACGGACAGTGGCTTGGTCCAATCAGTGATGAATGGTTGATTCTTGCCAACTTTCCTGACGACGTCTGGACTAGCCCAGTCGAAGTCACTTGACATTGCCCGTGCAATGTTTTCAAGGTGATATTCGAGTTCTGTTGAGCTATTGGATTTGTCTTTCAGAAGAAGGAAAGCATCATTCTTGATCCGACGAAGTTCCTTTTTGGTCATCTTCTTAATATTAAGAGTTCTTTTAATTTCTTGAGTAACAGCAAAGGTGCTGTCTTCAACTCGGGAAGCTTCATCAGTATGAACTTGAGCGCTTGCTAGATGATCAAACCATTCATTTCCGAGTTCATCCTTATCAATATCTAGCCATGTGACAACAGCTGGTTTAGTAGATGACTTTTTGCTGTGTGAAGACTTGGATTTGGAAGGCTTCGATTTTGATGGTGATGGTGGTGAATGAGGTTGATCATCTTGTGGCTGGTATTCCATATCTTCTGCCGTAAAGTGCTCATAGTGATGTTTGGTTTCAGTGGGACCAGAGGATTGATGTTTAGGAGGTTGAGACGATGGTTTATGTCCAGTTGGCTCCTGAATGTGAATCCCTGACCCGCCTTTGTGTTTCTTATATTCGGGTTTAGGGTCCTGATCATCCTCATCATCTTCTCGAATACGTTTTCCTTTGTCTGCAGCTTCCTTGCATGATTTCTTCTCAATGTGTGCTTGAAGAGCCGCGATCAGGTTAATTTCTTCTTGAGAAGGAGAGCTGATTTCAAAGAGTCGGTCGAGAAGCACAAGCTCGATGTATTCAGTGGTGAGATCTGGAAGTGGTTTGGTTTGGGAAGAAGAAGAGACGGCTTCTTTGATCTTTTCGTCAAGTTGTGAATCAATATGTTCATTTATGCTTTGTTGAATATCAGGAAGAAATTGCTTAACAAATTTCTTTGTCTTGCGTGTCATATGATCTTTGATGTTAAAACCAAGAAATTCATCTATCTTCTTCTTGCTTTCCTGCATCTCTTCCATTTGCTGAGACAACTTCTTAACTAAACTTTCCATTTCAGCCAATTTTGTTGTAGCTTGGTTGTCTTGTTGTGCTTGTGCTCTCTTTACTACCTTTTTAAGTTTCTTTGCTGCAGGAGACACAACTTCAACTTTTGAAACATGGACGACTCTTCTCTTGCTCTTTCCTTTGTAGGCCTTATGAATATTTTCAGAAACAGTTGCTTTTGATTTTGATTTTGGTGATGAAGATCTTGACGATGATGGAGTGAGTGAAGGGATTGGATCATCAGATTTAGTAGTTGATTCCTTTTGAGGTGAAGGTGGAGGTGTTGGATTCTTAGGCGGTGATCCAGGAGGTGTCTTGGGTGAAGAAGTAGACGAGGGCTGAACTGGTGGTTGTTCTTGCTGCTGTTGTGGGTTATGAATGACCATAGCCAGTTTAGATTCGGTTGTGTCCTTTGGAGGGGAAGGAGGAGGCGTTGGAGTGTGAGAACGAATGTAGCTATCTGCTTCCAGGTTAGCTTGAGCATCCTCCTTACGTTTCCTTTCTTCCTCTTGTCTTTTCTGTTCCTCAAGATCCTTGGCTGCTTTAATTGTTTGATCTCCCAGAATGTCTTTTTCTTCTTCTATGTTCCAATCGTCTGTATCATTGTTGCGTGTTTGTTCCTCGGGATTGTCGTCAAACATAGAATCAGAAATATCCTTGTCAGATAAAACAATGTTGCTATCCTGATCTTTTTCCTTCTCCTCTTGAGTTGGTGCTCCCAAGTCGGGTTGATTAACCAAACTTGTTTGCTGTGAAGAGACCTTTGTTGATTCAGCTCCAGACCCTCCGGGTTGATTAACCGGATCATTTTGGGTCAAATCTGCTTCATGAACAGTTTGGGATCCTCCAACTTTATGTTTTCTTTCATACTCCATCTGTTGTTCCAATACTTTCCTTGCTCTACGCTCTTCATCTTCTTTTAATGATTTGAGACTTTGTTTTTGTGCATTCTCATGAGAGATCTTATTGTGAAGTTCAGCCTCTTCTTCAGTCATAAAGACATGTTCTTCTTCGGATTCAGATGATTCAGAGTTAGATTATGTATCTTCATCAACGATTCTATTCGGTTCAGGTTTTGGCTGTGGTTTACTGGGTACTCTCCTCTTGATGAATGTTGTTCTTGGATGTTTTTCTTTTGGTTTAGAGACACTTGAGGCACTTCCTGTCTTAGTCTTACCTTTTGAATGAGTCTTTGAAGATCCAGATTCTTCAATCATCTTGGCAAGACCCACACGACGTTCACGGTATGCTTGGTCGTAATCATGATAAGCTTTTGTTTCTTTGACCTCATCAGGCATCAAAAATTCTGGCAACCTTGCACCTTGCTTTCGCGTGCTTTCTTTTGGGAAATAAACTTTGCTCAATGTTTTATCCATGCTGTACTCATGAACTTCTTGATCTATAGGACGCTTATCAAGGTCTTCATGTTGATCAAGTAGATAGCTGATAAGAACTTTGGTGTATCGAACAAATGGAATTTTCTTGGATGCTTTTCGCATTAAGTACATAATGTCTTCCCAGATGAGAGCAGCAAAGTCAATAGGTTCTTGGTTTAGAAATCCCCATAAGACTTGAAGATGAGACAGTCTTGGATGCTCAAACCCACTATCTCTTCCAATTATTGAATGTGTTATGATGAAGAAGATAGTCCTCCAGGGTTGAGGAATGTATCTAGCATTAACTTTGGAGATCGTGGTTAATGGTGTATCAGGTTGAACATCATAACCAATATCTTCCAGGAATTGCATGACCTCAGACTCTGAAGGTGTTGAGTGGTATCGGTTAGAAGCTTCAGGTGCCTCTGGAAGTTTTAAGGCTTTTCTGAGTGTAGCAGGTGTGACTCTGATTTTCTTCCGATCCAGTGTACAAGTAAAATACTTGTCATCATTGCTTCTTGTGAAGGTATCCCAGAATTGATGAATATATAGCTCTGGAATGGTGTCTGAGCTGTCAAGAAGATCCCTGCATTTGTGAGCTTTGAGAATCTCTACAGCAATCTGGCAACTGGAGTCAGAACACTTGATCTTGTCCAATTCTACCCGTGATTTGTTCTTCCCAATTTCCAGAGTATACCCACGAGGAAAGACTTCTTCTTTGGTGAGAGCAGGAAGAGGTTGTTGTTGTGAAGTTGCCATTGATGTTTCTGAATCAACAATCATATACAAATATACAGAGTGCATGTTTGTTAGAAAAATTGTTAGTTTTGAAACAACAATACATAGCACCTTATTGTATTTATGATTGGTTGGAACATGCTTGGTCAAAGAATTTATCAAGAGTTAGCCAAATTCTATAAAGTTTGATTAATTTTAATAAGTATAAATGAATATTCCTAAGGAAATTAATCAAAATTTTATAGCAGATCACAACTGCGATAATTATGACAAATGCGATAATTAACGTCAACTGCGATAATTAATGTCAACTGCGATAAATATTGACAACTGCGATAATTATTCAATCAAGATAAGTATCTTATTTGCAATATTTACCCAACTGCGATAATTATCCCAACTGCGATAATTAGCTCAACTGCGATAATTAGCCCAACTGCGATAATTAGTCCAACTGCGATAATTATGTCAATCAAGATAATTAAGTCAATCAAGATAAAAATCTTAACTGCGATAATTATCCCAACTGCGATAATTATCCCAACTGCGATAACTATCCCAACTGCGATAATTTTGGCCAACTTCGATAAACTCTTATACAAGAGTTTACGAACACTTTTGATGATGAAAATACACTTAAATCTTTATTATAACTCATGATTTGTGTCCACAGATTTTCACAAACAATTTGAATAACTATTATGGGCATTTTGGCTAAGTTATAACAAAAATGAACCACAAATACGCATAGATCAAACTGCTAGTGTCCATGTTCTTCATAAACCCTAAAATTCAATCGATTCACTTACAATGTTTTCTGGGTACAAATCAAGCATGCCATCATTCAATTAAGCATCAAACAACAACATTTCAATAAACACATTACACAATAACGCTTAAACATGGTTTTCCCCAAATTGACGCTTAAACCCTAAATTTCAATTTGAACGATTTATAATGATTGGGTATAATTAAGCATACAATAAAGGTTCCTAAACAATGTATCAACATTATCGTACAACTGTTTTACACAAAAAACACTCTTATTCATGAATCCCCAATTTAACGCAAACCCTAGAACTAAATTTTACAATTTTGATTGTTCTAGCCGTTGGATCAAGAATCTGTTCAAAACCATCATTTATAATCACATAATAATCATAAGATCACTCACAAAATGCAAAAATCTTGATCGGATATGAAGATTGAATGTTAGCCGTCGATGATGGTGGGTGGGTGATATTAATTTCGGTTGGTGGAAGTAGCAGAGTAATAACTGCGATGAATTAAATTTCTAGACTTTAAATATCTACCATTTAACTTTTGCAATTATAACAATTCTAGTCCCTTAACCTTAGTATCTTTGAAATCCTAGTCCTAAACCACCATCAAGCTAACACTTAGTCTCATTATTTTGACATTTAAGGCACACTACTTTTATAAAAAAAAAAAAAAAAAAAAAAACTTATCACCAAAGCAACAATTTCTGAAAATATGCAAGTACAATTTTAAAAATTTGAAAAAAATTATGTCTCCCCCTCAACACGTGTTCAAAAATAATTAGTGATATTAAAAAATGAACAAAGTGTTGGATAAGGGTTTGTACTTGCATTTTTTTTTTAATATATTTACAAAGATAGTTTGAATATTTGACTCATTTATTTGTTTTGGAGAAAATTTGTCAATTCTTGAGGAGTCAAACATCGCATTCCAATTTGGTGAACCAATTTCACAAAACGATCATGAGGTAAGGCTTTCGTGAAAAGATCCGCCAATTGGTGTTCCGTTCCCACGAAATACAACTCAACGGTACCCTGCTCCACATGCTCCTTGATGAAGTGATATCTGAGAGCGATGTGTTTGGACTTGGAGTGTTGCACAGTGTTGCATGAGATAGCGATGGCACTTTTGGAGTCACAATACATCGGGATTTTTTTGAATATATAACCATAATCCATCAGTTGTGATCGCATCCAAATGATTTGAGCACAACAGGCAGACATGGCTACATATTCTGATTTCGTGGATGATAGAGACGTACAATCTTGCTTCTTTGACTGCCAGGACACCAGTTTATCACCTAGGAATTGAACACCACCGGATGTGCTCTTTCTTGTATCAATACATCCCGCATGATCCGCATCTGAAAAAGCAGTTAGTGCAAAACCAGAATCCTTTGGATACCAGATCCCTAAATGAATGGTTCCCTTGATGTATCTAAGGATTCTTTTAACAGCAGATAAATGTCTTTCTGTTGGGTTAGACTGATAGCGTGAACACAGGTATGTGGCAAATACAACATCCGGTCTGCTAGCGGTGAGATACATGAGAGACCCAATTATGCTACGATAATTTGTAGGATCAGTGGGTTTCCCATGTATGTCAGCATCTAGCTTCGGGGATGAGGAGGACATAGGGGTGTTATAGGTGTCACTAGATGTCATGCCATGCTTTTTTAATATCTCTTGTGCATATTTGGACTGACTCAAGAATATACCACGAGGTGATTGGTGAACTTGTAATCCTAGAAAAAAATTTAATTCACCGATCATGGACATCTCAAAGTTTTGTTTCATAAGTTTTACAAAAGCGTTTGAGTACTTTTTATGGGTAGACCCAAAAATGATGTCATCCATATAAATTTGTACGATGAGAATGTCCTCCCCGTGTTTTTGTATAAACAAAGTCGGGTCCACAGATCCTTTAGTAAAATGATTAGCAAGCAAGAATGCAGCAAGTTTATCGTACCATGCCCTCGGGGCTTGTTTAAGGCCGTAGAGAGCTTTCTTAAGCCTGTATACGTGTTGTGGATGTTCTGGATCGACGAAGCCCTCTGGTTGTGAAACATACACCTCTTCACGAAGTTGTCCGTTCAGGAATGCTGTCTTCACGTCCATTTGGTAAACTGTGATGTTCTTATGAGCCGCGTACGCCAGAAACATTCGCACTGCCTCAAGCCTAGCTACTGGAGCAAAAGATTCCTCGAAGTCGATTCCTTCTTCTTGGCTATACCCTTTAGCAACCAACCGAGACTTGTTATGAGTAACTGTTCCTTCTACATCCAGTTTATTTTTCCAAATCCATTTTAATCCCACAACATAAACTCCATCTGGTTTTTCAACGAGTTCCCATACTTCCAATCGTTTGAATTGATCCAACTCCTCTTGCATTGATTCAATCCAATTGTCATAGGTCATGGCCTCTTTGATCTTTTTCGGTTCAGCCTGATAAACGGTGAGAGCATAAATGCAGGTTTCACCATCTGTGTGGAGTTTCTGTCGTGTCATAACTGGTTTATCTGGATTGCCAATCACATTAACTAACGGATGATCCCTTGTCCATTTATGAGTTGATGGGTAGTGTTGAATGTTGTTGTGATGATATGACGGGTCCATATTGCTCGAAGATGATTCTTCGGTATCTGGAATGGTTGGTGGGGGAGCAAATGGATTAAAGAATGCGTTCCCGTCATATCCTGATGGTGTTGGAACATTGTTAGAAATGGGCGATGAATCTTCAACTGCAGGTTGAGGTGTTTTCTCCATTGATGATGATGGTTCAGGTTGTGGTGCATCGTCAACAACTACTGTAGAGGTAGATGCTGATGGATCAGGTGCTTGATGTGGAAGTTGTTGAGCAGCGGAACTGGTGGAAGCATCGGATGCACTAGTAACACGAACGTCATCAAACATTGGTGCAAACAAATCTTCCAGATCCTTCCTGTTGAAAGGTAGGGGTGCAGCCGAAGATTCAGGAAAGTTTAGACGGTTGTGTGCGGGTTCCAAGCGGTCTTGCTCAGAAGCCATCTCAGTGAGTTCATCAAAATTAGCGTGTATGGTTTCTTGAATATCCCCAGTCCGACGATTCCAAATTCTGTATCCCTTGGAGTTCTCACAGTATCCAACAAATATCCCAATATCTGCTTTAGCCTTAAGTTTACCAAGATCATCTTTATCATTCTTCGGATAACACAATGCTCCAAAGACGTGAAAATAGTTGATGTTTGGTTTTCTTCCTTGTATAAGCTCATATGGTGTTTTGCTGTGTCGTTTGTTGATCATGGCACGATTCTGAGTATAACAAGCAGTATTGACAGCTTCAGCCCAAAGATAATCCGGTAATTGAGCATTGATCAACATAGTTCGAGCTGCTTCCACGAGCGTACGGTTTCGTCTTTCAACTACACCATTTTGTTCTGGAGTGCGAGCTATTGAAGTCTGATGAACAATACCCTGTTTCTCAGTGAATTCCCGAATGATTTGATTCTTAAATTCAGTCCCGTTGTCTGTTCTGATGATGCGGACGGTGTTGCGGACTTGAACTTGAATCTTTGTGAGAAACGTGATGAGGATAGAAGGAACTTGATCTTTAGTCCGAAGAAAATAGACCCAAGTCCATCTTGAGTAATCATCTACTATTACCAGAATATACTTCTTCCCGTTAATACTCTGAACTCGCATCGGACCACACAAATCCATATGAAGCAGTTGTAGGACATGATCTGTGCTGTGTTCTGTTTTGGGAGGAAAATGAGCACGGTGACTTTTCCCTTGTTCACACGCAGAACACAAGTGATCCTTGGCATATCTGAATTTTGGTAAACCGTCAACTAATTTCTTCTTGGCAAGGTCAGTGATGGTTTTAAAGTTGAGATGAGACAATCTTTTGTGCCATAACCAAGCCTTTGTGGGATGAGCCTTGGAGAGTAAACAAATAGGAGTAGAAGCTGTCATTCCTTCAAGGGAGATAGTATACAGACTGGTTCCGCGCTTCCCTTTCATGAGGTCATTTCCTTGAAGATCACGAATAAAGCAAGTTTTCTCCCTGAATGCTACTTCCAAGTCTCCATCGCAGAATTGTCCCACGGAGAATAAATTATGACCAAGGCCTTCAACATAATACACACGGCTGATTTCGATGTTCCCATTAATGTAATCCCCATAGTCCATAATTGCAGCGAAGTGATCATTCCCGAATCTGACCGTTCCGATAAACTTAGCAATAAAGTTTTGAAGAAGTTTGAGATTGCCGGTCATGTGTCGGGAGCACCCGCTATCAACAATCCAAAGGACGATTTGAATCACCTGCATCACAAACATTGGAAACAGGTGGAGATTTGATAACGGTTGGATCCGCTGGGTTAGTAACACAAGAGGTTAGTACTTTAGGTAACCATTTAAAACCAAAAGTGTGCTGTAACCAACGTTGCCAGGTCCGACTAGTCTCTGCCTTTTTCCTAATGTATGCACTAGGTGAAGCAGTTGTTTTGGATTTGGGCTTGTCCATTGTCTTCTCAGAAACATCTAGAAGGGGCATTCCTAAAATGGACTTTTCACTGGTTTTAAGCCTAGAGGAAGCGCCACTAGTTCGTTTCTTTCTCTTAGTCAGCAAAGTTTTAGCAACACATTTTGTATGATCACCAGATAATATGCTTTTACGACAAAAAACACAAGTAGCATCAACCAAAACATCTTCATTAATATTTAAAGATTCATGATCTGTTACATCAATCCTAGAACTAGACTCAGATAAGTGCAAGTCTATTCCTGATGTTACATTCGTCTTATTCAAACTACTAACTGGAACTTCTTCAGACTTAGAAAACTTCATCCTAGATTTCTTGACTCTATTCTTCCTCTTTTTCTTGTGAGTCTTGGAATGGCTGACCTTAGATGTGGTTTCTAGTCCTGTGGAAGTACAAGTAGCTGAATTAGTGGTTACATCAGATGCTTGGGTATGTTCTTTGTCCACTACATACATCCCTGGGGAAATCTTATGAGTGTTTGTTTTGCCTGTGTCTAAAACTCTGATCTTCTTCTTCAAATCAATAATGATGTGTTGGAACTCTTGATTTTGTGAATCTAATTTTCGATTGAGGCGGACTGTGTCATTTCGGTTTTGAAGAATTTCATTCAGTTCCTTTTCATTTTCAAACAGTTTAATTCTTAAGAAAGCTTTTGTTTCCTTAAACTTTTCAGGAACATGACTGTTTTGAAATGATAAAGATGATATAAGATGTTGAAATTTAAGTTCAAATTCTACACTCTGTTTTTGACACCAGTCAAGCCTGTTTTGAAGATTAAAAACTTTGTTTTCCACATCATTGTTGATCTGTCGAAGATTCTCATTCTCATGTACCAGATTATCAATCTCCATACGCAACATCTTACTATCCACAGCATGATCATTCACAAGTAAAGCATTACCAGATTCATAGAGCAAATTCATAATCACAGACACCACGTCATAACACAAAACTTTTTCCAAGAGTCGATCATTTTCTGTTGCTAAAAATTTCCTTTGAAGTTTTTGACGTTGAACTTTGTCATCTTTAGCTTTGAAAATGGTTTGCATAGATGCTACTTCCGTTTGTAACTCCTCTTCCCATTTTGTTGCGCATTTCTTCAGATTTCTGACATGAGGAAGAATTTTATTTTGAAGAATCTCTTTCTTTTCTTTTTGAACAGGAGAAAGAAAAGAAGAGACAGGAATTTGAGAACTAAACTCAATTTCATTCTTCAAACGAGAAATGTCATCCATAAATGTCTGAAAATATCGAAGAACCCGACATTTTGGAGGCATTTGTGGATCAGCAAGATCCTCTGTCAGACACTCTTTGAAATGTACAGCAGTCGTGGGGACAAGAGTTATAGACGAAGGAGCACTTATGTTTGTGTATGTTAACGTTTGTTCTGGATGGTCCTTAGGAGGGACAAATGATTTGCTCAAATGAGGTAGTGCATTATAATCATAATGTACTTTTGAAAACTCTTTTTGTGAATTTGATCGACCCTCAATCTTTTGTGCCAGAAAATCAGTTTCTTCATCAACAGAATACATAACAACACGTTGAAAGGTATCATCTAACAAAAATGTTGCATCGTATAACTTAGGATTGTCTTTGAGTGCTTTGTGTGAATTACGGGGTGTGTTCACTTCCAAGTGCAAAACTTACTCCCTTAGGACTTGGTTTCACAGTTAGTTTTTGAATTTGTGTTACAGAATTACCCGTTTTATACACAACATTTTGAAATTCTTTGAGTTTGGTTTCCAAATCCAGAATTTGATCAAGATATGAGTCAACACGTTTCCTAGTGGCTTGCTTTTCTGCAAGAAGATCCTTCTGAGATGTGGAAAGCTCAGATTGAGTTTTTAACAACTCAGAATTTAAAGCATCAATTTGTTTTTTGAATTCAAATTGATCCTTTTCTTTTTGAGAGAAAAGCTCAGCTTTGGCAACGGTTAACTCACGAACTTGACTTTCTAAATTTTGAACCTTTACATATTCTTGTTGGAAAGCCATTTCAAAACCTTTTTCACGTTTATCTTGTTTAAGATATCCTGAAAGTTGTTGTTGGTAGCACTCATTATCCTTTGTTAACAATGCAATCTTTTCTTTGAGCTTTTGATTGATGTCATTGCATTTTTCTATTTGTGACTGGGTGGTCAATAACAAGGCCTGTAACTCCGAATCTTGATCATTCAAATGATCTTTTTGTTCAATATGATCACAATGGTCATCATCAATGAGATCATCAAAAGAAACAACGGTGTTATCATCATCAAATGATACAACCGTGTTAAGTTGATCATCGGATGGTGATGAGAATGAATCATGTTGATCAAAAATTTCATTTGTAGATGAAGATGCAGATGGTGACGCAATTTCATGGATAAGACATGTAGAATCAGGTACCTGAGAAAGACCATCGGTATCATAGACCGGGCCTGACTCGGACATATTCATTTCTTGCATATTAGCCATAAGCATGACTGCAGCATTTGCCTCTAGAACTTCCATTTCATCATCTGATTCCACATTAGCCATAAAACTTTGATCATTCTGAGTCAACCTTCCAGCAGCCTTTTCATCTTTGAGTGCCATCAGAAGAGCCTCTTTGTGATAAGCACTGCCCATTGTTCGTGGCTTCGGACAAGCATTAGCCATGTGACCGTTCCCCCCACAGTTATAACATGTGATAGACGTATTTGCAATGCCTCTCTGACCATTCCCAACAGTCGAATTTCCTCTCTGATCATTCCCCATATTGTTTCTGTTTGCCCCTGCAGTATTGAACCTATTTCCTCCTGACTGAACCCTTTGATTACCATATCCACGATTTCCCGAACCATATCTGCCTGAAGACCGGTTTTGAATTTCTACTCTGCCATCATTAACAACTGCCTGATTTCTGGTATTTGACGATGAACGAAGACGGTTGTTGGATTTGGTGAATCTGCCAAAAGCTTTAGCAATCAATCCAAATGCTTCATTAAGAGAGTTGAAAGCATCCTCTTCTTCATCATAATCTGCATTTGAGTACATAACTGAATCGGTGTTGTTGTATGGAACCAGCTGGTTGTCAGAGTAATGTTGTGGTGCTTCATAAGAAATGATCTGGTTATGAGGTTGGGGTGGAATACTTGGTTGAAAAGATGAGTGGCCAAATTCCTGATGTGGTAAAGAGAAGTTAGATTGAGCAACGAGAGCAAGTGAGTTTGATGTTGGTGCAGGTGTGAAACCTCCTCGTGCTGCAATTTCTTTATCCACTTCTGATTGATGTTGTCGGAGGTAATCATACATGAGTCCATATTTGACATCACCAATTTTCTTTGTCTGTCGTACAAAAGTTGCATACTTCTGCCATTCAGGACCAAGACATCCAAGGAATTTGGAGTTGACAGCAATCTTTGGTAACTTTATATCATGACGATCAAGGTCATTGATAATGTTGGTGAAACGGTGGTAGTAAGATTCAATGGTTTCCCCTGGTTCCATGATGAAGTGAGTGTACTCTATGTACAACTTAGACTCAAGATCTTCCTGGTTTAACTCTGTTCCTTCCATGAGAAGATGAACATGTTCCCACATATCTTTGGCTGTCTTTTGAGCATCAATACTTCGATAGATAGGATTGGGAATCCCTTGAAGTATGAAAGACATTGCCAATTGGTTCGCTTTTTGTTGTAATGTTTGCTCAGTTGTGTAGTTGGCAACCGGAGTAGGAGTGGTTGTTTCTTCTCTCTCTGAAGTTGCTGGAACAACAGTAGCTGGAATAGGATAGAGTCCTTCTTCAATGACTTTCTTGAGGTATTGACCATGAGGTTTTTTGAGTTCAACGAATCTGAGGAATCTACTAGCCCATTGCACGTAGTTACCCGGAGTTAGCATTGGTGGAGTTTCTTGACTTCCAGCTTCATGACGTGATTGCTGACTACTAATTGCCTCACACATCTTGTTAAACCAATGAGGTTCTCTGGAGTAGGAAGAATAATTCTGCAGTTGTTGATTATGTTGCATGATCTGTTGTGGGGATACTTGTGGTGGAGAGAGAAATTGATGTTGTTGTACGAATGCTTGTTGTTGTTGATACTGAGGATGAAATTGCTGTTGTTGTGGATGTTGCTGTAGCTGGTAGTAGTAATTGAAATGAGGTGGTTGAGACATATCTGGATCTTTAAGATAATTAAGATATGTGTTGAAGAGATATGTTAAGTTGATTTAGAAATCCAAAGATTTTGTTCAAATGCGATAAAGTATTGTTCACCAAATGCGATAGGTCAATTCACCAAGTGCGATAACCAAGTGCGATAATGACAGTTCACCAAGTGCGATAAGATCAGTTCACCAAATGCGATAACGACACTACACCAAGTGCGATAACCTTCAATAGCGATAACGAATGTAGAAAATGCGATAAAACTATAAAGTGCGATAAACAATGACAATTTGGATATGTTATCTTAAAGTGCGATAAGTTATAGCAAAATGCGATAAAGTATCAACTGCGATAAGATAATATAGCAAACTGCGATAATCTATTGCAACTGCGATAGTTTTATCACAAGTCCAAGTTCGATAATTCTCAACTCTTGTACAAGAGAAGAGAAGCAACCAAGTCGAAGTATTACAACTTTCTAATACAAGAAAGTACAATACTGAGTCCCAAATGCGATAATTGAAGATCTCCCAAATGCGATGAAAACCCTAACTTATCTTGATTCGAACTGCGATAAAACCCTTAGTTATCTGGATTGCAACTGCGATAGAACCTTTCAAATGCGATGAAACCCTAACTTGTCGAAGTTCACTCAGAAACCAAAATATCACTTTTCATCAACTTTCCAATACGCTAATAATACGGATTACACCAAATCGTCTAATTAACCAATAAACCCGATTGTTTTTGACCTTAAACGATTAGTAATCAAAAGATTTAATGAAGATTAAGCTTTTTAACGTAGAAAATATGAAAAACGATGAAGATTAGTGAAATTTGGACGAAATCAAAGCTATTTTCAACAAAAAACGAGAGTTTTCACGTTAAGATGTGAACAATACTTTTCGATAACAATAAAACCAACGTAATTAACACTACTAATGATTCAAACACACGATCCTAATTATCCCTTGGCGTATGATACCAATTGTAGGTCACGTATAAATCTCAAACACACTCGTTAATACAAATAAACACACGTACTACTACACTAGAATAAGCTACGTAAAGAGAGAAATAAGCTAATAAGATAACGAGAGAATAAGAAGAGAATAATAGAGAATGGATGGATTTCACTTGATCAAATGTTACTCGAGAAGAGCTTTCGCAATACATGAAAAACCAACATCTAATAATGCATCCCATGCCTTCTATTTATAGGCAATGGGAGGGGAATTATTCTAAGAATATTCCCTTGCATGTGATAAGAATAAACATTACAAGTGTGACCGGTCCATGGACTACTAATGGACCGGTTCATAATTACAAACAATATAGTCCTTAAACGTGCAACATTTATCGCATTTGATCAAGACTTGAATATTACAAAATGTGTTCCTAACAATTATGGTTGAAGATGAACCTAAGCCCAAAAGGTTGAAGAAAAGAGAGCAAGTGCAGATGGCCTTAGATGAGGAAGTCTCCAAAAAGCTTCATGAAGAAGAAATGCAAAAAGCTTTAGAAGCTTCAAGACTGCTTGCAGAAATGCAAGAACAAAAGGATGCTGCTCAAACTCTTCTTGACACTCAAGCTGCTCAGGAAACATTTGATGCTCAGATGCAATGGATTATTGCCAATGATCCAATTGTGAGAGGTCAAGCTAACTTAATTTTGGATGACAAGAATCTTAACACTGAAGAGAAAACAGCAGAGCTTGAAACTTTTATCAACAACAAATATAAAGAAGCAGCTCTGGATGATATTTTTCAAAAGATTCATGAAAGCCAGAAGAGAGGTTTTAAGGTGGGCTCATCCAAGAAAGATCAAGTGATGTTCATGAAGAAGTTTCTAAGAAGTCAAGCTAATTGGACTGAATCTCAACTGAAGAAGAAATCTCATGAAGAAATCAACTTCCTTTATCTTAATGCCTACAAGCAATTGTACTTCAAGATCCCATCTGATGCTAAACCTTCAAAGAAAAAGAATGGTGCTCAAAAGGAACAAGAAGCAGAATTGGATCCAGAACAAGTAAGTAAAATGATAATTGCTTTACCAACAATTATACATGCTGATCCAATTAGGTCTAGACACCCTATTATAGATTGGGAAATTCACCATGATAGATCAGGAAAGGCATGGAAGATAACCAGGGCTGGGAATCAAACTGCCATTTTCAAAAAATTTGAAAATCTGATAAGGGCATGTGATAGAGCTGATTTAGAAGAGTTGTGGAATCTAGTTCAAATCAGGCTAAACTCTAAGCATAAGACTGATGTTAAGGAACAAGAACTTTGGGTAGAGTTCAATAGGATGTATGATCCTGATCCACAAGATGTTCATTGGAAGTTTCCATATCATGATCCTACCACCACATGGGAATTCCTAAGTCTTAGCAGTGTGCATCATCTTTTCACACAAAGTGGGATTGAGCTCTTTATGTTAGCTGAAAAAGAGTATCCACTGAGCTATGAAGTTCTCTCAACCATGATTTCCAAGAGGTTAAGATGTGATAAAGATGAAGAAAAGTCAGAAGTTGTTCAAAGTTTGTTGATGAACATTTTTGAACAATGTGAAAGAAAAAGGAAGAATAGAGAGTAAAGTTTTTGGAAGAGTTCCCTCAGATCCTCAAGGTATGGATTTTATTCATAAGAAACTTGTGTATTTTAAAGGGAATAACAAGTTTAGGGGAGGATTGTTGGGAATAAAATGTTCAAGTCAAAGAGCCTGCCAAATGAAGTATTAAGCCTGCTAGTTCTTTTTGAAGAAGTTGAAGATATACTAACAGTACCTTCTGGGTGAGAAGGTACTGCCAGTTTCGATGTCAAGTTGATAGATATTTTTATTGTAGATATTTTAGTTGTATTATTAGTCTTTGTACAATGTAACACGTTAAGTAAAAGTAGTTCAGTCTTCTATGTTGTGCAGTAGATAATACTGAGTAGTTTACATTGGAAGTTGTAATTAGTAGGTTAGAAAAGTCCAAGTATCTTATTATAATACACAACTTGACAACATGTAATAAGGGGTCCTTATCCTATAAAAGGAACCCTTAGTCACCACCTTAAATATCTCTTGAACTAATAACTTTGAAAAATCCTCAAACACCAAAACCTCTCTAGTAACTTAGTTACTGATTCACAAATCCTTTTACAAATCAAAGATTCAAGGTTACCTTTGTAATCCTGGTGATAGTTTAGATCACCCGTATTATCTTATAAATAATATTGAATCGTTTTGTGTTATTCAAGTTGTGTTCATTGTTCATTATAACTCACGTTTGCATGTTTACCACCTTTGTTCCTTTAAGTGTGTTATAGTAAATTTCGCGTACTACATCACATTCATTCCTAAATATCCCAAACACATTATTAAGATCAACATCCCAAGTGTTTGTATAATCCTTCACACTATCTCACGTCAATCATATAACTCAGTCGAGGGAATTAAAGGGAAGAAAAAGGGTGTGGCCTGCTTGGGATCGGGTGGACTCTCATTATTGCTTCTGTAATCGATCCACCATCAAATCCTTTGTAAGGTTTAAACTCATTCTTGTTGTTATGTTCTAAAAAAAACTATCGAATTGTATATCATTTTGTGGCGGTTATGAATTTCCTTTTTGTCAAAAGTTATGTCGAATCATTTTATTGTTCTTGGTGTGCTTAAGAAAGTATTGAATCTGTTAATGATAGAAACACTACTTAGAAATTAATATTGGCTCAGAAACTTGAGGTATTTGTCGTTATTTTGGCTGTGTCAAATGTCCAGGTCCATCTTGTTGATCTAGTTGAAATGGTTGTGGTCAAGTGTGTCAAATCGATAAGCTTAAACCAAAATTTAACTTTGGTTGTTCTATATTATCCGCAAACATGCTACTGTAAACGGTGGTTTTTTTTGAATGTTTGTGGCTATGGTTAAGAGTTTAAGTGGCCAAATTGTAGCTTGAAAACGTGCTCGCGAAGTGCTTGTGTTTATGTTTGAAAGAAAATGTCGACCTTCAAAAATGAGTTTGGGATCGAGTAAAAATAAAGTGCATAAATCCTTGTCTATTGCCGTCCTAGCTTACTCTAGTACTCGACTTCCTTGTTGTGGTTGTGTTTGAGGTTGTATTGGTTTTGGTTTAATCCAATTCATGTGTATTCGAACCTAGGCAGTGAACATGCTTGAGGTTGTGTTAGTCTATTTCAATTCGAATGAGATCTTGAGTGTTGGTTCGGGTTGAGTGTATCCTGGGTGAGCCGAGAGGCCACACAAGCTCACCCGTAAACGTGACTCGTTATTCTAATATTTTTTAACTCGATCACCACCCCGAAGGGTGCTATGGTATGCTTGGGAAAACCACCCAACTAGTTGTGTTTTGGATGTGTAGTCTCGATGCATAACACCCACGTAGGGTGCTCGTTTTGCTTGGTTCGTATAGTCCTGCAATGGGTTCACAAAAGACCAAACTCATATACTTGGGTCCTTGTCAAGTCTTTATTTCGAACCCGTTGTCACTCGCCAAAAACTGCTCAAATCTGATAGCAGTATAAAATTCATATTCCAAGTTCTAAAACTCTTGTATACTGGTTTTGGTTCCAAATGATACACTGGAACTCTTGACTTCTCATTTCTGATTGATATTCGCTCTAACATATGGGCCAAAGCCCATCAACTTTTGCCTTGGTTGTCTCTTTTGTTTCCCTTCCTTAGCTGGCCGAAGCCCACTCGGTGCAAAAATAAAACAGGCCGCTGGCCTTCATAAGATGAGGCCCAAGTCAATGTGTAAGAATTTTAAACATGTTCTATTATAAAGCGTGGGCCGCAGCCCACTCTGCCACACATATAAATTTTTATTGTCGACTTGACATAAATTGTTTCCGACATACTAAAACAACCCGACAAACATACATTTCATTTCATCAATATATAACAACTTGATATGAATATGTATGTCGTACGGAGTAATTTAAAATCCGAAGTGAGTTTTAAAAAGAACATTTGATGTACAAATCGATTTTGAACACATAACCTTCATATTAAACAATATATACATATATATATATATATATATATATATATATATATATATATATATATATATATATATATATATATATATATACGACTTGAAAACACTAACATAAATTTTCACATTTAACGACATATATATATATATATATATATATATATATATATATATATATATATATATATATATACAAACAAATACTAAAGTTGGAAATGTAAACTAACTAAATGTTTTCATAGCATACAATTCGAATTGGTCGTATCAAAACTTATATAAATCAATTGATTGTGAAACGATTATTTTTCAAACACAAATTTCAAATTTGTTAAAACAATGAGTTCTTGCCAACACAAGTTATAACACATCATGGAATGATGAAACATTTTCAAACTTAAGCATTCTTTACAAAGACATGTATATATGGATGGATATATACAAACATACACTCACTTAATGGCAACGTGCTCATATGTCGTTCACGTTTGACATACAATAGTAATTATCCTTTGTGCGTAGTTTTCCGATCTCTTACAGTTCAAAGGTTCACCAGTATTAATCTCTTGTACGCTTGTACACTCCAATGAGCCAATATCTACAAATGTTAAAAACATTGTTCCAACTTAAATGCTGCCACACCAGCAACACCGACATGAACTCTTTAAAACATTTGGAATTCTTGAATTTGAACTGTGAATTAAAATAAACCTTACTAATCTAGGTCGCGTGTCGGTGCTGAACTCTGTCTGAACTATTTTGTGATCTGACTGCTATTTATCATGGTGAGTTTATAGCCCCACACTATTTAAACTTGTTTTACTATTTGGGTGAGAAACATGCAAAACTATTTTTAGGACCAAACTATTGTCTATGCTATTACGTGGTTTAGCCTAAGCCCTATTATGTCCCTTTTATGCCCAACTCATGAACCGTCAATTCCTGATGGGAAGCGCGAGTGTTATAAATAGATCTATTGGGAGTAACGTCCCCGTTCGGGTTGACCGGATAGGCAAACGAACGTATACCATGTCGAAACTACGAGTGTCTGGGATACACACTTGCTGGGCCACTAATATTTAACATGCTTCTAGAGCATGCACACAAGTTATAGCTTCGGTTGCATGAACTTAGTGCTAACGTAATAGACTGTATTTTTATATGTCATTGCATGGGTTGTAATGTTCATATGCTAAACTCATGGTCCAACTGCTGATTTACTACTTATTGTTAAATCTATGAACTCACCAGTTTTTTGCTAACTTTTTAAGCATGTTTTTCTCAGGTGTTTGAGCTGACTAATATGACAAGGTGGTGGCAGGGCAAGGGTCATAGATTACTGTCTGAATGTTGTGGCTTTTTAATTATGACTTGTTTTTGTCTGGGACAACTGAAAATGTGGGCTTCACTTTATTAATTCAAAACAATGTTGTAAACAATATTTTCATGATCTAATCAATTAAAATGGAGTATATATTCCGTTCTTTGTTACCTTGTGTTGTGATTATCAATTTAGTAGCACCCCATGACCCGAATGCTTCCGCTATACAAGATTTTGGGGGTGTTACAATAACTTTAATGCACTGCTAAAAAAACTGATTGTAGTCCACCTCCCTAAGAAGCCCAAAAATCTCTCTGCTGCAATAAAAAAAAAAACTGCCTTAAAAAAAAAAAAAAAAAAAAAAAAAAAAAAAAAAAACTGCCTTAAAAAATGGCTTCTCAGCTGTCCATCGCCTCTTCATTTCATCTCCTCAGCATTAATTGTTACCAGCTATCTTTCAAGTACCTTGACTTATATAAATAAGTCTTCTAGGCCATATGAGGCAGCCACACTTTCCACCTATAACTACTGTCACAATATGTCAAAATCAAACAAGAAGATGTGCACAATATTAACGGTAAATACATGAGTATTGACTTTGTTGTTTCTTACAATAAGGTGAAATAATCCCACTTCTTTGCATCATTGTAAGTATTTTAATTGATGTCTGTTTCCGATTTTGTTCTTTCAGATGAGAAGGTTAAAATAATCTCGCGTTGTTGCATCATTGTAAGTATTTTGATTAGCACCCATTTTACTATCTGTTGCATCTAACTTTTGGTCCATCTCTACTTTCCAGGTCAACTTTGCCTGTCGAGTTGTCCATCAACACTTAGCCTGGACAGTGATGAAATCCTGTAGTTGTTGAGTTTAAAGAAAAAATCAGGTACTCACTATCATGCATTTAGAAACATGTACAACTTCAAAAAATTTGAACACTAATAACAGTTATAAATTTCAGTGATGTCGATGAGACTGAAACGAGCTTACCTGTTGTGGCTTCTAAACCCAAGCATGGAACCATTAAAGAGATCTTAGCCTTGGGCAGCGACAAAAGATAAGATGTATTGTCCTTTTTCCCCCACGTGCCTTCATTTTACTGTAGTAAGTAATGACATATTACCCACTGTGTTTTCTGACAACTTTTGCTTTTTAGGATGCAACATTCAAACTTGAAGCTGAAATCATCAACGTGCAAACAAAAAAAGTTGGTACTACACTGCTTGTGATGGCGGCAAGTGCAAAAAGGGCATGACCCGTAAGGATGGAAAACTATGGTGCGACGTGTGTGACCAGCCTGTGAACTACCCAAAACTAAGGTCATAATATGTATTACAGATTATTACCAAAACAAATTTATCTTTTGATTATTGCAATTAGCATACAGTTTGCCCGCTTCTCATCACTCGCAATGGGGTTAAAATAGTTAATTAATTAATGAATTTATTATCTCTAAATTCTAATAACATAAGTTTTTTGGGAATCAAAATGGGTCCAGGTTACTCATATGAAAGTTAATTCCATATGGTGACTTTGAGTTTGATTTTGTTGCCTCATCAGAGAGCTGAACAAGAAAAGGGTAATCAAAGAAGGGAAATTTTTAATCATCTAGAAGATTTTGATTAAAAAAAAAAAAAAAAAAAAAAAAAAAAAAAAAAAGTAGAATCAGGGTTGGTTGATGAGGGTGATTTGGATAAGCATTTAGAAGACCTTATTGAAATTTATAAGTAATAGCAAAGAGACATTAGATCTCTGAAATAACCTGAAAAAAAGTACTAATGTTGGGTCAAAGACGCTTGATTTTCCGCTTACAAATGAAAGTGTTGGTCACCCTTTTTAGATTAAATCACACACATATATTCAAAAGAGAAATAACATTAACCAACCAACCAACAACCCTTCCCTTTCAATAGGGAGGGTATTTATAGAGTACATAATGAAGTGGGCTTGGCCCAAAATAGAAAATAATAAAGGATGGGGCGCAGCCCATTAAACAAATAAATAAAAGCCCACAGCCTATGGGCCTTCTACACAGGCTGTAGAATAAAACTAACCTAAAGACCTAAGCAACCTATTACACAATATGATCGATACTTCAATGATCTAAGACATGTTCCCAACAATCTCCCCCTAAGTATTGATCATCGAGGTTGCTTGACGTCATCTTTGCTTCTTTGGCTTCTGACGCCATCTGGATCTTTGTTCTTCGTTCTTGAATATGTGATATGGTAAGATAATGATCTGCCGTCCTCCAATGGTCTTCAATTCTGGTGTCTTTACGTCTTTTCCACCATGCTCATATGTCTTTTGACATTTGTTCTTCAACTGGTTCTCACTTCTTCAATCTTTGACTTGTGAAAGGTTGTAGAGCTTGAACTTTGACTCTTCTTTAACATCTTTGAACTTTTGTTATCTCTAAGTCTTAGTGAGAACGTATCTTCAGGATATGAGCTTGATGGAATGGTAGTGGAACTCCATGATTTGCTGCAGGTAAACAGTTAGCAATAAATCATCCGGTACTTACAGGTTTGGACTTCGAGATCGTCAACAGCATAGTGTGGTGACTTTCTCTAATCCCAACCCAGGCCGTTCTGAATCGGATACCCCCGAAAGGGCTTACGAGATACACCGAAGTGCATCAACGATTCAGTGAGTCGCTGGAGATCACCCCACGACTGTAGACCGTTTGGAACTAACACTAAGCGTAACCCACAAGGGATTACCGAAGTGACCTATTGTCAGGGTTGTTTGATGATACCCTGGCAGGATTTCCATTCTATCACTGAGAATCACAATTGTGAATTCTATCAAGAATGTTCTCGGCAGATTGCTAAGATCTGCGTAGGACACTTCCTAATTTTACAACTGGCGCCCATTAATGTAGAACAACCAGTGTAATGCTAAGTGATCCTATGAGATCTTTTGTTGTATCTCTTGGCTCTAGACTCGATTAGTGCTTATTTGTTTGGTCGTCGGAGGCGTGGAGCAGAATGCCTCCTTTTCAATACCAACACATCTCGGAGTGAGAGGTTGATAGATTATGTAGGGATCTCCGTGTGAAATGAAACAAGTGTCTTTTGAGAGACACTTGAGTGGCTAGAAGGTTTAGTGCAGTGCGTCACTGGGTCCATGACGTCTTAATCTTCAATACCGGTGTTACCTTGGCAACAACCAGTAGCATATGTATTGAACCCGGTTTCTGCCCTAAGGTTGAACAATTTGGAGGGCTATTTCTTTTCACCCTTTTCATTACTTTTCTTTTTAATTCTTCAACCCCTTCTTTCTCCTTTCATTTCATTATTCCTTTTTTTCTTAATACCTAGGACTTTCTAATTCTAAACTATTGGGATAGTCCTTGGGTAGATCCCTCCGGTTCTGGCGGATCATAGGACGGTTATTCCTAACCTTAGTCACCTTATTACTCCATGACTAACCTATTATTGCCATAGACCAAAACCTTTTGAAAAATCTCTCAAAGCGTTTATGATTGTGAAAACATATTTTGTTAACACTTTGAGAGTTTTGGTATTTTCAGAAATACTCCCCCTCAACATGTGCTTACAAGTGTTTAAAGTAAATTTGCACATGTCGGGTAGAGTTAGCACTTTTGAATTGATTGATTTTCAATGAACCTGATCGTTGCGAGACACGCTTACATCACTAGTTAGACTAGCTTGAAATTATTACCCGTCCAGATCAGATTCAAGGAAAATCGCTCGAAATCGGTACATTCTACTCAGACACGTCCTTTGCGAGACACGCTTACATCACCAGATGAACTGGCTTGAAATTATTACCCGTCCCGGACATGTCTTTTCGACTACTGACATTAGCTATCGTCAATTCAAGGGTCAATTCTGAGTCGAGCTCTTGTGAGATTACAATTTTTTCATTTACCATATTTTAATCATCACTTATTCTCCCCCTCAAAAATAGCATACTCATGTTGTTTTTGTAAAACATTTGATTAAAATATGCTCTTTTTGAGGTTTACGGGAAGAATTTCAAGAACTTTTTGTTTCAGAACAAAGATTTAGTTTCAAATACTCCCCCTTGACGAGGGAATACTTGTCCTTACGAGCAGAATTTTGAAAAACTTAGAAAAATTCTGGTTTAATTCTACTCATAAGAAAGAAGCTTTCGCTCCTTTGATCAGGATTGAGGCACTGAAGCGTACCTCAGGGTCCTTTCTTTACAAGTACGGGTTGTGCACTGTTATGTGTACACAAGCCATTTAAGCATGATTTTGATGGATCATTTCTTGTTTTGGAAATACTCCCCCTCAAAACTCGCATTTGTTTTGAGAATTTTAAACTTTTTAAAGTGAATGGGAAGTAAAGATTTGAAAATCTTGAGCAAAATTTTGAAAAGTTTTGAAAAAAACTTTTGAAAAATTTTGAATAAATTTTGCTCAAGATTAAGAAGCTTTTAGGATAAGTGCACGCTTGGTTTTAAAGAATGGTTTAGCAAGGCACTTTCCTTTCTTTGAAACCCGAGTTGTACACTGTAATGTGTGTACAAGTCGTTATGTTGAAGTACGAGTCCTTAGCTGAAGTACTAAGAAGTCATAGTATATTTAGGATTAGACAACAACTTTGGGAACTCATTTAAGCACGGCGCCAACGGGTTTACCATAATTTGAAATCCATTTGTAAGCTGTGTCAATCCGATTCAAAGAAGTTGAATTCAAACGAGGACTGAAAACCGGTGTTTCATTTTGAAATAACACTCGTGGAATCAACGGTGATTTAAAACTCTTTTTCTTGTGAAAATTGTTTGAGAAACCCGGTGTTTCTCTTGGAGTTTTAAAATATAAAGAAGAAGTTTTCCATCCATTGTTGAAACTCGGTGTTTCATTTCGAAAATTCATTTTTGAGATGAATGGAAACCTTCCGGAATTTGGGATTTTCAAAGTAGAGTCATTCTTATGTTGCAGCGAAAGCAATTCTGATATTGAATATTTGAAAGGTTTTGAATGACTTTGCTTTGGTCTCCACACTTGCTTTACCGGTGTAAGGCGAGAGTGTGGAGTTTGAAAACCTTGATTCTCTTCTTTTGAAGTATTAGTCCTTGAAAGATTTTGAGGAGTAAGTGTTTCAGAAAAACTTGGTTTCTTCGAAAACTTCCTTCCTTTTTGCAAAGAATAGGTTGTAAACTGGGAAACCTTTTTCGAAAATGGTTTTGAAGATTCACCCGTGTAAACCTTCTTCGAAACACTCACTTTTGATGATGAAAAATCTGAAATTGGAGCTTTTCCTTTTGATCGATTAAGAGCATCAAACTTTGTTTTTGTGGCATTGTATGATGTTCTCAAATCACTGTATTCTTTTTGAAGAGAAAGATGATCTTGAGATGCCAATTTAGATTCCAAAGAGGCAATTTGTTTCAAAAAGTCTTCACATTATGCAGTTGAGTTTCCTGCCAGTATCCGAATCATACCCTAGACTGTTTTCTCCATTATGCTTTTCTGATAATGCATTATGACCCGTGAAACCCAAATTATCATCTGATGTCCCTTCCTCATTGGCCGTTCCCGCTTGTATCTGCATCTCCACTTCGATTCTTTCCCGTTCTTTTTCTTTTAACTCTCTCTCATCCAATTCTTTTTCATATGACTCTTTCCTCAGATGAATTGATCTTGTAGTGAGCACCTGTTCCAGTATGTTCATTAGATTAAGCAACTGATCTCTGAAAGGTTCAACTTCAAGGTAACTAATGATGCATTCACTCCATTTTTTGCTTACAAATTCATAATCTGAAGAATTTCTTAGCACTCTAAAATCTAAGTAGAGAAACCATTTTAGCTGCGTCTTGAGCGCTCGATATGCTTCAATGCAGTCACTTCCTTGTTCAAGTTGCTTCTCTATTAGAGATATGTTGTGCAAGAGTTTCCGTTTGAAGGTTATAAAATCCATTTCTGGTCCGAAGAGTATTTCAACAGCACGATTTACCGATCTATCCCATGATGGTAAGCTCACTTCTGAGAGGAACATACATTGAAGCTTAACTGATTCAAAATGTGCCAAACAGTTTTCTTTGGAGTGCATAGCGAGCTTTACACTTTTAGGCATCTCTCTCCCTTTTGAACTTGATTCCATTTATTTCGGTGTGTGATACAGTTGATCTTGGATCGTTCCAAGGAAATAGGAGTTGTGTCTATTGTTGGTTACGGTTCAAGAGATACTTTCGTTTGAAGTTAAGTCCTTTATCGAGTTTTGCTAACTTGAAGGATTCCTAACTTGGAGAATAATTCCTTACTCGAAAAATTTTAAGCAATCCTTACTCGAAAATTTCCTAACTCGGAAACCTTACTTGGAGAATTCCTTACTAGGAGGATTCCTAACTAGGAGGATTTTCCTAACTCGGAAAATTTTGTTACTAGGAAGATTTTCCTTACTTGAAATTTCCTTACTAGGAGGATTCCTTACTCGAAAATTTTGTTGCTAGGAAGATTTTCCTAACTCGAAATTTCCTTACTAGGAGAATTATGCACTAACTAGGAAGATTTAACAATTACAAACTCGGAAGAATTCAAAGTTCCAAACTCGGGAAAAAAAAATTAAAATTCCTAACTCGGAAGTTTAAACTTTTCTTTACTTGGAAGTTTTATAATTTTCCTAATTCGAAAATGTTTGATCTTTCTTGATTATTGCACTTTTTCCAGCCTTGAAAATTTATGTCTAACTCGACAATTGGATGCTCGATAATTTTTCTTCTTACTTGGAGGATTTTTTGTTGTTCGGAAATCTAATAACAATTAACCTCACTCGACAATCAAAAAAATTACTCGGAAATTTTGGGTCCACCAAATGAGTTGACAAACGAATTGAATTGATAAGTTAATAACTTTGAGCTGCTTGCCACTTCTTTCGTCTATCGGAAATATTAAAATAAGTGTCTTTACTTGACAATAAACTTTACTCGAGAATATTGCGAGTTCGGAAATATTAGTCCAATATTATAATATTTGTCCAACTTCTGGAAGACTCAAAAGTTACTCAGAGAATTGTTTAAATAATCGAAACTTTACTCAACTATTATTATACTCGGAAATTAAAAACAAAACAACTGTCACCTAAGTTTGACTAAGATAACAAAATTCAACGAGTAACACTTTACTCGGAAATTGTGTGTCAGTAAACTTACTCGACAACAAAATATTTTATTCGAAGATTTTTGGGGTCCACCGACTGACAGTTATTACTCGACAAATAGCAACTTTAATCTTATAATTTCCTAACTCGGAAATATAATAATGAATTGTCCGATTTGCAATTATTTCCTAACTCGGAAATAATAAAGTTACTCAATAAATCAATTCCTAACTCGGAAATGATTTTATAATTTGGAAGTTTTTGTTTAAGTCGAGAATTTTTCCTAACTTGGAAAAAACTGTTCGATGAACAGTAACCAGGCACCCAAAAAAAATTTTTAATTCCTTGTTTAGCGCTCTGATACCACTTGTTGGTCACCCTTTTTAGATCAAATCACACACATATATTCAAAAGAGAAATAACATTAACCAACCAACCAACAACCCTTCCCTTTCAATATGGAGGGTATTTATAGAGTACATAATGAAGTGGGCTTGGCCCAAAATAGAAAATAATAAAGGATGGGGCGCAACCCATTAAACAAATAAATAAAAGCCCACAGCCTATGGGCCTTCTACACAGGCTGTAGAATAAAACTAACCTAAAGACCTAAGCAACCTATTACACAATATGATCGATACTTCAATGATCTAAGACGTGTTCCCAACAGAAAGCTTGTGTATTCTTTATGTGAAAATAGGAATAATAAATGGACTGAGTGTGACTTACCAATTGGTAAATAACCTAAAGGTAGTGTATTCTTTGTGCTCAACTTTTTATTTCAATAAATCCAGTTACTATTACCATTTACCCCTCACATTTGCATCATATCTAATTAGGCTATATGTAATGAAATTCATAAGAGTGCTACCTATCTATAACAGCTTTGTTATGGCATTCTAAGTTAGGCATGGATCCCTTCACAGTTACCTTAATTTGGGTAGTTCTGCTCATACATCAGCTACTGAAAAACCTTGCCCACAGGCCATAACTCAATCTAACCCATAGGTAATCCAGGCTTTATTACCCGGAAAATAAGACGAATAGATGGGAGAAATTCTCTGTAATACAGACGCGTGGCTTAAGCGTGACCATCTTCATCCACCAACACAATTGTTTCATCATAGTTGGGCAGATTTGCATCACAGAATTGCTTGGTAAGACCCTGTCAAAAGTAGCCAAAATAAGGCCTCTACACGTTATATTTAGAATCATCAAGATAAAAGAAATTTACCAGCCAAAAGCCACCAGCAACATATGATGGTAGCATTGCCTTAAAAAAACTAGGTAAGTCAGATGAGAGGCTTGCTTGAACCTCATTTGCTTGCTCGATAGCAGCAGGCTTGGCTTGCGAATCAGGAGGTTGAGCTGCAGCAGCTATCTTTGGGTCATAGCTTATTTTTGCATGTTGGATTCAACGAAGAGTCAGAATAATCACCAAATGAACCAACTTCATTAATCAATATGTACAAACTATGAACTAACCTCACTATTGAACCACGTAAAATATCACGACATGCCTTCAATGGTAAGTTATCAGACAACTGCAAAGATAATCACAAAATGAACCGAAGGCCCCTGATGTTATACTCCGAAAATTTTGGTTTTTTCCTTAATCAAACAGTTATAGTCAGCAACTGATTTTAAAAATTACTACGATAAAACTAAAATATAACTTTTTACTAAGTTCAAATGACAGGCCATAATATGACCAATGTGGAACAATACAATTGATTTATGGTCATGTACTCAAGTATAAATTCAATTAATGTCGCAAAAAGTAGCACTTTTACAGCATTTTCACGTGATTTATGGTTTGTTTTCTTAGAAAACCTTTGAACGAATTTAAGAATCACTCATTATAAAAATCACTATACATATATTTGTGAAGAGTACAAGCTTAGAAAGTAGGTAATTCAAAATTACTACAAAATAAAAGAAAAAACATCAAAGAGTAAAAGTGTATTTTTATCAGCTTAATGGGTTTTGATACAAGCTAATAGTCACTTATAAGTGTTTGGATAATTCCAAATAGCTTAGAGGGTGCTTGGGTAAGCTTACTTAAGCAACTTACTAGCTTACTGTGTTTTCAAAATGCAATAAGTTGTTTTGAATGTTTGCGCAGAGCCTAACAGCTTAACCTTATGAGCTTATTTAGTAGTTATCAATAAGCTCCTTCTCACTGATTTTTTTGGCTTATTTAACAAGTGCTTATGGTTATTAATAAGCTCATCCCCACCATAAATGTTTGTCCTTATAGTTCGTTTTGCCATTACTACATATTGCTAATGCATAAGCTTATTCAAACACCAGCTCCTACATTGTGGTTTAGCACTTCTATGACAAACTATCGGCTCATCCAATTCAACAGAAAAATTAGAAACAAAACACATTAGATGACAAACTACAAAGAGAGATACTTTAAAATATTGTTTGTGCATCGGGTTACCTATACTAGGACACATACTGCTCACCTATATCAGCAAAAACATAATCATAAATCCTATGATAAACATAATCAGGTGTGGCAATCACCATACCCACATCAAGATAAAATCGACCACTTTAAATAGGCACCTAACCAATCAATAATTGAGGGCAACAGTTAATCCTCTCACCAAATTACTGATACACTAAATTTCTTTGATGAAATATAAAATGGTTCCTGCGATTTCTTTTGCCAATACTTGAATTTTTTCCCTTTCTAATTATTTCAGAATCATGGCAAATACATGCGTCCACAAAAGCTGGAAAATAATAGCATTCACCTCTGCCGATATACTCATATGTTAATCAAACCAGTTTCCCCATTGTGGCTATGATTTTTTTATTTTAGATTATATTTATGCTCACATTTATATATTGTTTTCAAATACATGTTGGTTGTAAGACATACTATTGTGAGGGTCTTTTGGTTGGTCGATCTCCCATTCAGATGCAAAGGACTTTTTTTAATACCTTTCCCAATCTTATTCACACCCAAATAGTCATTACTCCTATTCCGTGAATAATCTGAATTATTATCCATTTCCAAAAACTTAAAAATCAAATCTAGAAACCTTAATTCATTCCAATCCAACAAAACCCAATTCACAACCAATCACATAAACCCTAAAAATCAAATCTTTATCCCAAACACCCAAACCCCAAAACCATAAAAATCTCAATTCTAATCAATTACACAAAATTATCAAAATTAAACAAAATCCTTTTGCGAACTAATCAATCAAACCATAAAACAACAATCAATTGGGAAAAACAACACACCTGTGAGTTCAATTCGATCGATCTTGATTTAAAAATGCTATTTTTTTTATAAAAAATGGGTGTTTTTAAATTGGATTGTGAGATGGGTAATGATGGTGAGTAAGATTTGAATGAGTCTTTGGGTTTGTCTTTTTTATTGTTAGAAAATTAGAGCCCTAGAAATGAGAAGCGTGTGGAATTGGAGGGTTTTATTTTTGGGTCAATTGTGATGGAAATGGATTAGGTTAGAGAGATGATCGTCATTGGCTGACTTTTTTTTTTTTGTATGACTTTGTGACACATTGCTCATGTAATAATTATGGTTACATCTTAGATCTTAATATTTGAGATGTACCTACATGAACAAATGATGCGTGGTTTTGCGACCTTACAACAGGTTTTACCTCTTGAGGGATCTCAAGAGGCTTGCAATCCCCACCAGGCAGTGTACCTGACCGATGTAGTATAGTGAAGTGGCAAGTACCGGAGAATTGATCGTTCTCTAGGGGAATAGTGTCGTTAGGATTGAAAAACTACTCTAATAGGTCTAAGGGTGAGGGAAGATTCTTTTTGTATTTTTTATATTTTATGGAAAGCAAGTAAAATCTCGGGTTTGAAGGAGTGGGCGGAATTAGTTGCTAGTCAACTAACCCAAATACTACAAATGCAAATAAAATAAAATAACTGAAAATGAAAAGGTTGTGAAACTTATGTGGAGAGAAATGTGTTTACTTAGATTTCCTTACTCCCTAACTATCTTTTACCGGTTGATTAGTGTGTATTAATTGCGTGGATGACGGGTGTATTCCTTAATACCAATCGTGGGGTGGCGTACGTACTTCCCCAACTCTACAAGCTCCTACTTCACTCCTATGTCGAGCCGACTAAGAAGCTCCTAACATGGGATCACTAGAATTCGCTCATGCATTAAATACAACCATAAAAACCTTAGTACGCATTGGTTCATGTTTCTTAAGACGTTCAAGCAAGTTACCGTATAGGAGGTTAGCCAGTTTTCTTAAGCCTAACATCGATAAACAATCATCCAATACAATTAATAACACACCAACAACTAATAATCAATAGTTAGGTTTCATTAGATCTAAGCAAACACAAGATAAATCTAGCCTAGCATGTTAATTAAAAGACAAGAACAAGATATAATCAAACAACACATAGACATATTGAATGATTAAGTGATTACTTATCTTCAATTAAACATGGGAGATCCAAGGGTATAAAACCCTTAAAAATGGCAGAAAATTCGTCTTAGGGTTTCTCCTCACAAAGTTGCACACTAATGACTAAAAATTATGAAAGTATATATAGGAAAACAGATCTGACGGCGTCACCCTTTGGGTCGTGACGCCGTCACCTCGCCGTGTTTAGGGTTTCTTGATGGCCTTCTTGACGCCGTCCCCCTTTAATCCTCCAAAATCCTCTCTGGCTTATCAAGGCTTGATGACCTTCTTGACGCCGTCTCCCTTTAATCTTCCAAAATTTCTCTGGCTTATCAAGGGCTGACGGCGTCACACTAGGGCTTGACGCCGTCACAGGTACTTTCCAGCATATTTTTGAGACTTTGTCGTTTTCTTCACTTTTATGCTCCAAAAACGTCCAAAATGCTTCCTTTTCCAGATTTCATCTCCAAAGTACCTAAAATGACAAAAGGAACGATTTAGGGCAATATTTGATCAAATAAATACGATTTAGGGCTTAAATGACCCCCTAAAAGCGGTACACTTTTCGCTTCATCAAATACCCTTACACTTGAGATTTGCTTGTCCTCAAGCAAATGCGCTTTTATTCTAATCAAAATACAAGTTAGGGGTCATTTAACGCTAATATAAAAGTAATTACAACAAATAGTCGTTCCACTTTAATCATAATAAGCACGGAGATTACAGACTAGCACCTCACAAGTAGTGTTTAGATACTCACATCTCTCAGGTGTCATAAAAGTATATCTCATAAATGAAAACGGATAATATCTCTCACTACCTGTCATAGCAAATAGATTACCATAGGCTTGGGAAAGGATCAAAAACCTCCTCCACTAGGCGTAAGCACCTAAGATAAACTATCAAAGAGGGCTTTTAAACGGGTTATAACGTTAGGTGTAGGGATATGATAAACACGGTTTTGTTGGATAAGGGATATTTTACTGGTGGCGAGTTAAAGATCTTGATTAATTACATGTACAATATGGCGTTGCTAAGCCAAGACTAGACTCGACTTAAGCTAAAAACAAAATAACAAAAACATAAAATAAACATAAAATGAAACGGGATGGTAGTCCGTATGTTTTTTCTACTTTTCTTTTTCTCATTTTTTTGTATTTTTCTTGAATTTTTTTTTTTTTTTTTTTTTTCATACACTCTTGCCCTACCATCCAAAATAATACATCATAGGGGCGTTGCATTCCCCTTACACTTGAACTTTTACATAACTTTACAAATAACTATTCTAATGACTCGAATTAAGATAATCGAAACACTTGGAGTACTTTTAAAATATTTAGCACATATGGGGGTAATAATGTTGTTCTTCCCCATTACTCCATTACACTAGTATTTTACCCATGAGTCCCAATCGTCCCAAAATAATATGTACAAGGATATGACTCGACTTAGCAACCATGTAATCAATTAGATAATTAACTTGGGGTTTAAACAAATGTTGTCACAATAATGCACTAAAGACGAGTGCATACAAGGTAGGCTAAGGCGATTTGGGTGTACATTTAAGTGGGGTGTAACAAATTCTTCCTTTAAGTAAAATGCTTAAAGTTAGAAACGAAAAGATAGGCTCTGAGGGTGTACTAGGGGTATCGTGTACTAAAAATGAGTACAACGCAAAGGGTGTGGGAGAATTACTTGACCAATGTAGCCAATGTAATTATAACAAAAACACAGGTGTAAAACAATGGGTTAATCCTAATGCCTCTTATCATGTAGTAAATCTAACTACACGAATGTAGTCTCACTTGTGGCCTCGGAATGGTCCTAACGCAAGTTCTAGAATCTAAGTGCTACCGGTACACACATCATAGCATAAATGCTTTTCCTACCAATTCTAGGGGCGAACCTCACATATTTGAGGGTGGAAAATTTTTTAGTGGTACGGTTTTGTGCTAGTCATATAACTCCTATCCGTGAGACGCTCATTAAGACCAAATTTTCACTCCTAAATGTTGTAAAAAAAATTTAAATTTGGCACTAAAATTGCCCTAACAAGTATTTATCTCAGTTTTATTACACATTTACTATTAAACAAAACAAAAAATCAAGCGTAATTGCATTCTCTAAAGTATCGTATTTTACCCCCCCTTACACTTAAGATGAACATTGTCCCCAATGTTCAAATAACAAGATGTAAAAGTAAATAAGGTAAAAGAATGAAATCAAATACTCCCCTGATTCGTTTGGTGGATAAAGAGGTAACATGGTTAGATCTTCTTCCAAGAGAATGTAGAAGCTCCAAGACTAAAGCATCGCCAAAAGCTTGAATCCACATACATCTCCTTGTCCAAAATAACCTGTTAAACCTGAGAAAACAAACACGAAAACCTGCATAACATCGGCGGGATAAATCTATATAAGGATATAATGCTTGTGGAATGATTATTTTGCAAATTCCTGGAGTTTATAAGTTAGAGATTTAATAAAACTTTTTATGATTCCGGTAGAAAAACAAAACTTTTAAAAATTTCATAAAATTAAAACCTGACGCCGTCAGGTTGTAAGGCCTGACGCCGTCAGAAATGATCTGACAGAATTCTCATGTTAAGTTTCCGGAAAATTTCTGGAAAAACCTATACCTTACTTCCTGGAATTCCTGTAAAACATCATTATGACTCGATACAAGCATTTGACTCAAACAATTACTAATATGTATGTTAATTTAATATTGTTATGATTCATGTTCATTTGTTCTAATAAACCGATTTGGATTTCCCTTACACTTATCTTTTGCAAAATACCTTTATATGTAGTTAAGACGAAGTTAAAAACAAGATAAAGCATTTTCACAATTTAGTTTTGAGCATGAATCAATAATAATAAAAATTAAACATACATACGGAAGCAAATAAAATCAAACAAACAAATAAATAAACACAGAAAGCAAATAAAGCTTGGGTTGCCTCCCAAAAAGCGCTTGTTTTTGTTCGAGTCACGAGCCTGACTTTACCCTTATTTAACGGAAATAGGGGAGGTTTTCCCTACACTTAGGATTAAGTGTGGGTGAAAGTAGCGATACACACCCTTAGGGTGGAAATATGCCACGTGAGGAAAGAGTGACGGGTGAATTATATGCTCAAAGGTGCGGGATCCTATCATCATAACCTTACCTAATTCAATTGGGTTAGTGGGCGGATTAAGATTTTCTCCTAGAAAGGGATCATCTTCTATCAACTTCGAGAGACCCCAAGTTAAGAATCCACTTTGACCTAATAAACCCGGTTTAAACCCATAATGTTTCTTGTGATCAATCATAAATGGGTGATGTAAGTATGTAAGGTCATGGTTCACTCCTATGTTAGCTTCCTCTCTACAAGGCCTAGAGTCTACTACCTTAATCTTAACATTACCCGGACTACATGGTTTGATGGGTGGATCGGGACCTAATTCAATTCCTAAGTTCACATCTAAGGATGGAAGATTAGGTAACGGTTTTGGTTTAGGCTCCGGTTCATCAAAACTAGGAACTTCCATAGAACTAAAAGAAAGGTTATGACTACAAGTATTCAAACCTATTTCTTCTAGTTTTGTTTCTTCCAAAGGTTCTACTTTAATTGGGGTTCCTATAGTCCCTTCTACTTCTTTCGGGTAAGTCACGGGTGGTGTGTATGCCTCGAATGATGGTAGGACTTGTGGGGTGCTTTGTAGGTTTGTGTTACTTACCTCATCCTTCCTTGTCTCTATATCAATTATATCCACATCATGTGTTTTAGTAGAATCTAACCCAAACATGTTCCTAAGTATCTCAAATCCTTCTCTAGCCATTTCAAGTTCTAAGTCCGATTCATAAGAATCTTCCCCGATAACATGATTACTATGTTCAATTTGCCTAAAGGATTCATCATGTGTTCCTTGAGATTCAAAGTCATTGATCATAAAACCTAGGTCTTTTTGCTCAATATGCTCATGTTCGGCTAAATCCTCCTCAATTGTTTCCTCAAGTTGTGATGTATACGAACCCATTAATTCATTAAACTTATGGTTCACGGTTAGGAGGCTTTCCTCAAAAAATTTCCAAAGGGTCTTATTAAAAGGAGTTGATCCTAACAATGATTGTTTGATAGAAGCCACACATGCACATAATTCATCAAACCTATCAAACTTTATACCCATCTCCTCTTGTATATATCTAAGATCACTTAAAAATTCATTGGAACAACAGGAAGCAAATCTATCCGTGTAAAGTAATTGTTCCTCTATTGTTAATGATCTAAATGGAATTTCATCCGCCATGGTGACAAATGAAAATGGTTTTACAAACAAAGGGCACAAAGAAAAAGATAGACTAAAGAAATCTAATAAAAAGAAAAATAAAAATCTCACTAGAAAGGAATCTAGTGAGTAGACCTAATAAAATAAAAATTCAACCTAAACAATAACTATTCCCCGGCAACGGCGCCAAAAACTTGATGCGTGGTTTTGCGACCTTACAACAGGTTTTACCTCTCGAGGGATCTCAAGAGGCTTGCAATCCCCACCAGGCAGTGTACCTGACCGATGTAGTATAGTGAAGTGGCAAGTACCGGGGGATTGATCGTTCTCTAGGGGAATAGTGTCGTTAGGATTGAAAAACTACTCTAATAGGTCTAAGGGTGAGGGAAGATTCTTTTTGTATTTTTTATATTTATGGAAAGCAAGTAAAATCTCGGGTTTGAAGGAGTGGGCGGAATTAGTTGCTAGTCAACTAACCCAAATACTACAAATGCAAATAAAATAAAATAACTGAAAATGAAAAGGTTGTGAAACTTATGTGGAGAGAAATGTGTTTACTTAGATTTCCTTACTCCCTAACTATCTTTTACCGGTTGATTAGTGTGTATTAATTGCGTGGATGACGGGTGTATTCCTTAATACCAATCGTGGGGTGGCGTACGTACTTCCCCAACTCTACAAGCTCCTACTTCACTCCTATGTCGAGCCGGCTAAGAAGCTCCTAACATGGGATCACTAGAATTCGCTCATGCATTAAATACAACCATAAAAACCTTAGTACGCATTGGTTCATGTTTCTTAAGACGTTCAAGCAAGTTACCGTATAGGAGGTTAGCCAGTTTTCTTAAGCCTAACATCGATAAACAATCATCCAATACAATTAATAACACACCAATAACTAATAATCAATAGTTAGGTTTTATTAGATCTAAGCAAACACAAGATAAATCTAGCCTAGCATGTTAATTAAAAGACAAGAACAAGATATAATCAAACAACACATAGACATATTGAATGATTAAGTGATTACTTATCTTCAATTAAACATGGGAGATCCAAGGGTATAAAACCCTTAAAAATGGCAGAAAATTCGTCTTAGGGTTTCTCCTCACAAAGTTGCACACTAATGACTAAAAATTATGAAAGTATATATAGGAAAACAGATCTGACGGCGTCACCCTTTGGGTCGTGACGCCGTCACCTCGCCGTGTTTAGGGTTTCTTGATGGCCTTCTTGACGTCGTCCCCCTTTAATCCTCCAAAATCCTCTCTGGCTTATCAAAGCTTGACGACCTTCTTGACGCCGTCCCCCTTTAATCTTCCAAAATTTCTCTGGCTTATCAAGGGCTGACGGCGTCACACTAGGGCTTGACGCCGTCACAGGTACTTTCCAGCATATTTTTGAGACTTTGTCGTTTTCTTCACTTTTATGCTCCAAAAACGTCCAAAATGCTTCATTTTCCAGATTTCATCTCCAAAGTACCTAAAATGACAAAAGGAACGATTTAGGGCAATATTTGATCAAATAAATACGATTTAGGGCTTAAATGACCCCCTAAAAGCGGTACACTTTTCGCTTCATCAACAAAACTACTACATGATCAAATTTGCTTTTTATAAAGCAATATACACAAACCAATGTTTTGGTATAAATTCTCATGATTGAAGACAATGAGAAGGAATTCAAGCATTACACTAGAAATATTTTTTACAAGGAAGCTTTCAAAAATGTACATTAACATCCCAAGATAGTCCGTTGAAAATAATTTATGAAAATCACGAGTCTTTCTTTCTTTTAAATAAACACTAAACTTTGTCGCACATTGAGTATTTTTCTCTTTTATGCAACTACTGGAAATATATAAATTACATGTCATGCCTTTTTATCAATATCATAGCAATCATAATACACACCCGAATTCATTGAAGATGATTTACACTAACTTTCTGATATCTCTTATACTATGGATTCGGATTTGAGTGCCAACACACATGCTTCGAACAAATTAGTTCCTTCACAATATATACACCTATGACATTAAAAATCTAAGTAAAAAAATGTAAAAATTCACAAAAAGAATATTGCAATGATTCAATTCGACTACAAAACTCACATACACATTACCTTAATAAATGGATACCCCAAAATGGTGAATGTGACTTCTAAACCAAAATTAAGAATAATGTAAATGGATATAAACTTAAGCATCAACTACACATGAATGATTTCTGTAATAATTCGCATTTTTGGGTTTTAACATTCATCCTAGGGTTAATCTACATATTGCTGGAACGTTTCTAGTAATATCATCTTCATTTTATGTCTTACTCTTATTTACCTATTATTTATTTATTATCATTAATTAAATAAATAAACACTTTTACACGATTTTCATGCATAAACAATGTACCATGTACTCCTAATATATAAATATCTATTTACTATTCATAAATATTTAAACACTATTCATCAAAATATCTAAATACTATTCATCAAAATATCTAGATATTTTCAGAAATCTTCACTATAAATAGAAAGAAAACTAGTTCATTTTATTTCACAGAAAAACACACACATTTCCCTCCTCCTACTCCTTGCTGCCACCCCCCCCCCCCATGTGTCATCCATACTTGATTTTCGAGCTCCGAGTTATACAGATAAGTTGATGGCATAAGTATTCTCTACGTAAAAATTAAGTTTATTTTGTGTGTTCCGAGGTTGGATTAAGAGCTACACAATGGTGGATAGGAGCTGTGGTTCTCAGAAATTTCTTGAAACTTTGGCAAGGATAGATCAGCTAATTCTAAGGATGGGTTTTTATTATGGGAGCGATTAGGAGAGTTTTGGGGTTGTTATGAGGTGATTTAGAGGTTTTTATAGTTTAGGAAATGGATTTTTGAATATAAATGCGAATGCGTTGCCCAATTTTCTAGTATCATTTATCAGTTATTATCAGGTGAGTCATAGCCCCATTTTCTATCGTTTAACTGTTTTGTAAACTCTTTGGGGGAGATACATGCTCAACTATTTTAATTTCAATCTTGATTACGTGCAAACTACATGTTTATCTGAACTACATGTTTATCTGAACTAAATGTTTATTTATACTACGTAACAGTATTGACAAATTTAAAGTTTCTATATCATGGACCATTAAGCACTATGCGTAGTAAGCACGAATATTATGGTTAGATCTATTAGGATTAATGTAACCATTAAGTTGACTCAGTTGGAGCAAACAAACGAAATAAACATTTAGGAACGCTAGGTATAACCACAGATTATCTACTAGGCTATGATTGCAACAATTATTCCAATTTCTATTGGTACGAGATTTACATTTTGGTTTTCATAAAGTATAGTGCAATAACAAATGATTTTCAACGTTGTGGGTGTATAACAATTCGTAACCCACGATGCAAGGACTTGGTCCAAATTACGATTCTATGGACTTGGTCCAAATTATGATTCTACGGACTTGGTCCGACTACAATTTCATGTACTTGGTACAAACTATGTGATCTAATGGATTTGGTGTAGATCTCGAAACTAATAGAATTGGTATAATAACAAACCAACAGACTTGGTACAATTGTGAACAAACCAGAAACAGAAATTTAAGGTTTCGATGTCAAGAACTAAGAGCAACAGAACCACTACCTACATGTGATATTGTATTTAGTACAATAGTCATACACTTGGAATCTTATAAATGTACATTTAGTGTTTACATATACTTGTCACTAGGGGTGTTATCGGGTTATCGGGTCTTATCGGGTCGGGTGAGTCGGGTTTTGATTTTTTTAAAACTCACCCGCAACCCGACCCGATAAGGAATCGGGTTATCGGGTTCGGGTGGTAATCGGGTCGGGTTATGTCGGGTCAGGTGATTCGGGTTATCGGGTTGCATGCTAACCTTAGTTCATAGTACCCAAAATTTTTGAGAAGAACATGTCAACAATGGTAATCTTAGTAACAAGTGTGAGTTTGTATTTGATGGAACACTAGAGATTCAACTTAATACAAATATATTTAGTTACTTTCTGTTCCCATGCACAAGTAGTTGATTTTGAACATCATAAAACAGTAATTATGATAATTTGTCCATTCCTAACATTAATTGAACTCATAACTGATACAATTATTAAAAAAATCCCTGTACGGCAAGTGCTGTTACAACGATGCTTGTGTTAAGTTCCATATTTGAATGTGCACAATCGAGATAATATGCACTTCTATCATATTAAAAATTAATCATTTGGATGTGGCTCAATGGCTTGAGTGCAGATGAGATACAGCTTGACTTTTTAGCATTGAACAGTCGGTCTCACTTTATCATTTTACATTAAACTTTTATGCTTCCAATACTTCCGTTACTAGTTAGCTAAGCTTCAGTACCATTAGGAAAGTGTATAGCTTCTCTTTAACAAAACATGATTTACATAATTAGGCTAAGTATGTTTAGGTATTTACTGATCTTCAATCTTGATAAATCATTTAGCTTAATGATTGTATTTCACTATTTTGTGTACTGTAGGCTTAGTTATCATCACAGGTTCATGCTTCTTTGCTAATATGTTGTAAACTAGTACTAATAAACATGTGCTCTAAAAAGTAATAATTAAAAAATCAATAAGTCATTGTCGGGTCTTATCGGGTTGACCCGATAACCCGATAGAATTTTTTATTTAACCCTAACCCGACCCGATAACACTATCGGGTTATCGGGTTCGTGTCAAAACAACCCGACTAGATTTTTTGACCCGATTAGCCTTATCGGGTTCGGGTTCGGGTTCGGGTCGGGTCAACCCGACCCTACTGACACCCCTACTTGTCACAATGATTTTTACAAGGTTTTCACATTTATTCTACAAACTCTATGAACTCCCCAACCTTTGTGTTGACACTTTTAGCATGTTTATCTCAGGTCCATAATGATCGAGGCTAGCACGGAGGAGCACGGATACTCAAGAAAGCTATAAATTTTATTATCATTCGAAAACTCTTTTAATGTAATTTGTAAACCATGAAACTACTGGGACCTCATTTTGTAAACTCTGATATTTTTATAATTCGAATGATAAATCTTTTAAAACGACTCCATTAGAGTTCTTTTTCTATTGTTATATCTATTTTGTCATGAAGTAACACCCAATTTGAGTTCCGCTGCGTATCACGAAATTGGGGGTGTTACAATTTCCAATTATTTTATTTTTTTCACATATGAAGGCTTTTAGAGGGATGATGTCTATATGAACTGATATCTCTTGGAGATATAACAACACAAACGTTACAAATGGAAGACAAGACTTCAGGTTGATACATCAAATTTAGTTTAGCATGTCGTCTTTCATAAAATATCATTAAAAAAAAACAAAAAAAATTAAAAAAAAAAAAAAAAAAAAAAAAAACGCTTAAATTATGTGTAGTATAAACTGTTTGTTATTAGCTTTGAAATAACATGTTATGCGTTACGATGATAGAATATACACTTGGATTTGATACATTTTTCATGAAACAATTCTATTCACAAGAAGTTACTTAAAAGAACTTCATTTATTCATTCGAGTACCCCCGATCAAAACTAAGCATAATAACTAAATATACATAACCCTTACAAAACCGAAGATTTTTTCATAAGCACGGGCCATTATGTCTCGTATGTCCAATATTTGTCTTTGCTCATAAGCCTGTTTGGTACCACACATTGGGTGATAATACTCCTCAACCACGCACACCGGCCTACACGTCCTCCTATATTGGTGTTTGGTACCACTATATTGGTGTTTGGTACCCGAAGTTCACGTCCTCCTGATAGGCCATACGCTCATTGTTTTTACCCAACGGAGCCTAAATGATCTACTTCTTAAGGCGCAAGATAACAATGAGCCGGTGATTGACGACATGGTTAATAAAGCCGATTTGTACAAAACTACACCTAATAATCTAGTTGGTAAGTGTCTATCCCATTTAAGATTTGGTTTCACGTATTAGCTAAATTTTCGGGTCGGGTTGGATAACGGGTAAAATGGGTTTGGGTCAACGGGTATGGGTCGGGTCGGACTGGGTTGAGCTTATTAGTTCGGTTTATGCTTATGTCATATAAGTAGCTTATGGCTTGTATATCATAGCTTTGGCCGTGAATTACATAAAACATTTGAGCCAAAGATTTACTAACTTTAAAGAAAGTGTTGGAGAAAGGCTTGTAATTCAAATAAGTTTTTGATTTCCGAATACCCTACAAGATGATATTCTACACATGATATGTTGAAAACCACGATTGAGTTTAAAGATGCATTTTTTTTATTAAGAATTTAATAGCTCTTGTTTTGCTCGACGAGCTTGATAAAGGTAAACTCATAGATAAATTTACCATATGTAAAAGGTAAACTTATACATAAATTTACCACAAAATGTGTACTTACATAAATTTGATGAAAGACGACGAGCTTGCTAAAGGTAAACTCATACATAAATTTACCACAAAATGTGTACTTACATATAGTGATTATAGATTTGTTTGTTGTCATGTTTTTTTTAGAAATCCAAGAGGGCTTAGACCAAGAAGAGGGAGAAAAAACTCATGCAAAAGGGAAAAATGTCGCAGCGTGGAATGGCTACCGAAGTTGATTAATTGTAATGGTCTAATGGAAGTTATGGAACTTGTGTTGTTTAAGTTGCTATGTAGTTGTTTAGTTGTTTAATTTGCTTTAAGTTTCTACTGTAGTTGAACATGTGCTTTGTAAGTTGCTACTGAAAATGTGTTTAAGTTGCTACTGTAATGGATTTTTGGTGAACTTGTGTTTAAGTTGACACAGAACTTGTGGTTTGCATGGCTGGTCCTGAGATTTTTGATGCTCTGGGCGATACGATCGAAACATGCCTCTACAAGATTTTGTAAACAAACGACACACTATCCTTGACCTACAAACAAAATCCGCATATAGACTTGATAAACTTAAACAACTATATAATTTTTGCATTTGACTATAAATTCTACTAACTAATCAGTATATAACGTCAGTTTACACTCAAACGCAAAAGTAAAATAAAAACGGGAGTTTTTATGTCGTTGCGTATTTTTGTTTTTATATACAATAATTTTATTCAATTGTAAAAGAAATACTTAATATTAACTTTTATTGCCTTTCAAAAAAAATAATATTAACTTTTATTAACTGCACTTTCCCACTAACACTGCTACACTGCAGTTTTTTCCACCAAAATTAAGCAGATGCAGTTTTTGAAATTTCGGTTCATGGCTGTCTAAAACCAAAACCGACCCGACTAATCGGCTCGGTTTCGGTCCAGCTTTTGAACATATTTTGGTTTCGGTTCAAGTCTACCCGGTTCGGTTCGAGTTCGACCCAATGCTCAGCCCATTGAAGCTCCGCTTGGTTTAGCAGTTAAGACATTTGGGTGCAACTTAAAATGTCTATGATTCCAAACATGTCATGAACATATTTTCTTTTGGCTACACACCTGCTCAACCCACTTGATCAGGCGCACTCGCTTGGCCAGGTTATTTTCTTTCCTGTTTATTATGGTTATAGCATGAAAGTTGCAAAGTTATAAATTAGTCATATGATAAAAAGAATGTTTGAATCCTGACTGAACCTTGGTTAAATAAAAATGCAATAACCTATAATAATGAGACTAAACCAATATGGTTGAGCAAAACTGGCACGGGGTCGAAACTGAATCTAGACAGAGATAACTCAATTGACTATTTTGAGCACAACGAGACGTTATTCTGCATTATTTCCTGTTAGAAACAACCACAGCCAAACCATAGTAAAAGAAGTATGACATCTAAATCATACTCGATACAAAGCATAGAGTCTCTTACCAAAAAATCAACAAAAAGAAAGAATATAAATGTACTAAAAGCAAATAATCATACTTCCTCTATTAAATGGGTTTAAATTTTAAATTCTTCTCTAAATCTTCTCAAATGGGTGATGACAAAAGACACACACCGCCATTACAAGTAAGTAGAAGAGTTAGGGTTTACAACTATGTGTTTCAAAGGATGGACGATATCTGTTCCACCAGCATGCATCACAAACTCAGCCGGTGAGAGAAAACTGCCATGGCAAACACACATTATTTTTACTTCTTCGCCTTTCCCGTATTTATACAGGATACCTTCAATTCTTCTACCGGTTGGACCGTCTCCTTGTGTAAAGACACATGGCATGTCGAATGTATTTGATCTGATCTCTTTGACTCTTTCCCTTTGTTATTGGTTGGATTTTCTGTCTTGGGTCGTGAAGGTGGGACCACAGGGTCTACTACTTTAGATCTAGATGAACTGCTGCCATCTTGATTGCTTCGTTCTTGACTGGATTGCACACTTGCTGGGCTAACTTCGCCTTCTGTACTGGATCCTGAAAGAATAACGATAAAGCTTAGCTTTTGTTGCTGCTAAAAGTGACATTGTAGACGAGTTTGATAGGTTAGGAGTAGATTAAAACGGGTCATTTTGAGTATCGCTCCAAGTGGTCAGGTTGACCCGTTAAATACTTTTTGACAAATAAACTTTAAAGGGAGTTCTATGCATAAAGAAAAAATCTGGGCTACTCTTGAACCGTTTGACCCATTTGACATATTTCCCTTTTAGCTATTTTATTTGATTTGAACACAAACCAAATCAACTCTGATATAAGTAACAGGTTAAAATTCCACCCCAGCAATTTATGAGAATTACTAGCAAAATCTAATAGTCCCTTCAATTTGAGATAAGAGATGGTTTGACAATCGAAGTCAAGGGAAGAATTTCGTAAGGGAATATAGTTTATAAAAATGTCACAACTTAATATCTAAACCTAATGGTATTACTAGGTGATTCATGAGAACACTTTAAAGAACGAGTATAAATCATGACGTGAAGTTGAATTTGTTTTGTTTTGACTATAATAAGTTAACGCAATATTTTGGGGAAGTGTATATTGTACTTCAGATTACTGACAGGAACTAAAGACTTAAATTCCTCTGAATCCAACCCTAAAAGTTGAAACCCATATGACGAAAACCTAATGCAAGTAATACTATGATAACTTCAATTTCGTTGTTTGACCTTGGATCAAGTAGACATAAATAGGTAACCATTCTTGGGTGCATCACAGATATGTCAAACATGTTTTATCTTCTTAATCTTAACGATTTTTTCATGTCATATATGTCCATGAACAATGTTTGAAAATTAATTCTGGACAGTACGTCTCTTTATCCATTTTGAAAAAGTAGAAAGAATGTAAACTCTTTCACCCGTAGCGGTATCCACAAGTGTCACTGAATACCGAGTACAACTATCATCTCATGTCATCATGTTGATTTGTAACGATTCAACTTTGTTCTAACCGTAAATATGGTAGGGTGCAAGTGTAATCAATAAGGAAATCTGCATGATAATGAATTTTCCCTTTTTCGTAAAACCTTGTCACTTTCAAACACATTATGTGCATATGTAAGCCATGTTTGTCATTCGTAACAAAACTAACGGGTAAGTTACACCAATTCACATGATGACATGGTACAACAGTTGTCGGTATTTAAGAAGAGTGGTGGATGTATTCGATAAGAGTGGTGGGTACTACCATGTGAATATATTTTACTTCAGTTTTAGTTGTTCAAATTGTATAAAGGGTAAGAAGAGTATAAAAATTGATCTTAAAGAAACAGCAACTGTTCTTGGAGATTAATGACAAGGGAAAAAAATTAATAAAAAGATAAAACATGTTTAACAAATTCGTAATCACTACTAGTTGTTTTTTATGTCCGCTCGATCCTAAGGTTAACTAAATTTGCATTATCATGATACTACTCGCATTAGGCTCTTGCAACATGGCATCCAAGTTTTGGACGTCGGTTAGGGGTGTTTTGGTTCAATTTTTCTTATGTATCCTAATTTGGAATTAGATCATACTAGAAAGTGATTTTGGATCCAATTTCAACCCTAAACCAAAACTACTAGGCTCGAAACATTCCTCCAGCTTTAAACTACTCAATGAGGTTCTTACTTCTTAGGCAGTTTTTGGAGTTGTGGTCTAAAAGTGATCATGAAATATATAATACTCATAATACGGTAGGCTAAACATAAGAGGGCGCGTACCCAGGGGAGAGCGTCTAGTCCCCTAAAACGGGTAATCAGTTTCTACCTTTTCATGCTCGATTTTTGTCACTCCAACTATCCTAGGTTCTTTCCTATATTACTATTTGGATGTTTGTTGCTTATGAAAAAGCTACGTTTATACTTATGATCTTGGCTTCCCAATAATATTGCTCAAGTTCCGCTCACTTATCCGTTGAATCAGATAATTAATTTGATGCAAACAATAGGATTTAGATGTTCTTATGTTTTCTAGAAGATGTATCAAATAATTATTCATTTACGAGTATTTGTTACTTTATTTAGCTATTTATAATCATCTTACATGTCAAATCATAATTGTTCATCAACTAAACGAGATCAACACTTCAAAAACGCAATGCTATGGTTTTCACTATCCGCAAAGTCTTACTAAACATAGCTAACAATATCGAGATTATATCCATAACACGCTACGCTACAAAATCAAAGCATGTAAACCACAACATCAATGCACATACCAAAACCATTACCTTACACACCTCTACTCTCACATCGAAGCTTATTGGACCTATCACATATCACATAACCAGAATGATAATTGCTACTTAACTAATTATCAAAACTTATTGGACCTATGAATAACTAGATCATCACTTCTAAAACGCAATACTATGGTATTCACTTTCCAATCCTCAAAGTCCTAACTTTTAGGAAACAAAGCTAATAATATCGAGATCATATCCATACAAAGCATGTAACCACAAACACATCAATGCACATATCAAAAGTTCAAAACCATTACCTTGCACACCTCTACTCTCAAACTCCGACGTGGTCGAAGCTTGCGACTCAACCGAACCCGGAATCGACCCACCATCCGACTTCTCACCACCACCACCAAAATCCCAATTTCCGGACCCGAAACCCGGTCCAACCGACGACCCGATGCGACCCATATCTGCCGCATACTCCTCCCTCTCAGCTTTACTCAAACTCTTTTGTTAAGGGTCAACCCGACATGTGCTAAAAATACTCTTTTTGAACTGAACCCATTTTGATTTGTTACCCAACCCGTCCTTTTTGTTTCTGTAATTCAAAGAAACATTCTTTTCTTTTGGTCATAAACTATTTGTTTTTTATAGAAATCTTGCGGGTATCTACTATATTGTCAAGTCAATGGTCCAATGAGCTCGCGGGTGCGACATAGAATCCTGAGCCCCATGGCTTCTGCAGGTGTTACTGGCTAGGGTGGTTTTCCACAAGAGGTGTTTTATTTACACAAAATTAAAACTTAGGTGCTGTTTGTTTTTTTAGAGGTTTTATGTCTGAATCTGAATACCACTTCTGAATCTGAATGAGTGGTCCAAAAGTCTGAATAAACAAAACTGAATTATTTTAGACTGTCTGTTTTTATGTCTGAATCTGAATGTTTGAATAAACAAAAAACAATCGTTTCGCTATAAAACAAACCAAACGACCCTCCATTCGTGATTATTAATAAAAAATAAAGACCAAGATGAGGAGATAAGGATTGAAAAGAAGTATCACTAAAGTTTAGGCTTTTCAGATGTAATCAGACGTTATTCAATGTCTGAACGAATCAAACCCTATTCAGATGTATTCAGACTTCAGATCTGAAAAAAAACAAACAGTCTGAATCTGATTACGTCTGACCGAATCAGACTTCAGACGCCATTCAGATCTGAAAGAAAAAAACATACACAACCTTAGTGTACACTCATAATAATGATAGTACACTTGTATAAATCATGTGTTATGGCAGAGGTTAAGTGGGGCCTCCAGAACCTCAATGGAGTGGCAAGGAGCTCCAGCTAGTCCTAGTTCATACACAGTGAAGCGAATCTTGAGGTTAGATATTCCTATTGATTCTTTTCCTAATGTCATCGTTCAGGAAGATGCAAATACATCTTTATTTGAAGGATTTTTTCACATAACACATGTTTTAATCAATCACGTTTTAGTCATTATACTTTTTTTGTCATGTTTTAGTCATTTTACATTTTTTAATACATCTTATTCATTAAGATGGCATATTCTTTTTTGGATTTTGGTTTAACTTTGTTGGCCGGCTTCTGGGACCTAGAGGCAATTCACTAAAACATATAAAAGCTACAACAGGTTGGCGTGTGTATATATATGAGGAAAAGGGTCAATCTGGGATCCCGATAAAGTTCTATAATTCTAAAACACAGATTTATCCAATCTGATTTCATGTGGTTTTCGAATCTAACATTTGATTACTATTTACTTATTATATGCAACTAAAGGAAGATAAGCTAAGGGGAAGACCGGGCTATGAGCATTTAAATTACTTATAAATTACAAGCGTTGTTGATTTAAGGTAAACACAGGAGATAAGTGAAGAGCTGCTCGAACCAGTGGTAGGTTACTTATAACTTACTCTCTTCACTCTTTAGCAGTTGCATCATTTGACTTTTTGCAAAGTCAGAGACGTGTGATAAATTTCACAAGCTTCCAACATTTTTCTACATTGTTTACACCTGCAATCCTATTTAGGTACTACTTTATATGTTTACTCACGTATATAAAATCACTAAGACTTATATAAACAAATGGATCATTTCTTGTACTTTGACTTTTGAAGTCAAATGGACTTCTTTAACTTCAAAATTGATGATGATTTTTGCAAGAAATTAGAACTGAATAAATCAACAAAATATTCCTGGAAATTTCTGAAAAATCTTTTGTCTAATTGGCCTCATAAAGTCAAATGCTTACCAAGAAACTTACTGTAAACCTCTTTACACTAAAGTTACTTTGTTGCACATTTTTCTTATCCATGTCCTGACTCTTATTTATTCATTTGCAGGACTAGTCCGAAGATTATATCAAAATACAGCAACTACGAGAGCCAGCCATGCTAAACTCAAATTTCATAAAAGAGAGTCCCGGTCCAAGTGGCAGTGTGTCACCGTTCAACACAAGTGGCATAAAAACATCCCAAAACCAGGCGTTTGCGAGACAAAAACGTGGATCAGGGGTTTTAACCACAGTATGCGCTAATATTACATTAAAAAAAACTATCATTTCACTACAAAGGACAAACATTTTCACGTGCATACACTATACCCCTTGTGGATCAGCCCTAAATGGAACCCTCATCTTTGAGTAACTATGTGTCCATTTTCTATACACACACCCTCGTATATTTTTGAAACATTATTGAAATGTATAGGCTGACTCTTCTAACCAGCGAGAATCATATTCGATTTTTTGTTTTTTTAGGGGGGAAAAAAAATGATAAACTGGATGGAGTATAAAGTGTAAAGGAATTTATTCATGTGATAATTGTTGTACACTGTTCAAACTTATGAGTTTGAACATTGTTCAAACTTCATTTAGGGCTACATGTCTATATATCTAATCTATGCATTTGTGTTCAAATATCACTGCTAAGAAGTTTAATGCAAGTGAAATAAGAGCTTAATTGCATTGTAACCCTCCTGGTGGTACTCAATCGATGTACGCATTGTTAGTCATAGCTCTGTTTCTACTTTTTGCTATGTTATTTAAACTTTCTTTTCGGGTAAAAAGTGAAAAATATATCAAGTACCAAATAATAAGAGTCAAATTATGGCATAACATTTAGTATGTGGACATTTCCCATGGCCACATAACATGACAATACAGACTTTCATACTGGACACAACATACTAAAACCAAACTAGACACACAAAAAAACCAATACTAACTGCAAGCCAGAACAAAAGACTGACGGAACAACAAAGAAAACACCTCTGAGTACACCAGTGCCAGCAGCATATGAGATCAAATGTGATATATCCATAGGTCACAATCAATAGGAAATTGCCAAAGGATCCATACCAGTAAAGGGCCATATCAGCAGCATCACAGAATCCATACTAATAATCAAGACCATATCCCAGACAAACAAAACTCAACCAATTCAGGATTCTACAAACTCAATCACTAGGACCAGGAAACTATCCTTATAGAGCTACTATCAGCATCCCGCTGCCGCAGAAACCAAAACTCTTAAAAGTTACCTAATCTTTCAAAGTACACAATCACAAGGGAGAAGAGGATCAAACAATGCAGAGTTCAACACCAAGATACATAGCATCTGTCCCTAACTAAACCAAACATCCAAACACTCCTTGAGTTTGAAATAACAAAGCAAAAGCTCAATAATCAGAAATAAAATCTCAGAAACATAGCTAGCTTCTCTCAAAACTCATTGAGTGAACATATCAGTAAAGGACCATATCAGCAACATCACTAGGACCAGGGAAGTGGGGAACTATCCTTATGTAGCTATTATCATTAACTACAAGAATCAACATACACCAAATGAATGTTACCTAATCTTTCAAGATACACAATCACAAGGGAATGAGATCCAAGCACAAATGAGTTCAACACCATGATACATAGCCATCTGACCCACACAATCCAAACTTTGGATGGTATAGTTGGGAGATTGTATATTTTGCCTCGCAACATGCAAGACTTTCATGTTTTATATATACTTTCTTTCACCCTTAACGATAAGCTTCTTAAAGAAAAACTCATGGCTTTCTCCAAACATCACCTACCCGCTACTAATGCCTTCCCTACTCAAATCATGAGTCAAAGTAAATGGATACTCATTTCTTGTTCACACATAAGCATTCACATATTCAGATGATGCATATTCAAAGATCGATAAACCTGTGTGTTTGTATTTAAAGATTATCCAAAGCAACCGCCAAGCATGATGAAATGAGAATGTAACGAAGCAAAGAATGCTAACAAGATTTCAACAAGTAATGAACATCTAAAAGGTTTGTCATAATTAATTACACAAGCAATAAGGAATCTATCCATGGAATAATAAAAATCGCATTGAACTTGATAGTAATACCGATTTCACTAACCTTGCTACAAATCACATATTTGAGAAATATGTAGCATATATTGCATCTACAATTGCATAAGATTCCATAAATGACATTACTTAACAACATCAAATCAGTGATAAAAAACTAAAATAGATGAAAGTGATTTTTCCACACCTTGACTACAAAATAGGCCCCTCCCTCCTTAGGTAACATATCACTTTGTTAATCCACACCTTGAAAGGTGGCCTTCATCTTTTTGATCAATTATTGTTAGAATATATATGTAAATCCGAGTGATCAAGGAGAAGTAGCGATTCTTTGTAGGGGCCCATGAAGAATGAGTCCTCTACTTTAGAAAATCCCAGATTCTTGATTCTTTGTGAGCAGGGGTCGTAAACATCAAGTGTAGAAACTCCCACCTCCTTTGAAGTTTCAAATATAGGTTCACCATTCTTCTTAAACCACAGTATTTTACCTAGTGGTACTCGTGCGCGTGCGCGAGTTGTGAATAACTTTCTAAAAGACGAGTCATGCTCCATCACCCATACACCACAACGAACTCCATCCTCGGCCATCATTTTTCCAGACACAACAAGAGATTCCCTTAGCTTAGAAACTGAGACATGTGAGAACACTTCGTTTGTTAAGCTATCTGGTAGGTCTACCACTTTAAATTCCTTGGTAATCAAATCAAACGACACAACCGTCTGATGTGTGGTAGATTCGCCATCATCATTAGAAGTCTTCTCCCAACCACCCCAATAAATAAACCTATCTATAACAACCTGAGTTGACGAGATAAGTGTAATTGATTGAGGAGGCAAATTACCACTTGGAATCACATTCCAAACCCCCGAACTCAATGTAAAAACTTCAACATGCCTAGGCTTGTTGGGCGTTTGAAAAATGTTCACAACGGTAGGATCTCTAGTGACCGGACAGACCCCGAAACCAAAAACAAGCTGATTCCAAGTGTAAGCCGGACTCTGAGAGCAAAAACTAGGGACAGCGATACCAAATGATTTTCCAATAGAAGGGTTCCAAATAACAACCACCCTTTTATGATCAACTTTATTATAACCATACAAACACAGTAATCCATGACACGTACCAACGAAGCCTGAAACACTATAATGTTTAAGGAAAGGAGACATGACAGATGGAACTAACTCTTGTTGTTGTACCTTAAAAGTTTCGTTATCATCGTCTACGAGACAAATGTACCTTAAATCTGAATTTAGACACCTTAAATCTAAATAATCCAATTTGTATCTTAGAATAAAACTATGTGGCTGCGTGTGGCGGGCACCGTAACCTTTGATAAAGTCGGAGCTGTCGATAAAAGACTTCCACAGTTTCGAAACGGACCTGAATCGAATCAATGACTTGACATTAGAAACTTTTTTGATGATTTCCATTTGGATATCGAAAGGAATGTTGTCTGACATTTTTCAATTTTTTTTTTTTTTAAGGGTTTATGTTTCCAGCAATAAGAAGAACAACTGTTGAAATGAATGGTATGAAAAGGCGCTGCCTTTGACCGTTTGGTCTTTGGGGGCTATTTGTTCAGAAGGGTGAAGAGCTCAACTTACTCATTTACTATATATATAATGCGCCATTTAAAACGGCGCCGTTTTTGCCGTTTTGTCGCTGGGCCGTTTTTGTCCCAGCCCACTTGCATTCTCTGGCCTGTTTCTTCAGCCCGTTCCACTCTTCTTTTATCTGTGTTAATAATATCCTGAATCCTCTAGAACCGAGGCGATCTAATATGCTGGATCCTCTAGAACCGATCTAACATCAACCCTCTAGAACTTTACCAGGTAAAACTTTTACGCTTTTGGGTTTAATTTTGTTGTACTTACCCCACTCTCCTTCTCCAGCCCACTCTCCTTCTGTTCTTAACAATCATAGCTTAAAGATGGAGATGAAAGGGATGCATATTGCAAAGAAGAGTATTATAAATCGCATGTTTCAGGTTAGTTATCAGTTTTAGCATTTTGATTTTGATATACACTTTACTTTTAATTTAGGGTTTTGTTATAATTAGGGTTTTGTTATAATTTGGGGGTTTTGCTAATTTCAGGTTTATTTATAAATTTTAGGTGTTTTGTAGCCGACTACACACACCGGCTCTCTTTCCCACGCACCAACTGGTACTACAATTTCAGTTCTACAGTTGTTAAGGTTTGATGTTTTGCCGGCTGAAGATTGTTGTTTTATGTTTGTGTTTCTTATGTTTTTGAGAACATTTTATGCACTTGCTGATTTTAGGTAATAAGTATGATAATGTGATCTGATATATGGTTTTAACGACAAGGATATGGGCGATTTACAAGGAAGCCATTGATACTCTGATTTTGTTGATAAAGTGGTTCTTGACAACGTTCGGCCTCATAGAGGTATAGCATTTACTCACAACTCAGCTTTACGTGTCAAAGCCACTTATATAATGGGCTTGCTATAATCATATTGGTTGTTCACCTTTCCTACACCTTTTACACTTATTCAGATGGTCGTGCGTTGGTGCTTCACATCATGGCGTGAATATATTTGGTGACCGCCGAGCTAAATGTGCAGGTATATAGTTATTGGTGTTTATTTTAAAGTCATTAAAGAACTGATGATGCAAGACACATATGTTAATTACTTCTTGCTTTAATATTTTAGTGACGCAATCTTTCGCACGTAGTTTTTTTAAACTTATTTTGAAGGCAGAAAAGGGGACTTAGACTATGGATTTAATGGTGCACTATAGAAAAACTGTATGCTATAACACGATGACTAACACAAGGGTCAATGACATGCTTGGAGGGTGTTTGTTACAGCTTATTTTTGGACTTATAACATCAATGCCTCCACCTCACAATGCTCTTAAATTATGCATGTATGATAAAACTAAAGAACACTATTTAAAAAATGAAGGAACCTGTTCACAGTAAGTGCGATCATGTTTAATTGATGCATATAACGTGTTCTTGATACTTTATATTTATTCTTTTAATTTCTTTTAGACTGCTGTTGCGGTAGGTACGAAAGAAAAGAAAGCTAAGGACACTCCCATTTTTTTTCTTTCAAAATGACGAGAACAAGCATCGTATCTCCCAAGGTAAGCCAACTTATTAGCGCTTGCTTAATTGAAATATGTGTGACACCGTATTTGTGACAAACCCATTGGCGGTGACGAAAAGGTTAATCAATGTAAATATAAAAGATGCTTTGGCTTTTTTTTAATTGTTTCGACCGTGTTGTTACAGATATTAAAAAAAAATCAGGAATGGTTCTTCTATCCAGGCGTCCCAGTAGCACCAACACCGGTCAACCTCCCTGAAGTAAGTATGCTCCTGTTTAATTGTTGCATATAACATATGCTAAATACTCTATATTATTTTAATCCTTTAAGCACTTATTGTTGTAGGTACGAATGAAACACACCACAAGGGTGTCTACAAAGTCTTTAGGAAAGATGAAAAAGATAGAATCGAAACGTAGTAACTGGTAAGAAAAATTCTTTTATGAATTATAGAAACTTATGAGAATAAAGTTGGTTATAATAAATTAGCAATGTGTAAAAATGTTTATATATTTACAGGTTGTACAAGTTGGTTGTTGCAATATACGTGACAAGCATATTCCAATTAAGCAAGCGAACAAGTAAGAGCAACTTCTTCGGCTTCACGTGTGGGTTTGGGTGCTTGAGTGGGGCCATAACGGGTGAGTTTGGCTGCTGAAATGGGACACAAATAGGTGTATTTGGGGGCTGAAGTCAGGTCTGAAATAGGTGCGTATTGAAAAGCTTGATTTTAAAGCCTAATTTAGGTCCTGCATTTAGAAGAAATATAGACCTTTTTTTTTTTTTTTTTTTTTTTTTTTGGTTGCTGATATGAGGTCTGTGATACTGAATTCAGTTTAGAGTTGCAGGTCAAAATCCTGTTTGACTTTATTCTAGCATACAAAAGTTTGAATATTTGATAATGTTTGAATTTGCTAAGTGCTGTTATTAGTTATACGATGATTGGATATTAGGATATGTTGATATAGGTGTAAGAGTTACGTAAGGTTGATTGAAATTTAGTTACATCAACTATTTGGTCGGATATTTGGTCGGATACTATCTATATAGATAATTTTGTATTAATACAATGTTATAATTTCATATTTAGGGGTCGGATACTATCTATATGTTTCAAAATGAAGTCATCATAGAATCATTCGTATTAATACAAGATAATGATCTCTTTCAGGAATATGAGGGTGTAAGAATATAGATGAAGTTATCAAATTTGTTGATATGGGTCTTTTTTATATTTCCTTTTCTATTTTTGCCGGCGTGTTAGCCACAAATTTGACGTATCATATGTATGTTTGTTAAAACGGGTGAAAATCCTGCTACATGCCCATGTTATGCTCTGATTATTTCTATGACCAGAGTTTTAACCTCATATTATTGTCTTCAACCAACATGGAAAATAAAGATGACATATTTATCTTCAAATAATCTGTAGGAGAATCATATATTCAATAAAACATGCTATACACAATTATTGGTGTGAGTAAAAAATGTGGATCAAATACCCCATAAGAATTACAGCACCGCGAGAGCTCAATAGACAACATTAAGCTGACAAGCACTGTTTTAACTGTTGTAGAAAGGTTATGGAACTTATACCGCGTGTGAGAATTTTTTTTAACATTTTTGCCTTTTCCAATTAGTTTGAGTTTTGCAGTAATTCATTCAGTTCTTATATTTGACCGCGATGTCCGATCTTATATATTTAATGTAACCAAGTGATATGGGGAATGCTGGAAATCAGGTATGGAGTTTTCGACAAGCTGGTGAACTTTTGAACCAACACAATGTACCCGATTGGCCAGTGATTGTAACGTACCCAATTAGTGAGTCAAGCCTTATGAAGTCGTCTGGATTGAACAACTATATATTCGCATTCTCGAGACAACCCTGGTCACTTTTGTACTGGTAAGAGTTTCTTGATAATTACTTTTCAGTAGCGTGAAGATCTATGCTCAATATTTTTCCCTACAATATATTTGTTGCATTTGAGGACACACGACAAACTAAACAGGTACCTGGAAGCTTCGGAGATTAAAGAACGAGCAATTGAAAGGATCAATAATGTCGTGAGGTCATTTGGCTTCTTATTTCTGATATATAAATGTGAGTAACATGGCTGTTACTATAGTATTTTGAAACAATATCGTTGGCACAATATATGAACTAACTTTTGATACTGTTTGGGTGCGTTCAGTGAACGCGTTGTTTAAAAATATAAAAAATTAAAAAAACGCATACTGAATAGGTGATACAGTATTTTGAAACAGTTTATACGACATTGCGGAGCAAGATATATGCTGCAACACCGTGACAGGGCAGCAACATTGTTGCAATAAGGTACGACCCATGCTGAAATAAGAAAAACTATATTACACCGTCATATGGCAGCAACGTTATTGCCAACGATATTGTTTCAAGATACTATAGTAACAGCCAACGATGTTGAAACAAATACCACAATATTCGTTCTATTTATAGTTACTAGAAATATATCAACTATTTAGTATGCGCTTTTTTTATTTTTTATTTTTTTACTTCCAAATGCTTGAAGGTGTGTTCGTATTTTACTGGGATTGTTAGGGTCCTGTCAATGGCCGTATCTTAGCAGGCCGTTTACACTAACGTGCACATGGCCGTTGTTGAGGGTTTGAAAGTTTGACCGTCTGTAGTTGGAACGACTGTATATGACTGCCTTTAGATGTACGTACTTCATTTAATGATGGAGTGTATTCGCAAGGTAACTGTCTAGCATGATCTTCTGTATGAACACATGACAAATGTTCAAATCATCAACGATTACATGTTTATATTACTGTCTATATATGAATTACATTGGAAGTTCTATTTCCTGTGCATGATCGCCGACATGAAACGACGCCCCGCCGCAACGCGGTGGCCCGTCGCCCATCTCGTTTTCTATAATTTGGATATCAGAAAGACAAAACGAATAAAAACGAGCACGGAATTGGAAAGAGTGTGAAAAGACGGAGCTGGGGATAATTTTCTACAATTTGGATCATGCCTAAACCCAAAAATACCAAACATAATCCCTAATGCTAAATCCATTTCACCCTAAGTCCTAAACCTTTTCACTGTTAGTCCCTAGTCATTTGCAAAATTAGTCCTAAACTAACTAGTGTTAAAACCCTTATATACTAAAACCCAGCCCACACCTATTATTAACCAAACAACCCAAGGCCCGAAACTATTACCCACAACCCGACCAAACCCGTCCCTTTTACCCATGGTCAACACTAATACACCCAGTCAAACAAATAAAAAAAAGGGCGTGAATAACAGTTTTCACTGTTCATCCTTCTTTTACCTTTTACCCTGCCTCACACGCACCTCAATTAACCCCAATTAAATAAAATTTAACCCTTCTAGAAGGCTGACAAGACATCCCTGACATTTTTGACATCCACGTTGGCAATCCTACATCAAATGATTGGTTGAAGCATCGTGGCACATGATCCAAGGGTTATCAATGATGGGAAATGATTGGAGGGTCAACATTAGATGAAAGAGACACTCGCAAAGCCCTAGAAGGATCCTCAGCTGCCTATAAAAGGAGGCCTCACCTCAACACACAGAGGAGTCTAATTATTCGTCCTGTTTTTAGCTTATTTTACAGCTTATTGTAGTTTTAATTGTCTTTTACATTGTATTTCCTTTAAAAGTTATTGTACTCTTTTAAGTTTTTAATAAAATTCAATTGTTTTTAATCCTTGTATATTTTACTTTAATGTTTTAAAATGTTAGCATATGGTTGAAATAAGTTGTGGTAATAAGCTCTTATCACTTTCTCATATACTCAATTATCTCTCAGACAAGCTTCAATAAGCTTGTCTAAGCTTGTGTTGCTTTAATTAACAAGTTTGGTTTGGTAATTTAGTTTTGAGAAAGAATAAGCCATTTAGAAGATAAGCCAGAAATGGAAGGGCTTATAGGGCTTATTCTAGCTTATTAATAGCAGCTTGTAGAGTAGCTCCTCGAGCATTAATCAGCCTTTGTTGAGCTAAGGCTGTTGTAAGTTTTCAATTTGCATTTTTAGCTGCTTTTAGCTTATTAGTACTGCTTATTGCTTTAATCTGCTTATTATTTGCTTTACTTGCTTTTATTTGTCTTATTTGAGCTTTTGATTATTAGATCTTATAGTTTTGTAGCTTATTTCATAGTTTAGAAGTTATTTGCTCTTATTTGTTCTTAAACTGTCTAAATCACCAATAAGCCTTAGCTTATTGGTGAGTGCTTATTAATTAGTCAAAGCTGTTTTTATTTAGTCATTTAGTCATAATAATCAGTTTTTGTTAAAATCTTACAAGTTTTATAGTCCAAAATTAGTTTTAAAAAGCTTATTCAAGTTTTAAAGGGGTGTTTGGATCTCAGTTTTAGCCAAGTGCTAAAACTGATTGTCTTTGTTTTGGCTTTTAAGCCAAGTTTGTTTAGCTTTAAAATAGTTAATTAAGTAGATTTTAAGTAGTTAAAAGCATTTTAACTAAGTTTAATAGGTTTTAAGTCAGTTTTGAAAGTTTCATAGTCTTAATTATAACAGCTTATTTTGATAAATTCATAAAAAGTCCTTTTTAGGTGTTATTTTTGTGTCAAAATCAGTTTAAGATACAGGTTTTATCTTCTGGTTAAAGTGTCAAAAGTTTTGAGTCAATCCAAAGTAGTTTTTAGTTTTCAAAACCAATCAGCATAGCTCAAAACCTATGCTGATTAATCAGCATAGGATTCTAAAGGTTTTGTTTCAGCTTATTTTTTGGTACAAATAGCTTTTAATAATCAAATTAGCTCAGCTTAATCAATTTCTAGTTATTAGTTTAAGTTTTAAAGTTTAGAAGTTAAGTCTACAAGTTTTTGAAAAAATCAAAAAAAGCCAAAAATATTAGTTCTACTGCCTCTTTATATCAGATATTCTTAAGCTCATTTTCAGTCAAAATTATCTGAAAATTGTTTTATGAACTCTTTAGTTGGTAATCTATGTTGTTTTGTAGTTAAAAGCTTATTTCATTAGCTTTTGGTGGCTTAATTGTAGCTTAGAAAGTAGAGGTCCAGTCTGTCTTTAAGTCTTTTGAGTTTCCAATATTGTCTTAACTATCTTGTTTATCAACTTATTTCTAAGCTCAAATTGAGCTCAAAATTGTTTGAAATTGGTTTTATGAGTTCATTGGTTGGTAATCTTAATCTGTTTTGAGATTTTGTGTATTAGCTTATTGATTTTGGTGGCTTACTTAGAAGCTTAAAAATACCCCTTTAGGCTGTTTGGATATCAGATTTACCTAAATTGCTTATTTGAGTATTTTTTGCTTTTTACTTGTTTAGAATTGCTTATTAGATATTAGATTTGCTTTTTAAGTAGGCTTTTAGGTTTTAGTAGCTTATTAGGATTTAGCATAAGCTTATAGAAGCTTGTGCTATATAACCAATTAATCCTTTTAGCTTTAAAATTTCTAGTGTAACTGTTCAGCTTTTATAGCTTTTTCTGGCTTAATAGAATTTTATAAAAATAGTGTTTTCACAAAAAGTTGCTTATTTTTAGCTTATTAAAAAGTTTCAAAAAGAAATTTTGCAAAATAAAAAATATGGGAAGCTGGGGAAGCCAAGGGTGAAACAGGCTCGAACCCGAGACCTCGACCCAGCCTCAACCATATTACACACACTCAATACCATCCGCGCCCTTAGGTCTTTTTCATTTAGTTTTGCATCCCATATTTACTTAACCAGTTTTTTTCATTTTAAGCATTCAGCCAATTTAGCTTATTTCCAGCTTATTTAGATAAGCTGGTGATTTCTTTTATTTTTCCTAGATTCTAGTTAACTTAAAGTACTTTTATTAAAATTTTCAGATTTTTCTCAATTAGTTTAGTAATTTTAATAATATTTTTAGTTTAAAAGTGTTTTTAATTCATAATTAATAAAATAAAAATCAAAAAAATATAATTCTTTTTTTCTAAAATTATTTTTAATCATTTAGGACTTTTAGAAAATAAATTTGCGCTTCTAGGGTTAAAAGTTGATAATTTAGGTTTTTAGGCCCGTTGAATTCCCGTTAAGTGCCCGTTTTAAGTTTAGTTTGCATTAGGACTTATTTGTGCTTTGTTTTCTTGTTTTATGTGCTTATTATTTACTTCTTTATTTACGTATGATATTTTAAGTAGCATAATTCCAAAATATCTTGCTTATCCAAAGCACCCGATCACGAACCGAACCCGATTTTCCATTCACACTTCATTGGGACATAAACGACCCGGGAATATCTAATACTTTCGAAAATATTGACTTTCTTTGACCGTTTGGGATTTTCACTCTTGGTTAGAGAGCGAATTGACTAATTGGTCGGTTTCTTACTATTATATAGATATACTTTGATATCACACCAAGAGGAAAACGTGTAAAAACGGACGAAAACGTTCAAAAACAGACGAAAACGTGTAAAATAGACGAAAACGTGTAAAAAGGACGAAAACATCTAAAAACATGTAAAAATGGACGAAAATGTGTAAAAACGGACGAAAACGTGTAAAAACGAACGAAAACGTGTAAAAACGGACAAAAGCGTGCAAAAATGGACGAAAATGTGTAAAAACGGACGAAAACGTTAAAAAACCAAATTTGAAGTTATTTGCTAACAGCCGTTAGTATAAAGGACTAATGATGCAAGTTTATTTTAGTCATATGGGTGAAGTCAGAACAATATTTGAAAGTTTGATAGGATTCATCGTTAATAAAAAAGTAAGTGTTTCAACTTGGCAAATTGGAGAAAGTAGGTTGTTATTTTATGGTGTTTACCATAGTCTTTATAAAAATCTTGTTGCCTTTCCAAAAAAAAAATAATAAAAAATAAAAAAAATAAAAAATAAATAAATAAAATAAAATCAAGTGAGTTTTATACTTTATTTTCTATTTTCTTATTAATTTCTCAACTACCTTTTTTCTCTTTAAATCAAACTTCTCATACACACTTTTTCAAAAATACACAATTCTTAACTTAACCAATTCTCACACACACTTTGATTCCAAGATGGTTGATTGTTCATGTGGAAGACGTGCATTGATCCGTGCATCATGGACAAACCTGGTCGTCGTTTTTTTGCTTGTCCCCGATTGGTAAAGAGTTTTATTTTCAGAAATTCTTATTTAGGGTTTAATGATTATCGAATAAAAAATTGTTTGGTTTTCTTAAACAGGGGTCTGATTGCAGATTCATTGGTTGGGTGGATCCCCTAATGAGGCACGCTGAAGTCTAAAAAAGATTGTGCAAGGCTCAAAAAATATCTATATACTTCTTGGATGGCATTTGTGTTGTTTGTGTTGTTCAATCTGTTATGTTAAAATGGTCAACTAATGTAGGTGTTTGGTTTTAGAAGGTGTTTGGTTTTATCTTATAAGTGGATATGAAATGTGTAACAACAACCTAAATTTTGTGTTTTGTTTAAATGGTAGTATTTAATGAAGGAATTGATTGCTTTTGAAGTTAAGGGTATGTTTGATTTATAGGTAGGGTTGGATTAGGATTTGGATCTGGTTTATGATTTGGATTTTGGATAGGATTTGGATTTGATGTAGGAAAGAAAAAATAATATAAAAAATAAATTAATAAAATAATTGTGTTTTGAAATAATATGTTTTATAATACAATAAGTCAAATAAAAATAAAAACAATAATTGTAATACAAAGAAAAAGAGTGATATGTGGACTTAATTTAACCGGGCTCACATAATTTCAAAAAACCCAAGCACGCCAATAATATTTTTGAAAGACCACATATTTAGCATTCATGCCCACATAGCCCACATAATTTCACTAACCAAACAAAGGTTTCTACTTTGAGTCCCTAATCCTAACCCAATCACTTCAAACCAAACGAACCCTAAGTGTTTCATCTGTGTTCATTTGTACCGGATATGAAATGACATTTGTGTTCTTTGACTTTTTAAGTTAAGTATTTTTTTTTTTTAGGTTAAGTGTTTCATATGTGTTCATTTGTATTGGATATGAAATGGCATTGGTGTTCTTTGTCTTTTTAAGTCAAACATTTTTTTGTATATGCTTGATGACTTTGCACTAAAATGGGTAAATTCAATGTTTGACTTTTTTAGTCAAACATATTGTTTTTTCCGGTTCATGACTATGGGCAATAATTATACAGTCAACAACCTAAACCCAAACTAGACCAAATGTTTCACGTTTATACAGTCAACCACCTAAACTTCTATAATGTCAATCTTATTGCATAATATAACTGCAGCAAAACTCAAACCAAACCAACAAAGAAAGAAAATTGGCAGTGCAATACTTGATCTTTCTAGATTGTAGACACCTATGAGTATTATCAAATGTTTTCGCTTGGCAAGTCTCACGGTCTCTTAACTTGGACACATGTAAAACCCAAAGACATTTATTACCTCATAGCTTTCTTAAATTTGGTTACCGCCTATATTTTTGGACTTTGACCCACCTTTTGGACTTTCAATACCCTTACATTCACCAATTTTTACGCTTGTCCATTTAACACCTTGACCCGACCCAACACCTTGACTTGGCCCATCTTCCACGCTATCTTGTAACACAGGAATTGTCCCCTTACATTCAACCCTCACTCTATCTTTATCATTCTTCTTTAAGTATACCTCTCTCCTAGTTTCAATAGAATATAAATGAACCTTATCTTTGTTCTCATCAGTACTATCAATTTCCTGGCCAACATAGAAATGGACCTTACGCAAAGCACCATCTTTAGGCTTACCTTGTTTCCTTAGTTGTTTTAGTTTTCTTTTCCTTATCCTGTCTTATCCCATCTTCATCTGAGGCACTCTCAAATTCTTCACTGTCTATAACGTCAACATCAACATCAAACTCCTCATTTGCATTAAACTTAGGTTGCATGTCCACATTACCCATGGTATCGGCATTTTTTTTGTCAAAATTATACATGTCCACTACTACGTCTACTAATTCATTTTCCTCATTAACCAATACATCACTTTCATTACCATCATGAGCCATGTCTTTATTTTCCATGTTGTCAGCATTAACATCATCACTATCATGACCATGTTCCCTATGTTCATCTACTACATTAACTTCCTCATCACCTTGTGCCACCCCTTTACCCTTACCAACACATGTTTCAACCTGATTTCTTTTAGCAACATCATGAATATTGTCTAAACCATAGAAAGGATCAAAATCATCTACTCCAACAAATGTAAGATACCGTAAAAATCCACTGTGATAAATCTCATTGATTAATAATAATCTGGTGTTACCATTTAACAAATCCCATTTTTACGGGGAAATTAAAAAATTTCTCTTATTGTTAACATTACCACGTTACATTTTCGCGACACATACTACGAGACACGAATAAACCACGACACCCTATTTTCACTAAATTCAAACGTCCCAAATAATGACAAGCTTTTCTACAATTTGAATATTTAACTTAATTCCAACTTACCTTCATTTTACCATACGAAGTTATGTATGCAAACTCTTCTTATATGTAATACGTAGATCATGCAAATCCTACTCCATAATAAATCGATCTATTTCTTTTTCACAAGCAAAATGTGTCCACTTGGTTCTATATCTTTTATATACAATCTACCCTTTTATTTTTCTTCTTGATATAGAAATATTACATAGATCTTTCGGATCACACAAACCAAACCGACCCTTTTTATAAAAATATATAATCAATCTATACCTACTATAACCACTTGAGCAACATGTTATCTTAACCCATATATATTCCCTGACATATCATACCCCAATTCCCACATGTTTTATATCTTCTCATTCCACGTATACATAGGACATCAAAAATCTACCAAAAATCTATCATATCTATACACCATTCGTCCATACTAGATTTCCTACACCTACCTAAGACAAGATTTCCTATACTACCTTATCTAGCATAAAAATCTTGAAATATCAGAAAAACTAGCTTATGTGTCCTCTTCTCCACAGTATTATCAATGATTGAGTTGAAAACAAAACGTGTGTAATACATTCTATAAGATACCTACCTCTACCACACACTTCCTATCCTAACTCTCTCTCACCTTACTCTCTCTAATATTTCCGGCTCGAAAACCCGGCCATCTGAGCCGTCACCGCCGGCCACCACTTCTCACCGCCACCACCATTTTAATTCCCTTAATCTCCTCATCACTCTCATACAATTCACGCGCCTCAAAACCCACCCCATCCATTCTTTTCTTTCGGTAACTAATGATTTTTCCGGCATGTTTTCCGGCAACACAAGTATGTAGATCGAAGGTAGTTTTGGTTTGTTTGGTTCGAGTATCACCACGCCGCTGCCAGCACCACCACAGCCGATTAGTTCTCTTCTTCTTCCTCGTCATGGTTGTGCCGATCCTAGACTGTTGTGTACCACTGTGCTTGTACCTCCGTGTACCCTCGTGCCGTATGTTTTGAGACCGTTACGATATGTTCTAGATGCCAGTCGTGTCAGTGTGATCTTTGCTTTGCTGTGGCTAAGGTGAGTCGTGGCCCCTACTCTTTTAATACTTGTTTTTAATAACTCTTTTGGGGGAGATACATGCTTGTAAATATTTTACTCATTATCAATTATATGATTTGCTTGGCGTTTATACTTCTATAAGTACTATGAAAACTCTTATGATTTACCGTGAGTCGTGGCCCCTACTCTTTTAATACTTGTTTTTAATAACTCTTTTGGGGGAGATACATGCTTGTAAATATTTTACTCATTATCAATTATATGATTTGCTTGACGTTTATACTTCTATAAGTACTATGAAAACTCTTATGACTTACCGTGAGTCGTGGCCCCTACTCTTTTAATACTTGATTTATACTTTTTGGGGGAGATACATGCTCAAATGATTTTCAATTACTTTATACTTGGAAGATTTCTATGAATTACTACTCCTGGTTACCTGTTACGATAAACTCCCTAGTAGAGTTATATGCTCATTTTACTTGCAATTTACTTGCGTACCTTACATGCTGAACTTGGATAAAAGCACTCTAAACTACTTGTCATAACATGACACTGATTTTCATTGAATACATGTCGTTTGTGCGATACATTTCATACTGCTTTGTGCGGTATAATTCATGCTGTTTGTGCAGTATAATACATGTCGTTTGTGCGATACATTTCATACTGCTTTGTGCGGTATAATTCATGCTGTTTGTGCAGTATAATACATGTCGTTTGTGCGGTATAATACATGTCGTTTGTGCGATATATTCTTATCGTTTGTGCGGTATAATACATGTCGTTTGTGCGATATATTCTTATCGTTTGTGCGGTATAATACATGTCGTTTGTGCGATATATTCTTATCGTTTGTGCGGTATAATACTTGTCGTTTGTGCGATACATTGTTAACGTTTGCGTATCACGAGGCTTAGGGCAATATAATTTATGAATATATGAATGTTTCATATATATATTAGGATACAGCTGTATTTAGTAAACACCACTCCACACTGATAGATTTCAGACACTAGATTAATATTTTTACTATGTGTTATGATTATGAATCATGTACTTGAACCTGAGTTGTTATCATATGTGACTTAATTGTGAATTCTACAAAGGACAACCCAAAATGCTTGGTATATCGTTACATTTAAAAGTTGATCCAACACATCATTTCGAGCGTATAACAACGTAGCTCATCTTCATTTATAACTTGAAACTTATGATTCTAGAGATCATACATGAATTACTTGTGGATTTTTATTTAACACAACTTGTTATTTATTTCATGAAGAACTAGTATTTATTTCGACAATCACTGTACACCTCTTAAATTTATTGAAAGAAAGTCCTTTTCTATTAAACTCCACGAACTCACCAACCATTGTGTTGACGTTTTAAGCATGTTTATCTCAGGTAATTAACGGAGCAGGACAAGACACGGAGCGGGCATCTTATACTCTGATAAATAAAATGGTGTAAAATCAAATATGTCATTCTTTCCAAATTATTACATTTTCTCATGGGATTTTCAAATCGAATAATTCACTTTTGTATCAAAAATATTCTTTTGAATGACATATAACTTTCAAAACGCCCCTTCCGGGCCGTTTTCTGAAATTTAAACCTCGATCCTCACCGTAACACCCTAATTACTTTTCCGCTGCCACAAACCAAATTAGGGGGTGTTACAATCATCTACTCCAACAAATGGATCTGAAGCCGAGTAAAAGTAATCAACAAACTCAGTTTGATCTTGTGTTGTAGAATAGGCCGACTACTTTTACCAAGTTCAGTCCTAACACTACTTTCACCAACTTCAGTCCTAATCACATCTCCATAATTTTCTTTTCAGCCTAACATTAGTCTTTTAACACATAGACCTGAAACTTTTTTTTTTCCTCCTCTTACTTGGTTGTATTTCATGTATCACATCATCTATTATTTCCTCAATCACACACCTTCTTTTTGGTGTACTAAAAATAACATCCACTTAAGTGTGCACATTACTACACTCATGTTTAGTATAGACCTCAATCATCTTATAACCAAGCCTAATATACTCAACTTTAAGTGGCAATGCTAACCTCTTGAAAATGGAGGGTTTTACCTGGTTTGAATATGTGTGGCGGTGGGTTCAAACCCCGTGGTTTAGTCGACCAAAAGCTATGTAGCACTAGGACGGGTACGGGACTGGGGTACGGGGACAATACGGGAACGGGGAACGGCAAAAATCAAAAAGCCAAGATACGGGTACGGCAATAAAAAATATAAAAAAATAAAAATATATTTAAAAATAGCTATTTATAATTTATAACACGTATTTAACGTTAATTTTATATTTT
>CP139506.1:59728046-59878046 GCA_021014915.2 Artemisia tridentata subsp. tridentata
ATTAAGTGGCAGCTCTCTCTTCTCAGTTTGTGAGCTAGGAGATTCTTGAAGAAGACTGGCAAGAAGATTGTCATAAACAGTAATGATGTTGCAGGGTATGACAAGTCTAAGATTGAGTGCTTCAACTGCCACAAGAAAGGTCATTATTCAAGGGAGTGCAGATTACCAAGCCAACAGGATGGAAAGAGCAGAGGTTATGGTAACAAGTCAAGGGTTGTGGAGGTTACTGATTCAAGATCGAAAGCCATGGTTGCCATTGATGGCTTAGGATTTGACTGGAGCTATATTGCAGAGGAGGAAGCAGAAGCATCTACAGAGGTTGCTCTCATGGCATTTTTGATTCTGAGGTACAAGTTTCAAAATGTTCTAAATCTTGTGAAGCCTTAAAAGATCTAGAAACACTTAAAACAAGATATGAGAATCAGAGAAAAGAGCTAGTTGAAACTGCTTTTAGCTTAGCAAATCATAAGAGAGCTTTAGCTATGTTAGAAGAACAAATTGTTCATTATCAAAGTAATGAGTCTAAGTTTTCTGATGATATGATTATTGTTAAGAGAGACTTAATGTTTAGAGAGAATGAGATCACTTTGTTAAAACATGAGCTAGAACAGGTTAAGAAAGCTAAGGAGAACATTCAGATGAGTGTAGACACACTTGAATACACATCAAAAGGTGTTCAAAAGATAATTGAGAGTTAGATCCTTAATAAAGCTAAGTCAGGCCTAGGATATAAGTCAGTTCCACCTCCCTATAGAGGAATTCCAACACCCCCAGGTGTAGACTTAGAACACACAGGACTCCCTGAATTTCAATTACCTTGCTTAACTATGGTCCTCAACCCAAGAAGGATGTAGTTGATAAACCTGTGTTTGAAAGTGCAAGTGATAAATCACTATCTGAGGACAAGGTGTCTTCTGATAGGTCCTCACCTAAGGACTCAGATGCTCCAACCATTGAGGAATGGACTTCTAATGATGAGGATGATCAGGCTGTGGTTAAGCCTGTTAGTGCTAAAGTGGAGGAACCAAAAGTTCCAAAGATGGTTAAACCTGAGACTGTTAGGCCTAGATCAAATGCCAAACCTTTTAGACCAACAGTTAGGTATGCAGAAATGTATAGAACCACAAACAAGCCAAGAGGTAACCAAAGGAATTGGAATGACCTCAAATCTCACCAATTAGGGGAGAACACTGCTAAGGGAAACATGGGTAATGGAGTGAATGCATCAGCATGTTGGGTATGGAGACCTATTAAACCCAATGGTGCTAAGAATGTTTTGAAAAGAATGAATTATGTTGATGCTAGAGGAAAGCCTAAGTCTGTTTTGGCTTGGGTTCCACAAGGAAATTAATTTTTCTTTGTAATGTGCATTGTTAGTCATATGCTTTTATATTGTGAGACAAGTTCTTTGTATCTTGTTTCTTTGTTTTTGGACTAACAATTGCAGGATTGGAGAGAAAACACCAAGGGATTATGAATGCTTGATGTTTTGGACTAAATGGTGTTCTGGAGATTAGTATGTGATCTTTGCATACAACAAATGGTAATTGGTTCACCATGTCTTATCCACATAAGAACCAACTAGTCCAGAGCAAACGGTTTATGGTAAAGACTAATCAAATCCGTTGATGGTTGAAAATTTACCAAAAATTGTATGGTTATCAGCTCACCATATCTAAGTGTGAAGAGTTGGCTAGTCCAAAGCAAACGGCTATTGGTAAAGACATATCAAATCCGTTGATAGCTGATAGTTTGCTAAAAACTATGTTTGAGCCATGGTATTTTAAATTTTATTTCAAAAAATTCGTACGGCTCAACAAATTTTTTGCAACAGTTGGTACGGTTAGTACAAAGTTAGGACGGCTCAACTAGCCGTTGTAAAAATCTGTCAGTAATTAATTTTCTAGCCGTTGGGGTAAAACCGTTATTCTTAGGATACTTATAGGGATTTTTATCGACGATAATTATCTTTTTACCATAATTTCATTTATTCTCTTTCTAAAGATAATTTATCTCATACGCATATTTCGCAAAACCCTAAACAGTACCTATAAACCCCAAGCGACTACATAAAACCACAATTCCGATTTACAAGATCATTGTATTGCTATAATCTTTCATTTTTCATCATTAAGAATGGCTGGATTGGAATTTGTTAAGCGTCACAACCAGGTTGCGTTTTTAGAGAAAACAGAGCAAGGAGATGGGCCGAAGTTTTATGAGATTGTGGATTTTCTCAACCACTCTCACATAAGGTATGCTCTAACCGTTTCTCCTACTCTTTATGTCTTGCACATCACACAGTTCTGGCAGAATTCATCTGTCTTGACAAGTGATGACGGAGACTTCGAAATTCATTCTGAAGTAGATGGCGTTAAGTTTGTTGTTACCGAGTCTATACTTAGGAGACATCTTAAATTAAATGACTCAGATGGTATCCACACTATGCTAAATACTGAAATTTGGGAAGAACTTACAAAAATGGGGTATGATACATCTGAAAACAAATTGACTTTTCAAAAAGGATGTTTTTCACCTCAATGGAGATTTTTGATACATACTCTTTTATGTTGTTTAAGTCCTAAAAAGACTGCTTGGGAGCAGTTCAGTAGCAATATTGCTATTGGTTTGATTTGCTTGTCTACAAACAGAGTTTTTAACTTTTCAAAATATATTTTTGAGGGTATGGCATCAAATGTTGACAGTAAAACAAAGTTTTTAATGTATCCCAGGTTTGTTCAAACAATTTTAAATAAAAAGACATACCTGCTTACAAAACCAACTAAAACTTTTGCTACGCCTAGCCTTCAATCAAAGGTTTTTCAAAATATGGCTATGGCTAGTAGGCTTTTTCAAGGGGAACCAGTTCCATTGTTTCCTCAAATGCTTCAAACTGAGTTGGGTGAAGGTTCAGCAGTTTCAACTGATCCCCATCACACATCCACTCAGGAACTTGAGACACCCCAACCACCACCAATCACTTATAGGAGAAGGTCTAAACCTAGTCTAACTAGGGTTGTGACTAGATCCTTGCCCAAAGATTCACCTCTCCTAGCAGGTAACACAACTAGAAGTGATGAGGGTAGCTCTTCACAAACTGAATTGATGGAAATATGTACCAAGTTAGTTGACAGAGTAAAGACCTTGGAGGAGGAGCTTAAGAAGAGCAATGAGGAGCTGAAATCTCATAAAGAAATGTTTTCCAAAGTCTACACCAAGCTAACAAAAAGGGTGAAGAAGCTTGAAGATCAGTTAAAGAAGAAAAGGGCAAAAGTGATATTGGATGATGATTCTTCTTCTGATGATGATTCAGATGGTTCAAGAAGGGGATGATGAAAATTCTTCCAAACAGGGGAGGAAATTTGGTAAAGATAAGGATAGATCAGGTTCTCAGGGGAGGCATAATAAAGGTTCAGAACAAGATGAAGGTTTTGATATTGGTTCAGGTTCTGGTTATGTTCAAGAAGAAACAGCTGAGACACATCAAGCAGTTCCAAATGTTGAAGCAGTTCAGACTGCTGAGACAGAGCAAGAAACAGTTCAGACTGCTGAGACAGAGCATCAAGCAGTTCCAACTGATGAAACTTCTGCTGAGCAAGTTTATGAAAGTAGAAGAGCAGATAAAGGGAAGAAGCCAATGACATCTAAAGAAGTTGCTGCTGCTCAAGAACTTGAAAGGCTTAAGAGATTGAAACCAAAAACTTAAGAACAGATAGATCATGATGCAGAAGTTGCAAGGCAAATGATAGAAGAAGATTTGGCTAAAGAAGAAGCTAAACAAGCTCAGATTGCTCAAGATGAGGAATTTGCAAGAAAAATGGCTGCTGATGATGTACGAAACATAGCTGAATTTATGGAAAGAACAAGATCAAAAGAAGTAAATCAAGAGGAGTTCAATGAACAGCTACAATATTTGTTAGATTCTGATGTGATTGTAAGAGCTCAAGCTTCAATGGTTCTTAAAGATAAACAGTTGAATGAAGAAGAAAAGACAGAGGAGCTTAAAGAGTTCATACTAAAAAAGAATAGAGTTGCAACATGGGAAGATCTGATTCAGAGGATAAGAGAAAGGCAGAAGTCAGGATACAAGATAAAGTTGCCAACAAAGAAGGAACTAGTTGAGTCTATGAAGCATTATTTGAAGAACTCAGCAAATTACAATATGAATGACTTCAAGGGAAAATCTTATGCCATAATTGAAAGGGAATTCTATGAAACTTATGCTATTCTGAACACTCCAAGAAGAAGTTTCAAAACAGGTAAGAAGAGGGAATCAGAAACTATGGAATCAGAAGTTGCAAAGAAACAAAAGTCTGAAGAAGAAGGGTTAACAAATGAGAAGATCAGAAGTATGATGATGATTGTTCCAGAATCTTCTTATATTAAACCTTTACAAGTAAAACATCCAATCATTGACTGGGAAGTGTTCACTGATGGAAGAATGAAAGGATGGAAGATAATCAGACTTGGAAATATTTCTGAAAGGTACAAGTTGTTTGAAGATTTACTTAAAGGCTTTGACAGAGAAGATCTTAATCAACTATGGAGCTTAGTGAAATAGAAGTTCAGAGATAAAGATCCTATTGAAGATAAAGATAAAGAATTATGGGTTCAATTGAAGAGAATTTATGAACCAGATGGTGGAGAGTCAATATGGAGATTTCAAGCACAAGTCATGGACATCACTTGGAAGTTATTTGGAATGTGTGGAGTACACAGAGTGTCTATCAAGGATGGAATAGAGATCTATATGCTGGTTGAAAAAGATTATCCACTCAGACCAGGCATTTTGACAATGATGTCATATGTTAAACTAGAAGCTAATGAAGAATCTGAGATGGCTGATATGCTGGTGACAAAGATATTCAACCTTGCACAAGAAGTGAAAGCTAGATCTAAGAGATTTGCTTGATAAGTGTTTGAAAGAATTTTCAGCATTAAGAAGAAGAAGCTTAATTTGAAGAAACTTAGTGATTTGGATAGAAATCATAAGTTTAGGGTTGGATTGTTAGGAAATTAAGCTTTAGCAGTTAGAACTGTTGAAGATAACAGTTAGGACTGTTGAAGATGGAAGTTAAGACTGCTGAAGAGTTTTGAAGACATAAGCAGTTAGGACTGCTGAGTGAAGAAGTTAGTACAGTTTATGTTTATGATTTATGTAATAGATAATTATGGAAAATATATTGTGTATATCGTATAAGATTAGAATGATAGTTATCTTGTAAAGGAATCCTTGGTCTATAAAAGGATTGCCTAGGTTAAGGTTTAGATATATATACAGAGATAGAAGTACGAATTAATTGAAAAAGATTCAAGGTTGTAAACCCTAGTGATAGGAGATCACTCGTATTATTATTCTAATAATATTGAATCGTTGAAGTTCTTCATTCTGTGTTCATTCATTGTTTCATTCAAATCATACAAAGCATAAACACATAAAGTCTTCTAAGTGCTAGCTAGTAAATTCCGCGTGCTAGACTACGTATAATTCTTAGTATCACATCTAACACAAGGAGTGTGTGTAGATCCGGTCAACTCTTATTATTATTTCCTTTTTCTTTACCCATAAATTTTCTTTCCAAAAAGTTACACGCCAACAAACTTCCAAATAACTCATATCGTAAACATAGAAATGATATACCATAAATCAACAATTGGCGGAATAACTTGAGCTATACTTGTTATGTTGGAAATTAAAGCTTCCAAGGTGTTAATGCTGGTCAAGATGGTTAAGGCTGCTCATGTAATTACAACTGCTCAGGTATTACAAGGAATATGCTTTAAGTCATTACTGCTGCTGGTTATAAAGTTACTGCTGCTTATGAAGATTAAGACTGCTAGTGTATATTATAACTGCTGAGAACTTCAAGGAAATATACACTAAGTAGTTAATGCTGCTAAAAGAAAACTTAGTGCTGCTAGTACTAAGTTACAACTGCTGAAGACTTAATGCTGCCAGAGTAAATATTAGTACTGCTGATTGTTTATTAGTGCTGCTGGAGTATTAGAGTCGGTTAGATATGTATAGTATGTTTAGATAAGTATATAAAAGATTCTAAAAAGATTTATCATGCATAGAAAGTTATTGTAAGCCGACCAGGACTCCTTAGTCTATAAAAGGAGGTCCTAGGGCATAGAGATTGATACTATTCATTGAGTCATAGAGTTATAACTTCAAGGTTGTAAAACCCTAATACTGTTGAGTATTCGTATTATAGTCAATAATATTGAAGCGTTTTGTTTGATATAATTGTGTTCTTTGTTTACTGTTACACCGATACAAAGTTCTTCTTAAGATCAAGTACAAGGTTCCGCATTGTATTTGATAAACTCAAAGACAGTTTCTATACTTAGTTGTGTTGAATTTATTCAAAATAACTAAACCTTTACAAGCTAAGGGATTCGATCAAGTGCATAACTGGGATCAACAAGTGGTATCAGAGCTTGTGATCTAGAAGTTGTGATTAAGAAGAACCTGTTTAAACTCAAGATTATTTAGATCTTACTGAAGACATGGATTCAGAGTCTACACATATGATTGCTACATCAAAGGTTCCAATGCTCAAACCTGGTGAGTATGAGCTCCGGAGAATGAGAATTGAGCAGTATATTCAGATGATTGACTACTCTCTGTGGGAGGTCATAGAGAATGGTGATAGCTTACCAAAAACTGAAACATCTGCTGCTGGTGTTGTGACTATTGTGCCTATTAAAACTGTTGAAGAAAAGGCACAAAGAAGATTGGAGGTTAAGGCTAGAAGCACTCTCATGATCGGCATTTCTAATGAACATCAGTTGACTTTTAATCTTATAAAGGATGCTAAGCCTTTGTTAGCAGCTACTGAGAAGAGATTTGGAGGGAATGCTGCTACTAAGAAGACAAGGAAGAATCTTTTGAAGCAACAATATGAGAACTTTGCTGCTCCAAGTTCTAAGAATCTTGATCAGACCTTTGACAAACTTCAGAAGCTTGTCAGTGAATTAACACTTTTGGGAGAACCAATTCCCCAAGAAGATATAAATTAGAAGTTTCTAAGAAGCTTGTCACCAGAATGGCATACACATACTGTGGTGTAGAGAAATAAGGATGATCTAGACACAATGAGCATAGATGATCTTGACAACAATCTTAAAGTGTATGAACCTAAATTCAAAGGGTCATCTAGCTCATCCTCCAGCTCACAAAACTTGGCTTTTGTGTCCTCCTCCAATAACAGTTCTGGCAGTACTAGTGAAGTAGTTAAAACTGCTCATGGAGTTACTACTGCTGGCACTTAAGTTAATAATGCTAGTTCTACAAACTTTGACAACTTGAGTGATGCTGTTGTCTATGCTTTCTTGGCTGGTCAATCTAATAGTTCTCAGATTGTGCATGAGGACTTGGAACAGATTCATCCAAATGATCTTGAAGAGATGGACTTGAAGTGGCAGATGGCTATATTGACAATGAGGGCAAGGAGATTCTTGAAGAGTACAGGAAGGCAACTAAAAGTCAATGGAAATGATAACATGGGGTTTGATAAGTCAAAGGTAGAATGCTACAACTATCACAGAAAGGGACACTTTGCAAGAGAGTGCAGGGCACCAAGGAGCCAAGACTACAAGAATGGTGATAGCTCAAGGAAAATTGTGTCTGTGGAACCTACAAATTCCACAACTTTGGTGTCTTGTGATGGTTTGGGTGGATATTATTGGAGTAACCAAGCAGCAGAAGGACCAAAATTTGCACTCATGGCTTATTCTTCTTCATCAACTTCTGACTCTGAGGTATCTAATGATTCTGGTTGTTCTTGTAAATCTTGTTTAGATACTGTTGAGTTGCTTAAGGCTAGGAATGAAAAACTAATAGAAGATTTAAATAAGTCTGAGTTATATAATTTAGGCTATAAAGTAGGTTTAAAGTCTGTTGAACAAAGACTTGAATTCTGTTAGTGCGAATATTACGATATTTTATCTATACAGTATCGTTTGTTTTGATTGATGACAAACATGTAACTTGATACATAACGTAAAATGTACAAGTTACTTGTAATCATATTTTGTCTCAACATACATTCAACACCTCTCGACTTCTCAAGTCCTCGTATGGTACAATACAGGTTCGTACATGTTTGTTATGTGGCATTATGATCAAACCCTTTAACAAACCATTTAGAATGTTTAAAATACGTTTAGAGTCATTAAGTATTTTAAAAGGTTAACCATTCTACTTCGAACCTCATTTTACATTTTGCATATACAAGTACTTTTACTTGTACATCATGTTTCCTAAGTTGTATTCATGTCAAAATAGGATAAGTACACTTTAGGTGTCAAACTAAGACAAATATGTTTACTTATAAAAATGATGTTAAAAACATAATATCTTAAGTCCTATAATAGCCTAAGTAGTTTAACATTTTTAGTAACACATAAACTAACATGGTACATGATACTCATAAATCATAACACGTATGGTTTTTGTGATTTGGACCGATTCTAGTGAGAGAAAAAGAAAGAGTATGGAACCTTGTTAGAGAGAGAAAGTGAGAGGTTAGATTAAAATGAAGTGAAGGTCCAACCCTCTCCTTTGGTGGGAGAGGGTATTTATACAACAAACATAAACGCCCCATGTGGGCTGTGGAGTGAGCTGACAGTGGGTAAAGACCCGACCCAACTCCACTAATACTACGATAACTAAACTAATACTAATAATTCTACGAGCTACTTAATGCTAATAGATACTCGGGGTGACCGAGTCTTTCATATGAATATTTATATTCCTAACAATCTCCCCCTAAGGGAGGTCACCACGAAAAATACACTTAGAATTCTAGCATTCTATTACATGACTGTAAATTCCTAGCTCGTAGTCTTTTGATTCTTCAAGTTCAGCACACTTTATACTTTAAGCAATGATCTTATGATTAATGTTCCTTTGGCTTGTGTGATCTTTGAGCTTGCTTTGAGATCATCTGCCACAGTAAATCTCCAAATCATCCTTAGTAGTATCGCCTCCATGTGATGTAGTGACCATCAGACCGTCATGCTCACACTTTTTTGGATCAGGAGACTTTGCATCAGAGTTGCGGAAGCATTGTTGCAAGTCTCTCAACTTTCATGATCCTTTGATAATGAATTGGTCGTGTGAGCATGGGGTATGGATTGACATGTCTCTGCTGGAATTAGGTACCACCATCACCATCTTTATATAAATCTGAAATAAAACAGTTAGCAATAAAGTTGGAGAACGAATATGGCTTTGTCATTCGCTCGGTGTGGTTGGATTAACCTTCAGTTCCGTGAGGACCTACCTGTGATCAGGTAGAATCCCCTTTAAAGAAAATTCTCCTTGACAGGACTTTCCAGCTTGTTGTAAAGAATCATCCAACGAATTAACATCAGAATCATCATACAAAGCATGTTCTCATACCAGAACATCTCAAAGCAGACAGCATGGTAGAGTGAATCTGTGAATTAAATACCCACTGATTGATGAGAAATTGATTAGAAAAATCACTCGCATGTCACTGGATAAACATTTTGTGCAACACGACGAGAGTTTTATGAATTGAATCACATTTCTTTCATAAACACTTTTTTTTGAAATTTTTCACAATCAATGTGCTCGAAACTCAGATGGTGAGCACATTGAAAGGTTTTCCAAAAGCATCCGTCAATCCATTTCCTGGAACAAGTTTGATTCAAATGTGAATCGCCCCATTGTTTCTTTCCAGTTGTCACTAGTTTGATTCATGAAGGATCTCACATGTCGCCCACCAAGAGCTTGTTTGATGTTGGCTCTAGAAGGATTTCCATCTTCATTGTGAATACTTTACGTATCACTCGGATGTTCTGGAAATACCACAAGGATAATGCGTAGGACTCTTAATGTATATATATTTCTTGTTTTTCACGGTTTATGAAATAGCAAGCACATTTTAAGTGTGTCCTAATGAGATTTATGGATGATCTCTTGGCTCTAGACTCAATAGTGCGTTTTGATTTAGTGATCGAAGGCTGGAGAGGACTGCCACCTTTTCAATATCGTCTAACTCGGAGTGAGAGAGACGATAGAAATGTATTGATCTCCATGAAAAATGAAACAAGAGTCCTTTGAGGGACCTTGAGTGGCTAGGGAGGGTTGTGCAGCATATCACTGGGTCCATGATACTTGTCTTCAATGTCAGCAATCAACTACGTGATTCTGACAGCATATGTATTGACCCGGTTTCTGCCTAAAGTGTAAGGAGGGCTTCTTTCTTTTCACCCTTTATCTTTACATTTCTTTTTCATTCTTCAATCCCTTCAGTGCTTACTGAGACTTCATCACTAGCACCTTGTTGGGTTTGTTCCAGTACTAGCTCCATCTCAGTCGACACTCTTCTCTTATTCTCACTTTTCTCCTTTTTAATCGTTCCTAAGGACTTCTATTCTAACTAGAGGATTTTCCCTGAGAAGATCCCTTCGGTTCTGGCTGGATCATGGGAATTGATACCTAACCTTACCATCCTTATAACTCTAGTACATTAAATAAAATGGTCGGTCTTTGGTATTCTTCCACAATTGCCATCATAAATCATTCGCTCCCCCTCAATATGTGCATCGATATACGAAAGAGTTTAGCACATATGGGAGAGCCTACACTTGAGACCAAAAGATCACATTTTTTATCAGATTTTCATATTTAAATCACATTGTCTCCCCCGATCAAAAATTTCAAACCTTTTGAGATTTGGGATCTCAATTGATTTAAATAAGTTAGAAAATTTGGGAGACAATGTGGTCTGATTCAATGTATTTGATAATGAAACATTATTATGCTCCCCCTCAATCAATGAGGGAGAATGTTAGTATCAGGTATGATAAGTTTGAAAGATATTTGAATGAAACTCATACACTGACACATAACAACAAATTTTATTCACTTGCATATGATGTACAAGATAACTGTTATGACACAAATGATGTTAACCTTTACGCACAGATGATGTGATCATTCGCTTCTCTGAGAGAGTCAGTAGTCAATCATCACTTATCCATCCACCAACAAAACTTCCCAAGTATTGTAGATCTCCACTCGGCGAGACTAGAATAAGTTATGCTTTGTTGAAGTGAAGGTGGTGGTGGTGGTGGTGAAGGTGGTGTTGTTGTTGTTGCTGCCGATGTTGTTGTTGTGGTGAAATCAAAGCCAGTCAATAGAGTTTGAACATCTGATCAAATGGTTAGAGCGGGAGCAGGCACATTCATATCGGCCATGGAATCTGCATAAGAATATCGACACAAATATACATACATACAAATTCACTCTTCATTACTCGCTACCACTTGGCAGCTTGCCTACTCATAATACCATATTCATATCCTAATCAAACCACTATTTAGCATGAAGATCAACCATCAATCATGAACATGGCAATTCACACATACTTCAACATTCAACTCAGGATCTTAGTGACATGATTCTAACACGATAGCTACATACCTAAGCATATTCTGAGTGCACAAGCAATAGATCAACAACAATTAAACAGCTATCGACTAACAAAAGTCAATCAACATTCGAAACTCATTCAATCAGATCATACAAATGCCTGTGGAGTATTCAAGAACATCAAACACAATGGGTTTTCTAACTTATTTTAGATTTTGAGTTTTAAAGTATTTAGGGGATTAAACGAGGATTCCAAAGTGACACAAATGGACCTTCTAGTTTCATAAAGCTAGGAAACTATACGCAAATTGCACATGATGCCCTAATCTTTCTAACAACTAAAACATTTGGCCATTTGAGATAAAGCTTAGTAAGTTCCTCTTCAACAAATACCCCATTAATTACAAAACCTTTTCTAGCAATTATGAGATAACCAAGAAACCCGTTTGATGATATAAAATTTGAAATCACTCTCCCCCTCAATCAATGACCCATATTCTAGTTAAAGAGCTATAGTCATTGATTGAGTGACAAATTTTATGAACAATCCAAGTCTGAAAGAATTTCAAACAACACGTTACCACCATGTTTCTCACAAATAATTTTCAGAAGAATCATAGAAGGAAAATTATTTGTATACAAAGAAGATTTCTCTTCTTTTATAAGAAATAATGCACTGAAGCGTACATTAAATTGGGGATGCATGGATATGAAGTAATCCATGCCCGGGTGAACTTCACCCGTTGTTAGGAACAGCCGTCTTTTTGCCGACGTGCTTTCCTCATTTTGAAAAACCGGATTGCATATCTGAAGTAATAGCAAGCCATTTAGGCATGTTTTGAAAACTTTTTGAACTTCTGCTCGAACTTCATTTAAAGACCCGTGTCATTATTGAATGACATTTTTAGGACCGTAAATGTTATCGATACCAGAAGACATGCCTTGAAAAACTATTTTTGGAATTTTCTATTTTTCTGATTTTTATGGTTTTTCTTGGTTTTATATTTTTCTATTTACATTTTGGTTTTATATTTTTCTATTTACATTTTGGTTTAAGATATGTACAAAATATATTATTCAATTTAAGAAGATGTTGACATGAATACCGAAATAAGGATATCGTTCTGTACGTTGTAGAAGTCTGTAGTCAACATCTCTTAAACTTTCACCACCAAAAGCCACGAGTTAAAACACTGATTTTCTCTGCGGTTATGACATTTGTCTTCCCGGAATAACTTCAATTAAGAAGAAGTGTAAAGTTCATCACGTGTACTCGTTGTACGTTCAGATGTATGTCTCCTTCCCCCTTGCTGGTTTTGATACCTCAGAATCAGCAACACATTTTACGCACATATACTTGAAATCTTGTGAGAAGAACAAAATTGGCTCAAATGTATCATGTGAGAATCAACCGCTACCGAAACTCTCTCTGACTATCTTTACCAACCCTTAAGTAGGCTATTTGAAGTGATAACTGATGGAGCAAACCCGATATACCAAACTTAAAACTGAAGTAGAATTCCCCGTTCTCGTGACTTAACCTTGCACTAATGTTGGAAGAACGGTGTAGAGAATTTATGCTCCAAGCAAATCTCAAAGTACTCAATACCCAACCAAAGTATGAGACATTAACACCTCTTGCGATTATCCACAACGTCATCGGCGTGTGACACTGAGTATTACAACATAACTCCTTTAAGTGATAGTTAACCAGGTCTTCAAACATTTACCCCGACTGCTGGTAACTAGATAAACTAAGTCTTCAACTTAAATCTTAAGCACGAGCAAGTTATCATTGAAAGTCATGCATCCAACCAACCCCGACTTCAAGATATAATAAGATCACGCCTTTGTGAAAATCAACTTCAATCTCAAATAAGTGATACCTGATCAACTCCGTAGTCACAATTAGAGTCACATGCCCAACAAGTGAGTGAACATACAAATGTACGTCGATCCACTGTTCACACTTCTCCCCCTCAAAAATTGCATATGAGGTTGCCATTTTTGATTGAACAAGTGCATATGAGGTTGATCCACTGTTCACACTTCTCCCCCTCAAAAATTGCATTTGAGGTTGCCATTTTTGATCGAGTGAATAAAAAATACAATCTAATGAAAGTAGATCCACTTGATGACTGAACGAGCATGGAACAAGTATGAAGCTTGTTGATGAGAATAGTCAGAAACAAGAAGATTTCTCTTCTTCCAAGATAAAGCGCACTCAAGCGTATGCCTTTCTTTTCTTTGAGGAACGGGGCCTGGAGTGTTTTCAGCATACGCCATTTTGTTGATGAAGAACGAGGCCTGAACTGATGTGAACAGACGTCATTGTCGTTGAAGAACGAGGCTTGAACTGATGTGTTCAAACGTCATTGTTCATGTTCATCAATTTTGAGTTTCTTGAACCCCTAATTTATGAGATATCAGTCTTTTCGGCAACCAAACTCTGAGTCTTTTCTTAATAGGAGTGAACGATGTACCTGCACTTAAGTGAGGACTACCTGCACTAACATTAAGAGTTTGTTCGCATTTATATGGGTTAGTGATATCAGCATCTAAACCATTTGGGGTTTCACTGTCAACCTTGGTTGTGCAATCAGTGAACATCTTCCTAGTAGGTATCCATCTAAGACCAGCAATCTTAAAAATTCTACCCGTCGGTATCCACCTAAGACAAGATCTAGGAGTGTTTGGTTTCTCATGCACAGTGGAAGACATGTTGAGAGAAAACCTTTGTCCTATAGCAATCTGCCTACCAGGTTTCTGAGTATAACTCTTTGGTCTTACGGGCTTGTTGTTGTTTCTAGTTTAGGGGATTGAACCTTAGCATGAGTATTTACTTTTTCAGGAATTTTGTGACACAATCATCATGATTTGCATTAAAAACACATTTCTGACAAGTCGAGCAAACAAAGTGTTTAGATTCAGAAAAAGATCTAGGATTCTTAGAGTGATCTGCTACGGGAATTGCTTTAATCGACACGCAACTACTCTTAGAAACAGGCAAATTCCTAGTCTTTTCATGTGTGTTTTTCTTAGCATCCGCTAGGTTTTGATTCTGAACAATGTCTTTATGTCTAACATGTTCTTTTGGTGTCACAAATGACACACGCTTTGAACTAATCCTAGAAGAACTAGAAGCACTCATATGATGAGGTTTTGCAAAAGCATATTCCTTTTCATTAGGTCTAGACTGTGAAGTGACTGGTTTTGACAAAACTTGTTTCGCATCAACTTGGGAGGCAAACCGTGGTTTTGAAAATTTTGGTCGTTCAGATCTAAACGCAGTCGGTTGTCTAACAACTAATTGGTTGTGAAACTGGTTTCCCCAAGATTGATGGTTTTGCAAACTTAGTATTCACACTATTTCCTGTTAATTTTCTTAACTCGTTTTTTAATGCTGCAATTGTAAAACCCTTTTCCTGAAGTTGAGCTTTGAATTCATCATTTTTGGCAATCAAAGAAGTTGTTTGATCTATATTCTTAGTTCTCGTTTCTTTGATTGAAGCATGCAGGTCTTTGTAATGCTTTTTCAAAGTCTCATTTTCCTTAAGTAATTTAGCCACTTTAAGTTCCAATTCGATGTTTCTTGTTTTAATTGCATCGATATCATGTTTAGCCTTGACTACATTACTTTTCTCATGCATATCTAGAATCCGTTCTTTCAAATTGTTGATCGTCGAGTTTTTGGCTTGTAGCTGAGCTTTCAAAGTGTTTATTTCAAAAAATTCACGAAATTCAGGAAATTCCGGATTTTTACATGGTTTGTTAGTTTGAAGACTTTCTTCCTTATGTTGTATTGCAATTTCAAGTGAAATGCAATGTTTTCCAAGTTGTAAGAATCTGTTTGAAAGTTCAATATAAACCTCTTTTTCAACCATATCATTCGTTTTGAGAAGCTCAGCCTTAAGCAAAGGACTTTTAACATGATCATGTTCAGCATCCTGGTCAATTTCTCCCCCCTTATGACTCATATTTGTTGAATCAGGAGTGGTATTGCTATCAGCCTTTTCCAACAGATTTTTTCATAAATAGGTTCAAATTGATTAGTATGTTTTGTTCACTAGCAAGGACATTATGTTGAACAGTTAAATGTACCTCAACAAATGGCACTTCGTCATTTGCTGGTCTGATATCTGCATCCACACCATGTGTGATATAATTCTCTGAACTCCTGCTTGTGTCATGCTCATCTGACTTTGTCCCACTGCATTCTGTGACAACTGAACTAGCATCCAATGCTTTACTCGAATCAACCTTAATCTCTCTTCTTTGCATCAGGTTTTCATTCATCATGATGTCATACTTTCGTTTGTGTTGTGCTCTTTCATCAATGCACATCTTAACATTACCTATGTATTGGAGTAATGTTTCTCTGAACAAGTCAACTTCGATTCCAGTGTAATCAACAAAGCACTTTTTTGTCATTTGACTGTCATAGTACCAAGTGTATTGCGAATTAATGAACAATTGAAGTTGTTTGTTTATCACCCAAAAAGCAGCCATGGAACCAGATTCATGAAATTCTTCTCTGTCAAGTTGTTGTTCTAGTTGATCCAAGTTCAGGAACATTGTGCCTGTGAAAGTCTGAACATCTTGACCGAAGAGTGACGCAAATGCTCTTTCGAATCCTCCCATGGAACTAGGTCTTTCTGAGAGAAGCTTGAGATGTGTCTGAAGTAGTTGAAAGTATTTCATGCAACTTTCCTTTGCATTATCTTGCAATTGTTGTAACTGATGCAACTCTCTCTCATGTGAATTAGAGCACAAAGATTCCATTTTAGTAGTATCTGTCTCAAAGATGTTTGTTTGTTGTTCTTTGTTGGGAATCTTATGTTCATCGATCATGTCGTACAATTTGAGTACCTCAACTATGACTGAATCCGAAGTGTTTGACATGATATGAACGTTCACGGGATTTTACAAGTCTATGATTTAAACCGAGAAATAGAATCTTTCGCGGGATTTTACAAAATCAAGAAAAAACCGTGAAAAGATAATAGATATGTGTTATGATAGCTGTTGGATCGGTACAATGATTAGTGATTGTGTGTTAAAAGTGAAGATCGTTTGATAGACTGGGTGATATGTTGTTTAGTTGTGATTTGGTTTGGTTGATGCAAGTTGTTATGGTAAAATTTTGGTCTGAAAACTTAAAACCTAATAACTTCATTCCGGAGGGGATTTGGGCCTCGAAAAATTTGTTTCACGACTTCTTGGTAAAACCTTACAATATTCAGGCTGTTCCGGTCGTTTTGACAGGTATTTCGCTGAAATTGGAGTTGCGGTTCAAAAGTTATAGCCGTTTGAATTTTTGACGTAAAAAGTCAACTTTGGTCAAACCGCAACAAGTCAAAACGCAACAAGCAAATCGCAACACCCCAAATCGCAGACTCCAAAACGCAATTCTTCAAATTACAAGTCCTCAAATCACAACCTCAAATCGTAGACCTCAAATCGTAACCTCAAATCGCAGACCTCAAATAGCAACCTCAAATCGCAGACTTCAACTGCAATCTCAAATCGCAAGATCAAATCGCAACTTCAAATCTCAACCTCAAATCGCAGTTCACAAGTAGACAAAAGTGTCCCTTTCATGCAATTTTGTCTTTATTCCCCTTTTTAGCTAAGTACCAAATCGCAGTACTTAAACTTACCAAATTGCAACACAAACAATCCCAACGTACCATAAATCGCAACAAAGAACTTCTTACCGTAAGTCAAATCGCAAGCAAGAAAACTCTTCAAAACTCAAAATAAAAACACCAAATCTGCAGTAGGCAACTAGGAAATGATACAAGGGATCATAGTGAACACAAAAGTACAAGATTTAACCAACTAACACCACAAAAACTTCACAACTCGTGAGTTGTCTTGTGTTTGAGTTCGAGCTAAGAAGAACAAAGAAGAAAACAAGGAAACAATTACAACGAATTCAACCACTAATCAACCTGGCTCTTGATACCAATTGTAAGATACTCATGAATCATAACATGTATGGTTTTTGTGATTTGTACCGATTCTAGTGAGAGAAAAAGAAAGGGTATGGAATCTTGTTAGAGAGAGAAAGTGAGAGGTTATATTAAAATGAAGTGAAGGTCCAACCCTCTCCTTTTGTGGGAGAGGGTATTTATACAACAAACATAAACACCCCATATGGGATGTGGAGTGAGCTGACAGTGGGTAAAGACCCGACCCAACTCCACGAATACTACGATAACTAAACTAATACTAATAATTCTACGAGCTACTTAATGCTAATAGATACTCGGGGTGACCGAGTCTTTCATATGAATATTTATATTCCTAACAGTACAACTTGGTAAACATATATTAGATAGCTAGTATATACATGTTACATTCATAAACATTTACAAGTTACATTCATTTACATTTTAATTCTAAATTTGAAAAATGTACTATGACATCATGGCATGCATCACTTTGAAATCTTTAGAAGATTTTGAAGATCATATGAATATCTTGGTAAGATCTTTACACAATGAAAAGATATGAAAATATCTTGCTTAGATTTAGTGAAGATTTTTAAAGATTGTCTGTCAGGTTCCCACGGAACCAAAACATTACACGGACGGATCTATGTATTTGGATCCGTCCCATCCGTGGGTTGCTAAGTCTTTTGGCTATAAATAGCAGCCCATTGGTTACTCATTTGTACATCACTTGAACATACATTCTCTCTACCCTTTTGCATACATTTAGATCAGTAGATAACCATGTAGTAACATATATTAATCATCCTTATCATCATGATCATAATGTTACTAACTTTCATTATGTTGTAAGCATACTCCCGAAATGATCCTGTGAAGCAAGCTCAGAGATCTTGAGTCATCATCCACCACAAGCATATCATACCTCCTGATCTACCAAAAAGGCTTGGAGATCTTGCCATCATCATCCACCAAAGCATATCAACATATGAAGATTCAAGGGCACTTGTCATCCTCATTGTTTGAAGACTTCTTATTCAAGAAGTTCATATAGATTCCACATGCATGCATATATGAAGATCTATCACAACAAGCTTAGGAACTTGTGATCTTCATTCATTGAAGGCTTCCTATCAATGGAAGTTCATTTAGATTAGTAATTCATATCCAATAGACATTTATGTCATGGATCATCATTGTAAACATCATTGCATCATCACAATCTATTCACCAAACTAGATTAGATGGTTTATGTGTTTGTACCATAAAACATAAGGTTTTTATGTTGGGCCATAAAACATAGCGGGAGTGGTTGTACCCTTGTAAAAGAACTCGACATCTAGCTTAGTGTCGAAAATATTGTATAAGCGACGTCAGGTTGGTTCTACCTCAAACTAGAACCCGGTATTTAGCTTTGTACCGAAAAAAGTGTAAGCGACGTTTGTAAGGTTTTCTCCGTCGAGAAGGGAGCTTGTTGATCTAGTGAAGTAACTCTCGAGTTGGGTACTCGGGGAGAGGAGTAGGGCGGAGAGGAGCACCGTGACCGAACCACTATAAATCATCGTGTTCGGTTTGCGCTTTCTTTTACTTACTGTGTTAATACAAATATCGTCCCAAAAATGTTATTTATATTTTACGATCTTTGCTTATGTTTGTTAATGACAATTACAAAGTATATCTTTAAGCAAATTATAAATACTAGCTAAAGTCTCTTTAGAACACATTTTACATTTCACAAGTTTACTTGGAAATACATTTCATACATATACATGATTATTTCCTTAAAAGGAAACTTTATTTCTTAGATGATACAATGACATCATGGCATGCATCATACATATAATCTTGGTAAGATCTTGTAATATCTTGGATAGATCTTCAAGTAAGATAGTTGACATTGGATGATCTTGATATGACAACTCAAAGATATGGAGAGATTGGAGAGATTTGGAAAATCTCTTAGCTGTCTTACCTCTGGCATGTCCACGGATCCCTTCGATATAAAGGATGGATCCCTTTTAAGGGATCCGCCAGATTCGTCGAGTGTGTATCAGCTTGCCTATAAATAGCAAGCTAATCACTTGGCCTTCTCATCACTCATATAGCTAAAGTACATACTCATTCATATTACTAACATTATTCATTCATATCATTTGATCTATCTTTTGTAGCAAAGAAGATTAAGCATCAAGGTTCAACACAGACGTGTAAACCTTTAGTATAGTTACTGTGTGATCTTTGTGTAATTCACACATCATTATTTGTATCATTTATCTCAGTGAGTGTGGTTAGTGTTTTAGTCCTCAAAACACAAAGAGTGTAGGGAGTGGTTGTACCCGTGTGAAAGAACTCGACATTTAGCTTAGTGTCGGTAATTGTATAGGCGACGTTGGGTTAGTTCTGCCCTGAAGTAGAACTCGGTGTTTAGCTTAGTACCGGAAAAGGAAGTAAGCAACGTGTAAAGGTTTTCTCCACCTAGAAGAGAGTTTGTTTCTTAGTTAAGGATAACTCTTGAGTTAGAGGCTCGAGGAGTGGAGTAGGGCAAGGAAGAGAGTCCTTGTAGCCGAACCACTATAAACATCCGTGTTGTGTGGTTTGATCTTTCCTCTCTTTACGTTTCATATATATTGTGTGAATACTTGTCTAAGCTTGTTTCCTTTGAATTAACATAAAGTAACAAAGCGAATTAATTTTAATTGGTAAAACTATTCAACCCCCCCCCCCCTTCTAGTTTTCCACAATTGGCATCAAGAGCTACGTTACTTAAGACTTTTAAAATATATTGTATTTTAAAACTTAAAACGATCCATGGATTTTGAAAACTTTAAAAAAGGACAATCTATGCAAAGACCACCTCTATTTGAACCAAATTGCTTTATATATTGGCAGAATCGCTTTAAGACATATGTAAAGTTAAAGGACATAGATATGTGGTATATTATTGTTGAGGGTGATTACAAGCCCATTAGTAATGATATTTCGGGTGGTCGGGATGTAGGAGCTTCTCTTACTCGTCACAGTGATGAGCAAAAGAAGTTGATTGCCAAAAACAATGAAGCCAAAATGATGCTTTACAATGTCTTACCTAAGAAAGAATATGAAAGAGTTTTTATGTGCAAAATGGCTAAAGATATTTGGCAATCTCTTATTATCACTCATCAAGGGAACTCACAAGTCAAAGATAACAAAATTGATCTTCTTGTTCAACAATATGAACAATTTGTTATCTCTGAAGATGAGACCATTGATGGTGCTTTTGCTAAGTTTAATACTATTATTACATCTCTTAAAGCACTTGACGAATCTTTTTCTAGTAAGAACTTTGTCAGGAAATTTCTTAGAGCACTTCATCCTAAGTGGAGAGCAAAGGTGACGGCTATTGAAGAATCCAAGGATATCTCAAGCATGACACTTGATGAGCTCATAGGAAATCTCAAAGTTCACGAAATGGTGATGGAAAAGGATTCAGAAATAGTTAAAGGGAAGAAGGAGAAAATAAAGTCCATTGCCTTGAAAGCTAGAGTTGAGTCAAGTGATGATGAAGAGTCTTGTTCAAGTAGCGAAGACGAAGAATATGCCATGGCCGTAAGAGATTTCAAGAAGTTCTTCCGAAGATGAGGAAAGTTCGTAAAACCACCTCGTGAAGAAAAGAAATCTTTACGAAAAGACCGTGATGATAAAAAGGGCAAGTTAGATAGGAAGTGCTATAGATGTGGAGATTCTGGTCACTTTATAGGTGAATGTCCAAAGCCTCCAAAGAACAAGTCTCAAAAAGCATTCGTTAGTAGAGCTTGGAGTGATAGTGAAGGAGATGATGATGAGCCTAAAAACAACGAAGTTGCCCTTATGGCTCATGACACAGAAGAGGTACATTCTGACTCATACTCCTCTATAGATGATGAAACCTTAGAAATAGAATATAACAAGCTGTGTGATATCACATTAAAAATCATCAACAAAAACAAATTCTTGAAAACTAAAACAACACTTTTAGAAAAAGAAGTGTATTGGCTTAAAGAAAAAGAGATACGAATGGAAAAAGGGGAAAATAGTAAAGATACATGTATCTCTTGTCAAGAACTAAAATTAGAATTAGATGCACTAAAAACTTCACAGGAAGATCTCATTAAGCAAAACTCTAAGTTTAAAAGGTTTGATAAAAACATAAGTTGTGCAGATGAGATAATGAAGATGCAAAAACTTCCTCATGATAAAACCGGATTAGGTTTTATGAAACTAGGAACCTTAAGTGACTTTAAGAAACAAACTGTGAATGAAAAAGAAACTGTTTCAACTAAGTCAGAGGCTCACGGATCCGACGGATCCAATATTTTGGATCCGCCAGTTGTACCCAAGGGATCCGCGAGTACAGAAGTTGAACAGAAGGTTCAGAAAACAGACCGTACTGAATTTGTTAAGGTCACTAGAAAACCTAGCACTAGTACAACTAATAACAAGCTAAAACTAGCTGTGTTTATAGGGAGAGGTCAAGCTAGGAATGAGTATAGAGTTAAAACAACACAACAGAGACCTCAAACTAGTTTTCCCAAACACCCCTTTCCTAAGAGTAATGTTAATTCACAACATCATTATCAAAATAATTGGAACCAAAATATGCCTAGAAACTTTCAAGGTCCCAATTACATGCCATGTAACTATTATCCTCCATTTGCTTACATGAACCATGATAATGTTATGTTTAACACAAACGGACCCATGAGATATTGGGGACCAAACGCTTGAGTCTTTATTGAACTTAGGTGTGCTTAAAAGTTGAACTTGAACCTGATGAGTGGATCAAAGATAGTGGGTGTTCAAGACACATGACGGGAAACAAAAGCCTTTTCTCCACTTACCAATTGTACGACGGAGGTAATGTCACATTTGGTAGCAAGCTTAAAAGTAAAATCATCGGAAAAGGTACAATCTCTCATGACTCTCTCTCTATTGATGATGTTGCTCATGTTGATAATTTAGGTTTTAACTTACTTAGTATAAGTCAATTGTGCCGTAAAAAGTATAACGTCCTTTTCAGTGAAAATGGAAGTAAAATACTTAAAGATGGCATAACAGTAGGAAAAGGTGTCTTAAAGAATAACGTATATGTTATGAAATTAGCTAAAACACCGAAAGACAAGCTTTGTCTTACTTCTCTGGACGAAAACTCAACCTTATGGCATCGACGCTTAGGTCACGCCAATATGAGGTTAATTCAATCCTTATCATCCAAAGAACTCGTTAGGAACCTACCTAAGTTAAGATATGACCAACACTTTTGTGATGCTTGCAAAATTGGGAAACAAGTGCATAATAGCCATAAGGCTAAAAACATGGTATCTACATCTAGGTGTCTAGAATTGTTACATATGAATTTGTTTGGCCCGTCGGCTATACAAAGTTATGGAGGTAATTTTTACACATTAGTTATAGTAGATGATTATTCTAGGTATACATGGACTAAATTTTTGAAAACTAAAAATGAGGCCTTTGATAAATTTGAAATTCGAAGAAAGAAAATTCAAAATCAACTAGGATGTAACATAGTATCTATTAGAATTGACCATGGTCGAGAATTTGATAATGAAATCCAATTCGGAACATTCTGTGATAAAAATGGAATAACTCATAATTTCTCGGCTCCTCGAACTCCACAATCTAATGGTGTAGTAGAACGAAAAATAGGACAATTCAAGAAATGAGTAGAACTATGTTAAATGAATAAAACATACCTCAAAAGTTTTGGTGTCACGCAGTAGATACTTCCACATATATCCTAAATAGAGTTTTAATTAGACCATTTTTAAATAAAACTCCTTATGAACTTTATCGAGGCAAAAAGCCTACTTTAAGATATTTTAGAGTGTTTGGAAGCAAGTGCTTTATTTTAAAAACTAAGGATTATCTACACCAAATTCGACCCAAAGTCGTATGAAGGTGTATTTCTAGGATATTCACAAACTAGTAAAGCATACATAGTTTTAAACAAGGAAACCTCAAGAGTCGAGGAATCATTGAACGTAACATTCGATGAATGTCCACCTCCCTCTAAGGCATCACCTTTGGTAGATGATGACTTAGTTGAAAACCAAATGGTTGATAATCAGGAAAATGTTGAAAATGATAAAGAAGATGAACCAATAAAAAGAGATTTAGTCAACATCAAAGAAGATAAAAGTCATCCATTAGAAAACGTCATAGGAAAACTCAATGATAGAACATTAAGGTCTAAAGCTCAAAATGAAAGTAATTTCTTTGTTTTGTTTCAACAATAGAACCTAAAAATATAAATGAAGCAATAAAAGATGAATCTTGGGTCATTGCGATGCAAGAAGAATTAAATCAATTTATTAGGAATGACGTTTGGACATTAGTTCCTCAACCTAAAAATCAAACCATAATTGGTACCAAATGGGTTTTTAGAAATAAAATGGATGAAAATGGCATAGTATCTAGAAACAAAGCTAGACTAGTAGCACAAGGCTACAATCAACAAGAAGGAATAGATTACGATGAAAACATTTGCACCCATAGCTAGACTTGAGTCTATTAGAATACTACTTGCATATGCATGTGCACATGATTTTAAATTATTTCAAATGGATGTCAAAAGTGCATTTTTAAATGGCTTTATAAATGAAGAGGTATATGTAGCACAACCTCCCGGCTTTGCCGATTTTGAAAAACCAAATCATGTTTACAAATTAAAGAAAGCTTTATACGGACTTAAGCAAGCACCAAAAGCTTGGTATGATCGACTTAAGACCTTCTTAGTTGACCATAAGTACTCCATGGGCCTAGTAGATAACACTCTCTTCACCAAGAAAAAGGGATCACATATTATCATCGTCCAGATATATGTGGATGACATTATATTTGGTTCAACTTGTCAAGAGTTATGTGATGATTTCTCAAAAATCATGCATGATGAGTTTGAAATGAGTATGATGGGGGAACTTAACTTTTTCTTAGGTCTCCAAATAAAATAATTAGAAGATGGGATATTCTTCAACCAATCAAAGTATATCAAAGATATGCTTAAGAAGTTTGGTCTTGAAGACTCAAAACCAACGAAAACACTATGTCCTCCGAAACCAAACTCACAAAGGATGAAGAAAATGAATCCGTAGATAACACTAAATATAGGGGAATGATTGGTAGCTTACTCTATCTTACGGCTAGTAGGCCGAACATTATGTTTAGTGTTTGTCTATGTGCACGTTTTCAAGAAGATCCCAAAATATCTCATCTTGAAGCTGTTAAACGGATATTTAGGTACATCAAAGGCACTACACATGTAGGATTATGGTATCCTAAAGGAACGGGTGTAGAAACAATAGTGTATGCCGACTCAGACCATGACGGTGTCTATGTTGATTGAAAAAGTACTAGTGGTATTTGTACTTTTGTAGGATATTGTCTCACCTCATGGTTCGCTAAGAAACAAACAGCCCTCGCAATCTCAACAACAGAGCAGAGTATGTGTCTGCAGGAAAGGCGTGTCAACAAGCACTATGGATGAAACAAGCTCTAGTAGACTATGGAATCGAACTCAACGACATCCCCATTCTTTGCGACAACAAAGGAGCTATCGACCTCATCAAAAATACGGTCCAACACGCTAGAACCAAACACATTGAAATACGTCATCATTTCCTACGCGACAATGTTCAGAAGGGAAATATCTCAATTGAGAAATTTTCCTCAGAGGACAACATTGCCGACATTCTCACAAAACCTCTCAAAAGAGAACCCTTCAACTACCTCAGACTTGGATTAGGATTATTGGAACTTAGTGATTAGAATAGACAATAGCATAAACCTTAGTTTAACCTAACTCGACACTAAACCAAAAACTGTGTTTTGATCCCGCGGATCCAAACGATAACAAAGGCGGATCCTTTGTTAGGGATCCGCCGGATCCGTCACATTCACAGGTTGATATATTATAAAATATACAACACCATGTACTATTCATCACTCTTCTAAAACTTATCACCTACTGAATTCGTCCCATACTTCACAAAATTCACAAATTAAGCCATTGTTCTCAACCAAATTCTGCTCCAAACATCACTGTAAGTATCCTTATCATGTTTATACTCCTGATCTGCGTCTAGGATTTCTATTTCATGCACAAAACCAAACCTTGGGGTTATGCATAATTCTTGAAAAATCATGAAGCATACTTTCTAAATTGCATAACAAATCTTGTTTTTTCATAGTTAGGAATTGCATCTGATAGTACATTGTCATCATTCATCAAAAACCCCATGAGAAATTTTTGCTAAAATATTCTCACGACTAGGAAAAACGGTTTTTGGACATTGTTCATACAAATACAAAAACGTTAGGTTTTAAACATCACTTGCATCATGTCTCTTGAATGCTAAAGGGAATACATAACTAATATGTATTTTCGGGTACATTCAAATGTAGCTACATTGAAATAGGAGCGTTTGGGTTATCTCTTGTTTTATTATAAAACTTGCATACACATAATTTTCATGCATCAAAATGAGTCGAGATAATCGCACCTCCACATTGTCCCCATGTAGGCACACACTAGACATATATATTTCTTTTTGATAATTTCAACTAAACTATATATATATTTTTCATGTCTAGGATAATCATGGCTCCCGTCACCAACTATGATCACAAACACACCGTCAATTACCTACCTAAACACCATAAAACCAAAGGACTTAGTGACCAACAGGTTGAAACTTTCAAAGCCCTAGAAAAACACTACGTACATGAGGGTAGGTTTGTAGAGTCCTCATTCTATGAAGGAACAAATCTTAGAGAACAACTAGCGGCTATTCATTTTGATTCCCTCCTAGATATCGACGAACCAATCATTCCACGATTCATTTTAGAATTCTATGCTAGCGTCATTCTAGAGTCAAATGATCATGGTTACATTAACATTCGCTTCAGTGTCAATGGAACACAATACAACATCCCCTTAAATCAATTCGGTGAGGTCCTAGGAGTTCCAAGTTATGGAACAAGTGTCTATACCGATAAATGGTCATTAACTATTCTTGAGTCAAATCTTGAACGAACGGCACCAAATGCCACTCCTTTAGCCTCAAAAGAAGTCATTCGTGAGCATCTCTTCATTCCTAGAAACAACCCCACTAGGATGTATCGAGGTAAAGAAGTGGCTAGAGATCCGTTTGCTATGGAGCAAAATTAGATTAAGCCCGAGTTTAGGAAATTGGAAGAAGTTTTAAGGGCAAATGTCATGTGTACGGTAGGAAACCGTGATCACATCAATGCTTGTCTTTGCCGCATGATGTACAATGTGTCAACCCATCAGCCCTTCAATCTTGCTTACTATATCGCCAAGAGAATGGCTGATATTCCAGTTCAAGGAAAAATGGCATTACCCTATGGAATGCTCTTAACCCGTCTTTATCGAGCATTTGCACCCATTCCTAGAAATGCCTTAGGCTTTGTTCCCGACTATGATGAGATCCAATGCACCTTTGCTCCCTTAAGCGACCATAGGGTAGCGCTTGATAAAGGCAAACGCCCTCGTGTTCCAACCTCATCATCTTCATCATCAATGAGTGACGATGACGGCTTACCAAATTCAAGACTTCCTCCACCCGAGTACTTGAGACAACTTCTAGCAATTCAGAATGAATCACCTGAGCATCGTCAAATGAAGGGAATGGTGAAGAATTTAGGTCGATGGATCATGAAGCTTCACAAGGGAATGAAGAAGTTGAAAAAGAAATTGAATTGATAGGAGTGTTTGGAACTAATCGTTTCTAGACAATGTTATGTTGAATGGTTATGTTATTAACTTGTTATGATACTACTTGAATCGTATGTGAACTAATCAATCCTTGCAGGTCGATAACACTTAGTGTTATCAATTTTCAAAAAGTAAGCCTATGTTTGGCTTAACTTCTATTAAGGTAAATTCATATGATCGGATTATTCTATGATTAAATATGTGTTGGTATCATCATATTTAGTTGTTTTTCATTACATATTAGATGATAGATATGCTCCAAGAAAATTTTCAGATTTTCGTCGAAAAACGCGAAATATGACATTCTCTCTGTGATGTTTTAGTATTTTTGCTAGACGGATTCGACGGATCCCTTACTTTGGATCTGCCAAGTGTTAGCGTTGGCTCCGTCAATTGACCACCTGCGGATCAGGCTGATCCCAATTTAAGGATCCGCACGCCTTGTCGTTTGGATCCGCAGGTATAACAGTCAAACTATAAAAACTTTTCGACTCATCCCGATTCTTTGATTTTAGTCTCTAGTGTTCTCTAGATTAGGTTCACTGATCACTAATAACACTTAGAATGATTAGGAAATTCTTAGAAACCTAAGAACAAAATTTCCCACCAAAATTTGAATTTTCAAATCTTAGGAGTAAGTTACCTTTCTGTTACAAGTAAGGAACCCTTTTTAGGGATCCTTCAAATCCGTGGGTACATCACATCACAGGATTTTCCACTACCCCTTAGCATTTCCTGCATATCTTCTTCTTCTTACTCAACATAAGTTCTATGGATTGACTTATGTGATGTGATTTGCACAAATTTTTGTTCCAAATTATTTAGAACCAACATTCTCTATTGGATTCACATCAAATCCAAACACACAGACTCATATACCTTCTGCTTATAAATTAGTGCTTTAGGATCATCACTTCACACAACAACCATTTCCTCTCCTGTACATCTTAGCTTTCATACTTCACCATGACCAAGTCAAACAACTCCTCCACATCTAAGTCACCAAAAAGGACAGCCCGTATTAGTGTGAAACCTTGTTGTCTCATCAACATCCACAATTCATCCTCAGAAGAATCATCACCACTAAACATCTCCTCACCAATTTCTAGTGAAAATTTCCTTACCTTGTCTACTCCAACTCCCTCACATGTAGTCATAAAAACACCACCTCTTTCCATCACTCCAGTAGGAACCACACCACCACCCGCTCCATCACAGTATGAGAAATCTCAATCATCACCAAGCTCACCAAAACTCCAACCCATGGAACTCTTTAGGACACCACCAACATCTCCACAACCATATCTTGAAGAGTTAGAAGATCTTCCACCTACATCCACCAATCCTCCACCAATGAGTCTTGAAAACTTAGAACCCATGCTATTCCATCCTCTCCATCTGGAGATTCATGGTCCTCTATACCGGGAAGCACCACAACATCATTCCCAAATACCACCACTATCACCAACTTCAACACTCATCGCCATAGATGAGGCAATGTGGAACAACATTCCTCAAACCCAAGAAGAGATAAGTGCAGAGTTAACACAACTCTATGCTTTCTCGGGTATGGTTGACCATCGCCTTCATGAAGCCATGGACATTCAAAACATCCTAATGAACTCCCTCCAAACAACACCACCAACCAATGAACAACAACAACAACCATCCAACAACAACAACAACCAACCACCACCACCACCACCACCACAAAACTTGGAGCCTAGTCTTCCTCCCAGTTTTTCAAGTCATGATTGCGCGCATTGTGAGAGAACATCTCACTTGGCCCAAAGGACCAACATTTTGGTCCATGAGCTTCAAAACGAGATGAGGTTCATCTTGAACCATGTTCTCGAGTGTCTCAATGCCATCTCTCATCCTCCTCAATAGGAGCTTTCTAGTCTCGTTGTTATGACCTTTTAGATTGTTGGTTTAGGACTTTTTATTTCTTGCTAGGATGTCTTTTTATTGTACTTGTAACATCATTTCATCATTGTGACTTTTGTCACAAAATTTTCAATATCTATGAATGTGATGTTTTATGCTTATGAGTGATCAACATATTGCATATTATCATTATCTTTGATAACTAACATCTTTATATAGCTTGTTGTACTCTATATCATGATTGTTTTAGGTACAAATAATCATCAGACACTTACTTTGACTTTTTAAAGTCAAAACATATTAAAAGGCTTGTTTGGAAGAACACTTCACATGCATTCTACTTCTTCATTGAAGTTATTCATCACTAACACTTCATTTACAGCATATCATACCCTTCAAAAGTATACGTTGGTACTCGAATAATGGGGAGTTTACACCGAGGGGGAGCATATCATATTCTAACCATTTGTTTTGTAGGATCATGCATCATTACCTTGTTACTCCATTTAGAGGGAGTATCAAACAAGGGGGAGCTCTTAAAGTTCTCAAAATCGCATTCCGCTACGCAACTCTTCTTTTTGTTTCGACAAAAAGGGGGAGAAAGGATTAAGTTTGCATAACTGTGAATCATCACAGTACGTATACCTTTTTACATAAAAATAGTTTTTAAACTCAAATAAAACAAACTTAATCTATATTTTAAAGAACTCATGCTATACTTATTCTTTTGCTCAAAAATATACTTTATGTTTTGTCATCAACAAAAAGGGAGAGATTGTTAATACAAATATCGTCCCAAAAACGTTATTTATATTTTACGATCTTTGCTTAGTTTTGTTAATGACAATTACAAAGTATATCTTTAAGCAAATTATAAATACTAGCTAAAGTCTCTTTAGAACACATTTTACATTTCACAAGTTTACTTGGAAATACATTTCATACATATACATGATTATTTCCTTAAAAGGAAACTTTATTTCTTAAATGATACAATGACATCATGGCATGCATCATACATATAATCTTGGTAAGATCTTGTAATATCTTGGATAGATCTTCAAGTAAGATAGTTGACATTGGATGATCTTGATATGACAACTCAAAGATATGGAGAGATTGGAGAGATTTGGAAAATCTCTTAGCTGTCTTACCTCTGGCATGTCCACGGATCCCTTCGATATAAAGGACGGATCCCTTTTAAAGGATCCGCCGTGTAACACCCCAACCCGACAAGGGTAGAAGTATCACACAAATGGCTCCATATCAGATCAAACAAGGCATACAATCAATAGTAATACAATGGTTCTCAAAGGTTACAATTGAAATCTTGCAATACAAAGGGTTACAAAGGAAAATAAAAGCTGCCTATCAAATCCATAAGTACATCTCTTCTAATGGCTTCTACTCAAAGTCTTCTAGGTCCAAAGTCTCTTCACTCTTACCCAGCTTCCAACTAAAACCTGCCGCGGGAAAAGAAACGCGGCTGAGCTACTAGAGCTCAGTGAACAGATATAACGTAACAAGCAGTAGTATAATGTATAATTTACATGAGTAAAAGAGTGTAGAAGCATGAATACATGGTATCAAGATGAAAGGTAAGAGTACATGGTATCAAAAGGAAAGGTAAAAGGATACATGGTAAAGGAAGTCAGAAATCCACTACGAGCCCATAACATAACATGAATCATAATCATAATCATAATCGTAAACATGCAGAGGGGAGACCTCTTAGTATCCTGTGAATATGAGGGGTGTCCTAAATCATGGGTATCCTGTAAATATGAGGGGTGTCCTCAATCAAGGGTTAGAGTAGCTAGCTCCCAGAGTGTGAAAGACGTGTATCGCACACACCATCAGTCACCATGAATAACATAACATAACATGAACATGAACAAATCTAGGATGCATCCATACGCCCCCGGTGGCCATAATCTGCCTCTACATAAACATGAATCATAAACATAAACGTGTAGGGACGGGACAGGTCATCACTCTCCTGCCCTAGAGTCATGCCATCGGTGCATCGACTGACATGGACATGAAACCCTCATGCCTAGTGAGTGGCTCGTAGTATCAAACTGAGGGTTAAGGTCAAGTATCGTGAATCATGTATTTAGTTTACTTGCATAAGTCAATGTCTTGTTTCATAAGTTCATAATCATAGGTTCATAATCATGTTTCATAAGCAAGGTTCATAAGCAAAGGTTCATGAGCAAAGGTTCATAAGCAAAGGTTCATGGTCAAGGGTTCATAATTAAAGATTCATGAATGAAAGGTTCATAATCATAAAAGGTTCAATATCATGATGGTTCAAAAGATCGGAGTTCATGAATGAAGGGAACATAGCAATGGTATAGGGAACCCTAATACGAATCATAATCAGAGAATGAAGGCCTCTTATCAAAGAAGCAGAATATCTGTACCTTAAGAGCAACTCGACGCACACTCGAAAACATAAATCACTTCTTCTTCGGATGATCTTCCTGAATTTAAGAATCGTTAATTATTTGGTGACATGACTGACGACAACTTATCGTATTCTAATTATCATTTACGTAAACTATTCTTTAAACTTTATGTAAGATTTACATTGTTGTCATAAGTAATAAACACTATGTCATATTTGTAGCCTTTTATTATGCTTCTTTATTCCATTTTAAATTTCCAAAAACCAAGTAATCTGATCAAATGTTAGAGCATGTGTATGGCAAGGTTCTTAGTAACTACTCATTTATATATACATATATATTCGTATATAAGTATAGACCCATTACGTTTATTGAGATATTCATGCAAGTCTTGTGTTCTACATCAATCACACACGCATGGACGGTTTGCTTTTGCAAAAACATGCTAAGATGTGATAATCTCTTGTTACTGTCCATTCAATTATGTAACTTTACATTTATTGTTGCTGCTCTTATGTTGATAATAGGCTGCCACCGACACTGAGTGGTGTTCAACATCGTAAATTATTGTATACACGCACCATATTAATACGTTTTAAAGCCACATCTTCATGCAAAGTTCTATTATCCATTTCGTATAGTCATTTTTCTTTTTACAGAACAATATATTTGTTTTACACCTCTAAAACGTTTACACATGAGTTTACATGTTATATCAGTTCCTGTTACTTACATTCTTCAATATGTATTCCAAAATAACAACAAGGATTTGGTTATTATATAAGAATGGTTCTCAAATAGTTACCTCCTAACCAAACGAGTATAAGCTGCTTTCAAAGTCGAACCCGAAACACGGACATGAACACGAAGGTACATCGAGACACCAGGTTGAACCTCAAGCCTGATCGACAAGAACGACAACGGAACTCAAAACCAAAAGCACATGAACACTCAACATGCTATGAAACTACAACCCCATCACGATGCAACCTTCCGCTAACGAAACCAAAACCCTTAATCCTACCCGACTGAAACGAACTGCTGGACGTTAATATGAATATAACCCATCATAACAATGATGCCAATATGGACACAAAACCCTAGACGTACACAACAGCCAAAACCTTTACCTACACACGAACCGAAACTGAGTCTAACTCGAACCGAAGTCGTGCTAGAGCATCAAACGGTACTCATGAACAGAACACAGCCCAAACAAGCGACAGTAAAGTGAAAACAAACTTGGTTCTGCTAGCTCTCCGAACCTCCTCTAGATCGAATTCAAGACGGATCGAGGGAACAACGGAAACAACCCTATGAGCCAATATCCATACGATCACCACCTTGCTTGTATACCCTCGGTATTTCTTGGTTCTTGAGAGAATTAGAATACCCCTGGTCTTCTAATTGGAATGGAGTGTAGCCTTTAGGGTTTTTTTTTTTTTTTTGAAATGGCAAATGGAGATGTGTGAGATATACGGTTTACAAAAGAAAAGAAAAAAAATGCATGGGGTGGGATAAAATAAGGAGATGCCGTATGGTTTGAATGGAGAGGAAAAAAAAAAAAACGTATCATAATCATCAATAGGAGGAGCGTGCCTCTCTTTAAATGAGGTAGTAAATCTTTTCATTTAATGGGTTGATTAAGAGTTCGGTTATGACGGTGATAATTGGGCCGAACATTGTGGATTTTATTGTGTAAAAAGGAACAGAATATTCGGTTATATAATGTTACTAAATGTGTGATAACTTAGGGTATTTAGGAAGGTTTAAATTATGTAGTAATTTCATATTATTAATGTGTAACTAGGTTATGTTATATTATTTGTCATAATATTTATAACATATAGTTTTTAGGTGTCAAAATAATTGTTACATCTTTGGTAAAAGTTCAAGTTAGACGTAAAATTAGGAATCCGAAATTTCAGGGTTTTACAACTCTTCCCCTCTAAAAGAAAATTTTCGTCCTCGAAAATTGAAGTGAAACGAGACGAAAAACACAACGGACCGTGAACAAAATGTGAATGACTTGTTTCTCTTGACGATATCTTGTTGATCATAATGGCTTCGGCTTCCTCAGAGAAATATACCATAAAAAACCCAGCACAAAAGGATAATACCCCAAACGTAACAGATGATAATCGTATTCTCTCAGGAGAGATACAGGGAATACGTAGGATTTAACGGATATATCTTCCGTGGAATTTGATTAGACAAATCAGATGAGAACGTACCGAATCGCAGAAATATGAGGGTGATAAATATGCTTATGGAGGATAATTCAATCGATAACATCGGATGGTAGAAAGCCCTACAACGAACCCTAAGATCGTTATCAAAATACAGAGGTCAACAAACATATCTCGAGGATCCAAACATGCCAAATCGTACGACGATAGGGCAGATCAAACGTATAGGTCGAAAGATCCTAAAGTCTTACTATTCGCAGATTATCTCAACAGTTATCAGAAATTCTAAGGTTTCTAAGGCACTCCTCGAAACATCCTATGATCACAATAAGTGCACGTTATATGATGTAAGTATTATCACGTTGGCCAGACGTCATAATACTAGCATCATATAAATATGCCCTCATGATGACCATACTTTATCTCAAGTTGTGAAATAGCAACTTATCTTAACCACCTAACAGTCCTTCTATTCCCTAGGGTTGGTCCGAATCGATCATCATTACGAATTCAAAATCAGAGAAACAGAACGTACAAATAACGTAACGGAATTAGTAAGCATCAATGAAGCACGTCATCTAAAGCGTCAGGTCTTCCACAATTTATCAAAACCGTCCTCAAACATATGCAGAAAGAACACAAAACGGAAATACTAATAGAGAACCCGAATCATTCAAAGGATCTTATCATCAGGTAACGGAAGCTTAAGTGGGTTAAGCAGAAGTGAATACGTCATCTATAACTTCATCCTTCACGGAATCAACTCATCCAACCACAAATGTTTATTCCAAAATCGTCCACTCAAATACATGATTTCAAAATTTCTTCCAAGTCCGAGTAGTCTGTCTATGCTTGTCCATCTGATCCCTCAAGCCTTCGGCACCTCTTCTTGAAACTGTGGTGTAGCAATGGGAGTCTTTGACACGATCAATGTGCATCCTTCCATCTGCAAGTCTGCTTCCGCTCTCAATTCATCATAGTACAACTAAAATGAATAGAGAAGCAAGACTGCGTGTCTTCAACAGGTCCTCTAGCACAACTCAAAATTCGCCAACTCGATTACATTCTCCTTCTATGTCCGCCACCACCTTCGTCATTGCAAGAAGTGTCTTCCAATCTTCAAGGTAAACATCGATGCTGTCAATTCCAGGTTGCGTGCTGTGAACATCTTCCACTGTTCTTCTGTAAGATTTCTAACCTCAGTAACTTTCGTCGATCTTGGTTCATTCGGTGGACAACTCAGTTTTCTCGGAATCCATAGTAGTACTATCTGCAGTAGCTTATGAATTCCAAATCCAATATACTCTTCCATGGCAAAGGGTAATTTCAACTTAATACGAAAATGATCTCCATGTTCCTCTTTTGTCTCTGAACATAACACAACGTCATACTATGACAATTTGTCCAAATACTCGAGAAGCATGATCCTATTAGCCAATACAATTGGCATCATTAAACTCATAATGATTACAACGAGTACGAAAGTAGCTTCAGGAATCGTCTTAGGGAAACTTCACCTCACTACACATTTTCTACCTTCTCCTTCATGAATAAAATTGGAGTATTTCACGGAGGTTACTCTTGGTTAGTAAACCTACTTCTCAAAATTTCTTGGGGTTGCTTCTTTAGTCCTTCAAATCTAAAATGATGCAATCCAATACGGAGTTTCAAAAGTAGACCAAATCAATCATTGGTACGCGGAAAGGAATAACGATTACGGATAGAGATACGGTTAAGTTCACGATAGTCGATACGCCATCGCATACTCCTCTCTTTCCTTCTTCATAAGCCAACAGGGGCATCCCAAGGAAAACACTAGGGTGAACAGAATCATATTCCATCTGCTCCTTCAACTTCGATGGCACAATGATTTCGTCAACTGAGATTAGTTCAATGCCAATTTTAGTTCCCAAGCTGGAGGGCATACGAAGAGATTTATCAGAGAACATCGGAAAAATTTCGTACAATAAAATACTTCCAATGCCAGAACTTCCAAGGGTGGATACTAATAGGTGTCAAGAGAAACTTGACAAACAAATGAGATTGGAGTCTGCACTCCCATAGCAAACATTAATCCTAGCAGATTTAAGCGGTTGAGAGTCATCATAACAAAAGTAGGGTGAAGCAGATTGTTAAAGATCACATTTCAGATACGGCAGTCTATGGTAGCTTTACGAAGAGCCATCCAATCCGTAATCAAAAGACCTCAAAGTCAATTATATCAAGAGTAAACAGATCCGTAGAACGAATACGGTCGTTAAACCAGACGAATAGTTCATATATCAGAGTCAAATACATGGTTCATCAAAGTGTTGAGATAGATAAGCGAACAGTTCAAGGTGTTGGAATTCTGTTTAGCTTCTTAGTATAAGTGGCAGGTAGGGTGTGTATCATCGGTAATATGAACATCGTATAACTGTCCAAAGTGAGATGTATGGAATATTAGTTATCAGCATCATCATGCTCAGTTAACAATTCCGTACTGAGATAGTATTTACATCATATTCTTTCGAAGGGACTGATTGGCAGACAAAATTCATCATTCATAAGAAAGGAGCAAATCTTCCCACATATCCGTGGTTAACAATTACCAGCGTTCTCATAGGAGTGATAATGGATTATGCAGATTCAAGTGGTATCAGATGATACATTTCATATCCGGAATGAGTAATGAATTAATTGAATTTGTCAAACACATTATGATTGAATGACCTTCGGGATGGTCGGAAAGGTATCAAACTGTTTATTAAACAGATCGGAATTGGAGATCAAAATCAGAAGGTGAAACTTAAATGGTGTAAGGTATTCATGTAGTTTTCGAGGTATTCCAAACTTACTTGGTTACTAAGCTTAGGTTGCAAAACTTTCTAGCTTCTGAAACACATGTTCTTATAAGGCATAGCTAAAGGCAGAGGTACGAATCAAAGTGATTCGGAAACAATGTTACTTACATAGATGTCCTAGTCTACCCATTCCTCACCGGTAATAACTTAGGTTCCTATGGGGAGATCTCAAAGGTTGTCTTATGAGCGCCTACAGTGGAAACTTAATGGTCCAAACTTCACAGGTCAAGGGTAATTGTATTACAAGTCGCAGCCTGTCGCTCTGATACCATAATTGTAACACCCCAACCCGACAAGGGTAGAAGTATCACACAAATGGCTCCATATCAGATCAAACAAGGCATACAATCAATAGTAATACAATGGTTCTCAAAGGTTACAATTGAAATCTTGCAATACAAAGGGTTACAAAGGAAAATAAAAGCTGCCTATCAAATCCATAAGTACATCTCTTCTAATGGCTTCTACTCAAAGTCTTCTAGGTCCAAAGTCTCTTCACTCTTACCCAGCTTCCAACTAAAACCTGCCGCGGGAAAAGAAACGCGGCTGAGCTACTAGAGCTCAGTGAACAGATATAACGTAACAAGCAGTAGTATAATGTATAATTTACATGAGTAAAAGAGTGTGGAAGCATGAATACATGGTATCAAGATGAAAGGTAAGAGTACATGGTATCATAAGGAAAGGTAAAAGGGTACATGGTAAAGGAAGTCAGAAATCCACTACGAGCCCATAACATAACATGAATCATAATCATAATCATAATCGTAAACATGCAGAGGGGAGACCTCTTAGTATCCTGTGAATATGAGGGGTGTCCTCAATCATGGGTATCCTGTAAATATGAGGGGTGTCCTCAATCATGGGTTGGAGTAGCTAGCTCCCAGAGTGTGAAAGACGTGTATCGCACACACCATCAGTCACCATGAATAACATAACATAACATGAACATGAACAAATCTAGGATGCATCCATACGCCCCCGGTGGCCATAATCTGCCTCTACATAAACATGAATCATAAACATAAACGTGCAGGGACGGGACAGGTCATCACTCTCCTACCCTAGAGTCATGCCATCGGTGCATCGACTGACATGGACATGAAACCCTCATGCCTAGTGAGTGGCTCGTAGTATCAAACTGAGGGTTAAGGTCAAGTATCGTGAATCATGTATTTAGTTTACTTGCATAAGTCAATGTCTTGTTTCATAAGTTCATAATCATAGGTTCATAATCATGGTTCATAAGCAAGGTTCATAAGCAAAGGTTCATGAGCAAAGGTTCATAAGCAAAGGTTCATGGTCAAGGGTTCATAATTAAAGATTCATGAATGAAAGGTTCATAATCATAAAAGGTTCAATATCATGATGGTTCAAAAGATCGGAGTTCATGAATGAAGGGAACATAGCAATGGTATAGGGAACCCTAATACGAATCATAATCAGAGAATGAAGGCCTCTTATCAAAGAAGCAGAATATCTGTACCTTAAGAGCAACTCGACGCACACTCGAAAACATAAATCACTTCTTCTTCGGATGATCTTCCTGAATTTAAGAATCGTTAATTATTTGGTGACATGACTGACGACAACTTATCGTATTCTAATTATCATTTACGTAAACTATTCTTTAAACTTTATGTAAGATTTACATTGTTGTCATAAGTAATAAACACTATGTCATATTTGTAGCCTTTTATTATGCTTCTTTATTCCATTTTAAATTTCCAAAAACCAAGTAATCTGATCAAATGTTAGAGCATGTGTATGGCAAGGTTCTTAGTAACTACTCATTTATATATACATATATATTCGTATATAAGTATAGACCCATTACGTTTATTGAGATATTCATGCAAGTCTTGTGTTCTACATCAATCACACACGCATGGACGGTTTATTTTCTTTTGCAAAAACATGCTAAGATGTGATAATCTCTTGTTACTGTCCATTCAATTATGTAACTTTACATTTATTGTTGCTGCTCTTATGTTGATAATAGGCTGCCACCGACACTGAGTGGTGTTCAACATCGTAAATTATTGTATACACGCACCATATTAATACGTTTTAAAGCCACATCTTCATGCAAAGTTCTATTATCCATTTCGTATAGTCATTTTTCTTTTTACAGAACAATATATCTGTTTTACACCTCTAAAACGTTTACACATGAGTTTACATGTTATATCAGTTCCTGTTACTTACATTCTTCAATATGTATTCCAAAATAACAACAAGGATTTGGTTATTATATAAGAATGGTTCTCAAATAGTTACCTCCTAACCAAACGAGTATAAGCTGCTTTCAAAGTCGAACCCGAAACACGGACATGAACACGAAGGTACATCGAGACACCAGGTTGAACCTCAAGCCTGATCGACAAGAACGACAACGGAACTCGAAACCAAAAGCACACGAACACTCAACATGCTATGAAACTACAACCCCATCACGATGCAACCTTCCGCTAATGAAACCAAAACCCTTAATCCTACCCGACTGAAACGAACTGCTGGACGTTAATATGAATATAACCCATCATAACAATGATGCCAATATGGACACATAACCCTAGACGTACACAACAGCCAAAACCTTTACCTACACACGAACCGAAACTGAGTCTAACTTGAACCGAAGTCGTGCTAGAGCATCAAACGGTACTCATGAACAGAACACAGCCCAAACAAGCGACAGTAAAGTGAAAACAAACTTGGTTCTGCTAGCTCTCCGAACCTCCTCTAGATCGAATTCAAGACGGATCGAGGGAACAACGGAAACAACCCTATGAGCCAATATCCATACGATCACCACCTTGCTTGTATACCCTCGGTACTTCTTGGTTCTTGAGAGAATTAGAATACCCCTGGTCTTCTAATTGGAATGGAGTGTAGCCTTTAGGGTTTTTTTTTTTTTTTTTTTTTGAAATGGCAAATGGAGATGTGTGAGATATACGGTTTACAAAAGAAAAGAAAAAAAATGCATGGGGTGGGATAAAATAAGGAGATGCCGTATGGTTTGAATGGAGAGGAAAGGAAAAAAAAAAAAAAAACATATCATAATCATCAATAGGAGGAGCGTGCCTCTCTTTAAATGAGGTAGTAAATCTTTTCATTTAATGGGTTGATTAAGAGTTCGGTTATGACGGTGATGATTGGGCCGAACATTGTGGATTTTATTGTGTAAAAAGGAACAGAATATTCGGTTATATAATGTTACTAAATGTGTGATAACTTAGGGTATTTAGGATGGTTTAAATTATGTAATAATTTCATATTATTAATGTGTAACTAGGTTATGTTATATTATTTGTCATAATATTTATAACATATAGTTTTTAGGTGTCAAAATAATTGTTACATCTTTGGTAAAAGTTCAAGTTAGACGTAAAATTAGGAATCCGAAATTTTAGGGTTTTACACGCCGGATCCGTCGAGTGTGTATCAGCTTGCCTATAAATAGCAAGCTGATCACTTGGCCTTCTCATCACTCATATAGCTAAAGTACATACTCATTCATATTACTAACATTATTCATTCATATCATTTGATCTATCTTTTGTAGCAAAGAAGATTAAGCATCAAGGTTCAACACAGACGTGTAAACCTTTAGTATAGTTACTGTGTGATCTTTGTGTAATTCACACATCATTATTTGTATCATTTATCTCAGTGAGTGTGGTTAGTGTTTTAGTCCTCAAAACACAAAGAGTGTAGGGAGTGGTTGTACCCGTGTGAAAGAACTCGACATTTAGCTTAGTGTCGGTAATTGTATAGGCGACATTGGGTTAGTTCTTCCCTGAAGTAGAACTTGGTGTTTAGCTTAGTACCAGAAAAGGAAGTAAGCAACGTGTAAAGGTTTTCTCCACCTAGAAGAGAGTTTGTTTCTTAGTGAAGGATAACTCTCGAGTTAGAGGCTCGAGGAGTGGAGTAGGGCAAGGAAGAGAGTCCTTGTAGCCGAACCACTATAAACATCCATGTTGTGTGGTTTGATCTTTCCTCTCTTTACGTTTCATATATATTGTGTGAATACTTATCTAAGCTTGTTTCCTTTGAATTAACATAAAGTAACAAAGCGAATTAATTTTAATCGGTAAAACTATTCAACCCCCCCTTCTAGTTTGCACTTTCTTCCACATTCTTTTACTTACTGCTTTACTTTTATGTTTGCATTATATAATTGCTTGTGTTGTGACTTGATGGTTATACTTGTGTGACAACTTGTTTTAGTATATGCTAGTCATAAACCATAATTGACATCTTTCATATTACAACAAGCTTAATTCGATATTTGATACAACAAGTTTTAAGATTTTAAAATGGTAACGTATTCACCCCCCTCTACATTTTCACAATTGGTATCAGAGCTTCGTGGCTCTTATTTTCAAAACAAATGGTTTTTAAAATGGAGTACGATCCATGTATCAAATTACCATTAAAGCGGAATATACTATGAAAAATGTTTTGCTTAGAAATTTTGTTGTTAAATGTTACTTTGTATACAAGCTTGAAAATGTCCTTGAAAAATAAAAGAAAAGATTTCTTAAAAGAACTGAGTGTCAAATTGTGTGCTTAAAGCAAATTTACGAAAAATACGGTTTTGAAAGGAGTGTTTGGGATAACTATAAATTTAGTTGAAAAATCCCTTCGTAAATGATTTGATAAGTCACATAAGTAGAAATGATGCTAAAATAGGAGATATTTATATATGTAAAGAAAACTAATCAAGCTTGGTATACATCGTCATATTTAAACACAAAGTGACGAAAAGTATTTTTCCTTTTATGTTATGCTATATGACTACTTGTTTTGGTTATTTGCATACATGTTATTTGCTTATTGAAAGTTGTGACTACATGTTATTTACTAAAACAAGGAGTGTTTGGGATAACTATAAATTTAGTTGAAAAATCCCTTCGTAAATGATTTGATAAGTCACATAAGTAGAAATGATGCTAAAATAGGAGATATTTATATATGTAAAGGAAACTAATCAAGCTTGGTATACATCGTCATATTTAAACACAAAGTGACGAAAAGTATTTTTCCTTTTATGTTATGCTATATGACTACTTGTTTTTGTTATTTGCATACATGTTATTTGCTTATTTGCATACATGTTATTTGCTTGTTTGTCAATTTCATGTTTATACATAATAGGACATTTGCTAGATTTTGTGCACCAAGTTGGAAAATTATTTTTGGATTGCCTATAGACTTAGATAATTTTCTTTGCTTGTGTTATATTAAAAAGCTTGCATAATTTACTTAGGAATGAGAACTAAGTAAAACTAGTTAAGTATCTTGAAAAATGTTGTTTTGCACAAACTCTCACCTAACAGTTCAAGTGCTAAAATGTGTCACTACTTTCAAGGATTATCTAAACATGTAGTATATTTGAAAAAGTTGTTTGGTACAATAACTAACAATGATTTATGAACTATTATGCTTTATGGGATGATAAGTTTGCTACTAATCTATCATGTAAATTAACGGTTTATTTTGCAGGAAGATAACATAACTATGTTATCAATTTTCATTTTTCACATTTTAGTGAAATTTCTAGCCCTTGCATGATCTATAACAATACATGTGTTTATACCTGTTTTATTGTTGTTTTCTAATCACAACTAATTAATTACACATGTTGTAGGAGAAACTACGTGTAAAACCCGCAAATTAATATAATCCGAAAGGACCAAAATACCCTCAAATTTGAAATTTTAAGAACTTATAAAACCATATAAGTAACATCATTTGATCTTAACCTAAAGTGATTAAAACCCTAAGTGAATAAGCAAATTAAGTCAACGTAAACTATACACAATGTAAATAAGAAGTAACAAATAAATAAAATCCTACATTGTACATGCTAGGCGAAATTTATTTAATTTATGTACCTATGATCTTCCAATATTTGGCCCAAAGAACTAGAAACAAGAAAAGTAACTAAGGTTTGTCTAGCCCATTATGAAGGTCCATTCTTTCCCTTATTTGGCCCATTTAGAAAACTCGGTATTCTTTTTTTTTTCTTAAAACCGATCTTCACAAACAAACCACCAAAGAAAACCCTAATTTTTCCCTACTCAAAAAAATTCGGCTGCCTCCTTCTTTCTTGCTGCCATCCGATCCAAACAAGACACCAAAGAGACTTGATTCTTGTTCCATTCGTGTGTCATCTATCATAAGGAAAACATGTTGTTCTTGTATCAAATCCATGCGAATTGTTCTTAGCGAAAACCCTAAATTATATATGATTCTGTGAAGAACTGCTACTGATCCGAAAATTAGTTCAACTTTAATCGATTGTATAAAAATAATGGTAAGGTGTTTTTGGGTGGTTTTTGGGTCTAGAATTAAGTTCAGGAAGAGAGGGTTCTGGGAAAATTGGTCTTGTAATTTTTAGAGGTCGGGAAGGCACTTTTTATGAATTTACAAAATTGAATGTCAAAACGTATTCGTATGTCTGGAAAAATGGTCTGGGTTTATGAATTTTAATTTGCAAAATATGTTGAACTGGAAGATGTCCTTTGAACTGGGTGATATTTGATATGTCTATTAGTCACTGGATTTTTTCAGATTTTTATAAATTTATTTGATAGGTCTGCTAACTGCTTACTTTTCGTATGTTAAAAGTTATCAGAAATCTGGACGACCTGAAGTAAATGATTTTTAGACCATAGCTATACTTAATAATAAATTCTGGAAAAATTTGGGAAAGTTTTTAAGACTTATGGGAGCTTGTGTGAATTTTGGGGAATTTTTATTCTGAGTTCTAATAGGGAAGAAAAATCGTACAAAACAGGTCTGAATTGAATGTAGAATCTGAGAAAAGTTTTCAAGGTGTTAAAAAGGTATTAAAGTGTTTATTTTGCAAACTAAAGGGGTTAAATGGTTATTTTTCTAAAATGGAAGGGCTTAACTTGTAGAAACATGTACCTTAATAATATTTACACTTTATACCCTAATCTTATCATAATGACACTTCAGCCCCTAAACTTGTGATAATTACATAAGGAACCCTGAAATTATGAAAACTACTTTATGAACCCTAAAATTTTGTAAAAGACATTATGAACCTTGAACTATGAATATGATCATCTGTAATACTTTAAATTGGCATACGGGAATGTTATAACTTAAAGTTACCTAAGATGGAGAGAAACTAAAATGAAGCCGTATGATTAAGAAACTAATAAACTATGAAAACTTATAAGTACACTTATAATTCGTGTAGATTCGCTGAAGCGGGAGTAATCCGGTGTCTCGTGATCTGTCTTTGGTTTGTTCTGCTATCGAATAAGGTACAGATATTCTGCCCTCATTGTATAGGGTGCCTTCGTCTCACTTTCCTGATTTCTGACTCTTGGTTATGTTCTTATTTGTGAATCCTGTTTGTTCTTATATGATATTGTGAATCTTAATTGCTTCCTTGTTTGAACCTTTGTTTTGAGAAATTGTTTGAAACTCTTGTCCTGATTTTGTGTTGAAACTCTTGCCTTGATTCTTTGATTTGAACTTTGCTTAGGTTACTTTGTTCTGGACCTTGTCATGAACCTTGTTATGTTATTTTGATACTTGAACCAACCTATTCATCACTTGGTAATCTGGATAGTTGTGACTCTAGGCTACATTGAAGGTTCATTAGATTTTACAACTGAACGTACAAAACTCTTTTAAATTACATGTGACTTATCTTATGAAAACTGCTTTTTGAGATCATTTTTTTTAAAGACCATTTTAAAGGATTTCTTTTGAAACTATGATATGAGCTTTTAAATAAAAACCTTTGTTATGAACCTTGAATAAATTGTTATGAACCTCCTGATTTTGATACTTGCTCTCCTAATGCTTGATTCCCTGATATTTGATCTCCAGATATGTGACCTTCTGATTTTAATATTGACCTCTAGTATTTGAACCTTGATGTTTGACCTCCTGATTATGAACCCTGTATTTGTCTCTTGTCTTGATTCTTGATGTGAACCTTGATATGATCCTGATATGTGTCTGATGTGAACCTTATGTGAACCCTGAGACCTAAACCCTGTGATTTGACACCTTAGATTTGATACATGACCCTGACCCACAGTTTGAGACTACGAGCCATCTACTAGGCATGAGGGTTTCATGTCCCTGTCATTGATGCACCGATGGCTTGACTTTAGGGCAAGGAAGTGATGTCTTGCCCCGTCCCCGGACTCTTGTTTCTGATTTATTATGTTGTGGAAGATCTTGTGGCCTGCGGGGGCGTATGGATGCATCCTAGTCGTGTCTTGATTTGCTTGTTCTGGTATATCTTGGTGACTGATGGTGTGTGCGATACACGTCTTTCACGACCCTGGGAGCTTGCAACTCCAACCCTGGAGGTAACCCCTCATTTCTTGGTATGAGGTCACCCCTCCGTACACCCTGGTATCCTGATATGTGATCTGGTTCGATATGTGATTTGGTTCGGGCTCGTAGAGGATTTCTGTCACCCTACATCTTCACCTTTAATTGCCATTACTTGTTTCCATATGTGCTATAATTTGATATATGACTTGCCATGTGATCTGATCTGATTTAGACCTGAACTTGTGGAAGATTTTGATTTGGTTGTCTTGAGATTTGACTTGACATGATTTGACCTGGATTTCTGGTTTGTTTACTTTGATTCTTGACTTGGCATTTTGGGCGTGATACTGGACTAGACTTGGTATGACTTGGGATGTGATGGGTTATTTGTTTACTTTGACTTTGATATCTGTTCCATGATTCTTGATATTTTTGTATAACTTTTGTATATCTCTTCCTGACTCTTGTCATCCTGGTATTTTCTCGCTCATTCTCTATACTTTACTACTGCTTTGTTTCCGTTATATCTGTTCACTGGGCTTTGTAAGCTCAGCCGCACGTTTCTTTTCGTGTGCGGCAGGTTTTAGATGGAAGATGGGAATAAGCGAAGAGACTTTTGGACCTAGAAGACTTGACAATTATTTTGGCCTAGAAATGAGTAGAAGTTATTTTATTGTTAGAATTTGTATCTGCTTTTGTAACCTTGTAATTTCAGTATTCCATTTGTAACCTTTGAAATCCTATTGTATTATTTAAGTCGTATGTGATGCTTGCCTTTGATATGTCACCATTTACGTGACACTTCTACCCTTTCCGGGTTGGGGTGTTACAAAGTGGTATCAGAGCCAGGTTTGCGACTTGTAGTACACCTACCCTTGGCCTGTGCAAGTTATGGACCACTAAGTTTTTCCCTGTAGGCGCTCATAAGACAACCGTTGAGGAATTACTTTAGGATCTCCCCATAGGAACTTAAGTATTACCGGCGAGGAATGGGTAGACTAGGACATCTATGTAAGTAGCATTGCTTCCGCATCACTCTGATTCGTGCCTTGCTTTTGGTTAAAGCTTGTTGAGATCACTTTTGGAGATTTAAAGCTTTTGCCTTGCACCACCTAAGTTTTGAAACTTAATAAATCTTGAAGCCATTGAAAATTTCATAGTAATTGCCTGACACTATTTGGTCCTTACTTTCAGATTCCGACTCTGACCTCTGATCTTTTGTTAATTATTTCAATGCCTCCTGGGCACTTTGAGAATCTCCATGGCGAGTAGTTTGGCTTTCCCACTTGATTTTGACGCTTGATTTTGTTGACCTCCGAGACTGTAGAAGTACTAGGTGGATTAAGGTAGGTTGTTCTGCTTACGACTCGAGATAAAGTATGATCATCATGAAGACATATTTATGTGGTGCTAGTATTATGACGTCTGGCCAACGTGATAATACTTACACCATATAACGTGCCCTCATTGTGGAAATAGGATATCTTGGGAAGTACCTAAGAAGTTTAGAATTTGATCTCCGTTGGATTATCCGTGATTAGTGAGATTTTAGGTTCATTCTACCTATGCGTATACTCTGCCCTTGTTCATTAGATGTCTGGACAAGTTTAGACTCTCGTTTTGCGTTCTGTTGATCTCAGTTATAAACCTTGAACTCTTGTAGAGCCCTCTACTGTTGGTACAATTCATTTGATCTGAAATCTTGTCCGTATTTCCATATGAACTTTTCTTTTTGGAAGAACCTCTTCGAGCGTAAGAATGTTAGAGACGACCTTTTGCGACTTGCTACGACTTCTTTTAACTGTGCGACTTCAATTTTCGAGGACGAAAATTTTTTTTAGAGGGGAAGAGTTGTAAAACCCGCAAATTAATATAATCCGAAAGGACCAAAATACCCTCAAATTTGAAATTTTAAGAACTTATAAAACCATATAAGTAACATCATTTGATCTTAACCTAAAGTGATTAAAACCCTAAGTGAATAAGCAAATTAAGTCAACGTAAACTATACACAATGTAAATAAGAAGTAACAAATAAATAAAATCCTACATTGTACATGCTAGGCGAAATTTATTTAATTTATGTACCTATGATCTTCCAATATTTGGCCCAAAGAACTAGAAACAAGAAAAGTAACTAAGGTTTGTCTAGCCCATTATGAAGGTCCATTCTTTCCCTTATTTGGCCCATTTAGAAAACTCGGTATTCTTTTTTTTTTCTTAAAACCGATCTTCACAAACAAACCACCAAAGAAAACCCTAATTTTTCCCTACTCAAAAAAATTCGGCTGCCTCCTTCTTTCCTGCTGCCATTCGATCCAAACAAGACACCAAAGAGACTTGATTCTTGTTCCATTCGTGTGTCATCTATCATAAGGTAAACATGTTGTTCTTGTATCAAATCCATGCGAATTGTTCTTAGCGAAAACCCTAAATTATATATGATTCTGTGAAGAACTGCTACTGATCCGAAAATTAGTTCAACTTTAATCGATTGTATAAAAATAATGGTAAGGTGTTTTTGGGTCTAGAATTAAGTTCAGGAAGAGAGGGTTCTGGGAAAATTGGTCTTGTAATTTTTAGAGGTCGGGAAGGCACTTTTTATGAATTTACAAAATTGAATGTCAAAACGTATTCGTATGTCTGGAAAAATGGTCTGGGTTTATGAATTTTAATTTGCAAAATATGTCGAACTGGAAGATTTCCTTTGAACTGGGTGATATTTGATATGTCTATTAGTCACTGGATTTTTTTCAGATTTTTATAAATTTATTTGATAGGTCTGCTAACTGCTTACTTTTCGTATGTTAAAAGTTATCAGAAATCTGGACGACCTGAAGTAAATGATTTTTAGACCATAGCTATACTTAATAATAAATTCTGGAAAAATTTGGGAAAGTTTTTAAGACTTATGGGAGCTTGTGTGAATTTTGGGGAATTTTTATTCTGAGTTCTAATAGGGAAGAAAAATCGTACAAAACAGGTCTGAATTGAATGTAGAATCTGAGAAAAGTTTTCAAGGTGTTAAAAAGGTATTAAAGTGTTTATTTTGCAAACTAAAGGGGTTAAATGGTTATTTTTCTAAAATGGAAGGGCTTAACTTGTAGAAACATGTACCTTAATAATATTTACACTTTATACCCTAATCTTATCATAATGACACTTCAGCCCCTAAACTTGTGATAATTACATAAGGAACCCTGAAATTATGAAAACTACTTTATGAACCCTAAAATTTTGTAAAAGACATTATGAACCTTGAACTATGAATATGATCATCTGTAATACTTTAAATTGGCATACGGGAATGTTATAACTTAAAGTTACCTAAGATGGAGAGAAACTAAAATGAAGCCGTATGATTAAGAAACTAATAAACTATGAAAACTTATAAGTACACTTATAATTCGTGTAGATTTGCTGAAGCGGGAGTAATCCGGTGTCTCGTGATCTGTCTTTGGTTTGTTCTGCTATCGAATAAGGTACAGATATTCTGCCCTCATTGTATAGGGTGCCTTCGTCTCACTTTCCTGATTTCTGACTCTTGGTTATGTTCTTATTTGTGAATCCTGTTTGTTCTTATATGATATTGTGAATCTTAATTGCTTCCTTGTTTGAACCTTTGTTTTGAGAAATTGTTTGAAACTCTTGTCCTGATTTTGTGTTGAAACTCTTGCCTTGATTCTTTGATTTGAACTTTGCTTAGGTTACTTTGTTCTGGACCTTGTCATGAACCTTGTTATGTTATTTTGATACTTGAACCAACCTATTCATCACTTGGTAATCTGGATAGTTGTGACTCTAGGCTACATTGAAGGTTCATTAGATTTTACAACTGAACGTACAAAACTCTTTTAAATTACATGTGACTTATCTTATGAAAACTGCTTTTTGAGATCATTTTTTTTAAAGACCATTTTAAAGGATTTCTTTTGAAACTATGATATGAGCTTTTAAATAAAAACCTTTGTTATGAACCTTGAATAAATTGTTATGAACCTCCTGATTTTGATACTTGCTCTCCTAATGCTTGATTCCCTGATATTTGATCTCCAGATATGTGACCTTCTGATTTTAATATTGACCTCTAGTATTTGAACCTTGATGTTTGACCTCCTGATTATGAACCCTGTATTTGTCTCTTGTCTTGATTCTTGATGTGAACCTTGATATGATCCTGATATGTGTCTGATGTGAACCTTATGTGAACCCTGAGACCTAAACCCTGTGATTTGACACCTTAGATTTGATACATGACCCTGACCCACAGTTTGAGACTACGAGCCATCTACTAGGCATGAGGGTTTCATGTCCCTGTCATTGATGCACCGATGGCTTGACTTTAGGGCAAGGAAGTGATGTCTTGCCCCGTCCCCGGACTCTTGTTTCTGATTTATTATGTTGTGGAAGATCTTGTGGCCTGCGGGGGCGTATGGATGCATCCTAGTCGTGTCTTGATTTGCTTGTTTTGGTATATCTTGGTGACTGATGGTGTGTGCGATACACGTCTTTCACGACCCTGGGAGCTTGCAACTCCAACCCTGGAGGTAACCCCTCATTTCTTGGTACGAGGTCACCCCTCCGTACACCCTGGTATCCTGATATGTGATCTGGTTCGATATGTGATTTGGTTCGGGCTCGTAGAGGATTTCTGTCACCCTACATCTTCACCTTTAATTGCCATTACTTGTTTCCATATGTGCTATAATTTGATATATGACTTGCCATGTGATCTGATCTGATTTAGACCTGAACTTGTGGAAGATTTTGATTTGGTTGTCTTGAGATTTGACTTGACATGATTTGACCTGGATTTCTGGTTTGTTTACTTTGATTCTTGACTTGGCATTTTGGGCGTGATACTGGACTAGACTTGGTATGACTTGGGATGTGATGGGTTATTTGTTTACTTTGACTTTGATATCTGTTCCATGATTCTTGATATTTTTGTATAACTTTTGTATATCTCTTCCTGACTCTTGTCATCCTGGTATTTTCTCGCTCATTCTCTATACTTTACTACTGCTTTGTTTCCGTTATATCTGTTCACTGGGCTTTGTAAGCTCAGCCGCACGTTTCTTTTCGTGTGCGGCAGGTTTTAGATGGAAGATGGGAATAAGCGAAGAGACTTTTGGACCTAGAAGACTTGACAATTATTTTGGCCTAGAAATGAGTAGAAGTTATTTTATTGTTAGAATTTGTATCTGCTTTTGTAACCTTGTAATTTCAGTATTCCATTTGTAACCTTTGAAATCCTATTGTATTATTTAAGTCGTATGTGATGCTTGCCTTTGATATGTCACCATTTACGTGACACTTCTACCCTTTCCGGGTTGGGGTGTTACACTACGGGACTTGAAAGGGTTTCGGGGATTGAAAAATTCCCTTTGTTAAGGATTTTTGCATGGCGGATCAGACGGAACCAAACGTAGGGATCCGTCTGTTCAAAACTTTAGTTCCGCCAAAATTAGCCTGACGGATCAGACGGAACCAAATTCATGGTTCCGTCTGTGTTTTCAAATGGTTCCGCCAACCAAATAACTAACTTTTTAACTTTCATTTAATCTCGCACTCTAGATCACTCACTTTTATTACTAGGATTCTTTTCACTGATATTCACTCATATTAGGATCATGTCATCTCACTTGCACCAATAGGATAACCATCTCTAATCATACTTTCAAATTTCATGAAAATGCTCCAAGGTACCTTTCTCCATAAATGAAGGAACCCTGAAATTGGTTCCTTGCAATCCGTGGACCACTGAGATTTTGTGATCATTACACACATTCACTGCATTCTTCCGTCATTTACTCATCCATTAGCTTGATTTGTAAATTGACAACTTCCTAACAAATCCGTCTCATTGTTTGCAAAGATACAATATCAAAGTCACAAGTCCAACTTATGACACTGTCTTGTATCTACAAATGTTGCCTCACTTGGATAACATGAAAATAATGTGTCGTCCTCCAAAAGGATTTATATCGAGTCATAACTCACACTTAGGTTATAGATGTATTATTAAGTCTTGCTATCCTTGAATGCTATCCAATCTCAACAAAGCAGGATTGACATCTTAAGTATTTCGTTCAAAATATTCAAGTAAATTTGACTTAGGATTGTAGTCATTAAAAGTTATATCCGAAAAATCAACACCCAAGTATCTTAACAACATATGTTAAAATACTTATCCTATCATGACTAGAACACTTACAAGTCACTTGTTCTTTCACCATCATCCCATCACATTCACCTCTGTGATATGTCTTAGCCCCTAAAACACTTCACCCACTAGTTGTACCAACCAATGGACCACAAGAACTAGTATCCATCCTTGTTGTCTTCAACATCTATGAAACCTAAGTACTCCCATAGTACAACAAACCTCTACATCACCACATCCTTATTTAGACACACTAGAAGACCTACCATCTAAATCAACCAATCCATAATCATTACCATCATTTGAATCCATTGAGTGCATTGCTCAAAAAGCCCTTTGTCCAAACACTCGTACCGAATCAAATGCACGTTGAACAAACTCAACCATACTTTGCCACCTATAGGATTAGAGCTTCCACCATCAAATGAGCATGATGCTCGCATTTATTGTTAATCAATTTCCACTAGGTTTAAGTAGTATCACTTTCACAAGTTATCAAAGTATTGGTAATACTTTGTCATCAAGCTTCTGCATATGTCTCGTTAAACCTTAAATCAACATTTTAACAACATGTGTTAAAGTGCAATCTCAAAGCCAACCTCATGCACCCCAAGTGACAATGAATCTTGAGGAGTATACATAAGAAACTCGAGTGAATTCATCGTGTCATCATCTAGTAAATATAATCTTGAGACCAAGTATATTTAGGATAGGTCTATCCGATTCAAACACTTTGCATATGGTATGTGTTAAAATACACATACTTTTTACCTAAGAAAATGAACAAATATGTTGTGTTTTTGTGTTTATGCATGTGCAGGTATGGATATGTGAAAAATGGACAAAAACGATGATAAAATGGACAAAACCGAGCACGAGATTGGAAAGTCGTCAAAAGCCGAAGCCTGGAAAGGAATTTCAAGTTTGGATCACATTTATGCTCTAGTTGTCAAAAGTCAACCCTCAAGAATACCAAAATGTCAAAAATGGTCCTTGGAAATAATTTTTAGATTTGGCAGAATTGGTCCTTGAATTTTCAGAATTGGCAAAGATGGTCCCTAAACTTAAAACTAATTCCAAAACTTATCCTAAATAACTATCAAACCGGACTCAAAATAAAAGAACCCAACCCAACTATTTTCCCCCCACTACCCCCATCATCACACCCATGCTCCCACTACCTTTTTCCTGCAAACCCATGTGCCCCTCCTCCATTTTCCAGCCTGGTAAACCCATTTACTGATTTTCCCGCCAAAACCACTTTGAAGGATGTGATGACATGGAAGCTAATCCAAGGGCTGGGATTAGCTCAGAGAAACCCTAGAAGCTTTTTGAAGACTATAAATAGCCTCCTCTTCACACAGATTTGGGTGTTAGATTCTAGGTCGTAGGGTAGCTTATTGTAGCTTATGGTAGTTTTTAGAGTAGTAGCTTAATTTAGGTTAAGATTTAATTGTATTTTCTTTTTAATGTTCTGTAAACGTCTTTAGTTTAATTAAATTTGCATTTCTCTTTTCAATTCAAGTTTCATTTACTTATAAGCTCTTTCATTAATGCTTAAGTTTGGTTGAAAAGCTCTTATTTCTATCTCAATAAGCTCATTTCAGCTTGTTATAGCTTTTGTAAAGGTTAATTGGTTTTAATTTCAAAAATTGCCAAAAAGTCAACTAAAGTCAAACTGCTTATTTGCTTATCTTAGTGCTCATTTGTGCTTTTGTTTGCTTTTTCATAGCTTATTAATGCCTTTGATAGTCAATTCATGGTTTAGAATTCCTTCATTTAGATTTTAGCTCAAAAACCTTAAAAAACCAAAAAAATTAGCTAAATATAGGAGTAGCTTATTTAGTGCTTATTTCTAGCTTTGAAGTGTTCATTTAGGCCTAATTTAGTTAGATAATCATTAGTGACTCAGTATCATAGTTTAAAATTAGGTCTTACTAGCATTAAACTCAAAACAGTCCAATAAGGGGGTGTTTGGCATAAGGCCAAAAAGGGTCAAAACTGGAGTTTCACTGTTCATTTGCCTCTTGCCTAACTTTGATTAAGTGTTCTTAAGTCATTTAAGCTGATTTCAGCTTGATCTTAGTTGATTCCATGAGTTTTGCAAGATTCAAGTTTGTCCTCCTAAAGTTTTAATGCCTACTGATCAGGTAAAGTTTCCATTTAAGATTCATGAATTTGAGCTTCTTGTTGTTATTTTTCTGTTCATTATGGTATATTAAGAGGATATCCAAAATTTGTGACTTAGATTGAATTTCATCAAATCTGCACATCAGTACACCATTTTCCCATATAAAATTCTGCACTAAATTTGTTCATCCAGCCTGTGTTTTTGAATTTTCATGAGTTCATTATAAGTCCAATTAAGCTCAAATTCAGTACAATTACTATTTGGTTGCTAATTTACTTGTTTCACATTTTTTTGATTTTTTATGGTAGCTTTTAGATAGCTTTTAGGAGGCTTAAAGTAGGACTGAGATAGTTAAAATTCTGCACTAAAATTGTTCAGATCAGCTTCTGTTTTTGAATTTTCACAAGTTCATTTTAAGCTCAAATGTTCTAAAATTTGGTACAAAAACTCTTGGGTAGCTTATATACTTGTTCCACATTTTTTAGATTTTTTTTATTAGCTTATAGGTAGGTTTTTCATAGCTGCAAAGTACCTCAGTAGCTTAACTTTAGCTTGCGTTTTTAGGTTTATTCACGTTTTTGGGTTATTCATGCTTTTATTAATTGTTTTATATGCTATTTACTTTGTTTTTAGTTTATGTTATATATTTGTAGCTTAAAAATCCAAAAACCCCATTTATTCATCACGCACAATCACGAACCGAATCACAAAATTCCATTCAATCCTTCGACGGGGAAAACGACCCGGGAATACAACTTGCCTTGTATTCCTTTGGGAAAAACATATGTATAATTGATCAAATCAGCATACATATCTTCATTTAGGAAAATATGATGTTTCGAAAATCATTATGCCTAAGAAATCATGCGTTTAGTTTTCATCTTATTAAAAGGATAATGTATATCCTATGCATCATTCTCTCCTTGCAACATGAACGGCTGTGTTACAAGAGATTTCATTACACCTCATTGGCTAAATGATCTTGAACAAACATCTAAAAGTTCTATGAACTAGCGTATCTCCCTCATCTTGTCATACTTATTTTTATAAGCATGATAACTTTATCCCATGGGATAATCTTACTTGTTGAAAGATACTATATGTATCTATTTCCTTTCAAGCGCCCATCATAATCTAGTTCAAACCTTATGCATATCCAATGTTAAAACTACACATCTCTAGAGCATACACAATATCTATTAAAGCTGGTAACTAATAAAATTCCAAAGAGCTTTCTTGAGAACGTTCTAACATATTCCATTATCACACACAAACACATTTTTTGGTCTTAGATGATCAAATCACTTTCATAACACATACTTAAACTTCACATAAAAGATGTCATCCATTAGATCATGCAATAACCTTAGATTCCAAACACAAGATTAAAATATGTTGACACATATTTGTCTAATTCTCGTGTAAAACATGACATCTTCATCACCTTAGTTTTAATAGATATAGTTGAGTCTCATTAAGCCAAGTATTGGTGAATTATCATCTTTTATATACTTCAATAGGCAAAAATAGGAATTCCTATCTTTCTAACATGAGAATGACTACTGGAGAACCTATTGCACTTCGGGAAATTGTAGCACCTGGCATAGTAATAGCTGCTATAATTCAATTTCTCCAACTTGAAAAATCTTAATTCCTATACTTGCCTAAAGTAAGTAATAAAATAAGATATTTTGTCTTGTCTCATGAATATTAATCAAACAAGTAGTAGATGTGACTTTTCTTTCTTTAGTTTATTAAGAATCACTTGCATTACACATACATGTGTTGATTACATGTTATTTGTTTGATATGATTAAGTATCTTGACATTATCATGATAACTATTTGATTGATAGTCAAATATGTAAACCTTGGAAAAGTTTTGTCTGCATGCTTATATATGTTTCGTGCTACTAAATGTTAACATCATTTGTATGATATTTTCATTCTTTTGTTATATGATATTTCGCAAGATTAACATGATTCTTGTTAACTCATGATATGTCATGTTTTTATATAATGTTTCTATATTTGAAAGCTCTTGTCTTTTGTTGACATTCATTGAGCCTTATCGTAGGATGCCTAAACGATACATGCTCCAAAATGTTATAATGGTTTGCATGAATTTATCATCTCACTTCTTTTGTTACTTTGTCACACTATTTGTTTGCCATATGTGCACCTATAATTTGTCAAAGTGTTTTTGGTATGATAAACATTTAGAAGTTGTTTTATTCTACAAATTAATCACATGGATCATTGTGTTAATTAATGGGTAAGTATGCTTAAGTGACTAAGCCTAACATCAAAACAATTTCACAATGTAGTATCTCAAACAATGTCATGCTCTCTTGTAATATGATTATTTGTCTTGATGCTATGTGGTGACTTTTTGACTAGTCGAATACTTGTTTTTGTTTATATAAGATGTTATCTTATGATTTCTATCATAATCACATCCTTTGTCATTGACACTTTTGTATTATAGGTTGATAACAAATTATTTGTTATCTCACTTCGTTATGCCTATTTTGCATAATTGTAATCACTTTATTGCTACATAGATTAGTAATATGTTTATGGGATCCATTCACTTGCATATAGTTTTTAAAACTAATAGGATTAAGTTTCAGAGGCTTGAAATTTGTGTTTGCATATCTTTCAATCGACCTCTTTCCAAAGCTCATTATTGCTTCCGCTTTCTTAAAAACATCTCCATCACCTTTTAGTTATAAAAATACACCTCCCATGAAGAAACCACATGCCTCGTCATGCGATCATCTTGCATTGATAGAGAAGAGCTACGTGACTTCAAGGATGAAGTTCTTTGAATGCTAACCAACCTCCTCAAAAACGTTGCTAAGCTCATCGTTTTCATTAACCTGCAACCTCCTAAACACTTTATCGTCATTCTTTATTCGATGCATTACACATTATGTTGGATGTTCACCGATTAAGGCGGAGAGAAATTCATTCACATAATTGTCTTTTTGTATTAAAGAACACTTACTCATGTTTCTTACACCCTCAAATACCAACACATAGGTTCACACCATTTAGTTAAAATAGGTTCACAAAATCACAAGTGTTTCAAGCCTTTTTAACCCAACATCACATGTGTGCACCAATACCTCGTCATGTGAAAAACACATCATGTGTTTGACAAACCTCTCAAACGAGAACCATTGAATCTCCTTAAACTTAGACTAAGATTAATGGAACCAAATCCGTAGTCATAAGTTAATAGATCTTAGCTCGAACCTTCGTTTGATCAAAAACGACAAAACCAAATTCTGTTCCCAATGTACCCTTTGATAAGATGGACGGAACCAAAAATTTGGTTCCGTCCAATCCATGGGTACCTGGGTTTGTCTTTAAACTACTTAAAACAAAAAACCCTCTTACAACCAACAAGTCCAGGATTTTCCTTTTAACCTAAATCTCACAACCTCATTGTTTAGAAAACCATCATAGGATCTCATCCTTTTCTTCCTTGATACATATCAGGCACATCATTGTCAGTGCAAACGATATATTAATCAAAATAATCATTCCCAACATTTTCTCAACACATTGGTCTATCTAACTGTTTCCCATCATATGATGTCATTCTCATCCTCATATAGGTATTTTTAATTTTTGCATATGGAATTTCCATTCCTAAGTGATCATTGTCTTCACTCCCTTTTAATTCCATTCAAGCATATATCATGGCATGAGACATCATCTCTGGTAGATGATAATGTCATAAAAGATCATGTCGGTCAAATCACAACCTTAACCGTCTTCAATACTCTTATAGCATTTGCTATACATACGAGTTTCCAAATTCATTAATAATTGCATGCATTATAACCACCACCTTCCATCACCTCTTTCACTAATCATCACCACCATGGATTAGCAAAAATCCTACTAGTAAACCAACACCAACACTAGCACCACTCACTTTCACTCTTAATATTTCAACTTCACTTCATATCATCCTTCTAGGCATTATTTTGTAGGATTTTATCATATTATATTCTTTTTTCTCTTATAATTGTAATTCTTATTAGAAGATTACACCTTATAACATGGTTTACTAAATAATCATAGTTCTTGAGTTGCTTGTGATTATATCATTGATATATTGCATCATATATATACATCTTATTTCTCTTTGTCAAAAAGATGAAATATATTGCACTAATCATTTCATTGTAGGTTCATCATCATATACGCTTTATCGTATATAGCATACTCATCTAACAATGAAGTTTGCATCGATTATTTTCCTTCTTTTATTGTAGGTGCTTCTTAACGTCCTCAAACCAGGAGAAATATCTATCAAGCACTCATGTTGCATCGTCTATACACTTGGTCGTATATGACATATATGTCTAAAGACATAGCTTCTACTATATTAATTTTTGTTTTATAGGTTCAACTTGACGCCATAGAGCAAGGGGGAGCTTCCGTCAAGTAATTATAGAATGCATCTTACACACACTTTGTTGTATATCACATACTCGTCTAAGGACGAATATATAGTTTTGCACTAATATTTGTTTTGTAGCCTTTTAAATCATACCTTGACGCCTCGATTAAGTGGAGAAACAGTCAAAGGGGAGCATGCACGCATTCATAATCATTCTCATTCTTCGACACACCTTTGTGTTTCTACAAAAAGGAGGAAAAGATAGTCTAACATAGCTTACCCACGTGTATCGTTTGGTATGTGCATTTTATTCATCATGCATTTCTCATATATTTTTTGTTTTGTTGCACAACACTAACCTTGATGTATGTTAAGAGTCTAAATTTGATCCATGGATTCGCTAACAAATAAGGGGAATACCAACCATAGAGAATTAGAGTAGACAATTAAACTTCACTAGGGATGATGCAAACTCGCCTTTTCGGGGAGAAATGAAGTTAACTCCAAAAACACACCTTTTTGTTTCGAAAAAAGGGGGAGAAGAGTGTAAACGGAGAAGGTAATGTAAAAGGTAAAGGGGGAGAAGAGTGTAAATGGAGAAGGTAATGTGAAAGGTAGAATGGATACAAGTAACTTTTTACATTTTACTATCTATCACGTTTACATATTTTGTCATCATCAAAAAGGGGGAGATTGTTAGTGCGAATATTACGATATTTAATCTATACAGTCTCGTTTGTTTTGATTGATGACAAACATGTAACTTGATACATAACGTAAAATGTACAAGTTACTTGTAATCATATTTTGTCTCAACATACATTCAACACCTCTCAACTTCTCAAGTCCTCGTATGGTACAACACAGGTTCGTACATGTTTGTTATGTGGCATTATGATCAAACCCTTTAACAAACCATTTAGAATGTTTAAAATACGTTTAGAGTCATTAAGTATTTTAAAAGGTTAACCATTCTACTTCGAACCTCATTTTATATTTTGCATATACAAGTACTTTTACTTGTACATCATGTTTCCTAAGTTGTATTCATGTCAAAATATGATAAGTACACTTTAGGTGTCAAAGTAAGACAAATATGTTTACTTATAAAAATGATGTTAAAGACATAATATCTTAAGTCCTATAATAGCATAAGTAGTTTAACATTTTTAGTAACACATAAACTAACATGGTACAACTTGGTAAACATATATTAGTTAGCTAGTATATACATGTTACATTCATATACATTTATAAGTTACATTCATTTACATTTTAATTCTAAATTTGGAAAATGTACTATGACATCATGGCATGCATCACTTTGAAATCTTTAGAAGATTTTGAAGATCATATGAATATCTTGGTAAGATCTTTACACAATGAAAAGATATGGAAATATCTTTGTTAGATTTAGTGAAGATTTTTAAAGATTGTATGTCAGGTTCCCACGGAACCAAAACATTACACGGACGGATCCCTGTATTTGGATCCGTCCCATCCATGGGTTGCTAAGTCTGTTGGCTTTAAATAGCAGCCAATTGTTTACTCATTTGTACATCACTTGAACATACATTCTCTATACCTTTTTGCATACATTTAGATCAGTAGATAACCATGTAATAACATATATTAATCACCCTTATCATCATGATCATAATGTTACTAACTTTCATTATGTTGTAAGCATGCTCCCGAAATGATCATGTGAAACAAGCTCAGAGATCTTGAGTCATCATCCACCATAAGCATATCATACCTCCTGATCCACCAAAAAGGCTTGGAGATCTTGCCATCATCATCCACCAAAGTATATCAACATATGAAGATTCAAGGGCACTTTTCATCCTCATTGTTTGAAGACTTCTTATTCAAGAAGTTCATATAGATTCCACATGCATGCATATATGAAGATCTATCACAACAAGCTTAGGGAACTTGTGATCTTCATCCATTGAAGGCTTCCTATCAATGGAAGTTCATTTAGATTAGTCATTCATATCCAGTAGACATTTATGTCATGGATCATCATTGTAAACATCATTGCATCATCACAATCTATTCACCAAACTAGATTAGATGGTTTATGTGTTTGTACCATAAAACACAAGGTTTTTATGTTGGGCCATAAAACATAGCGGGAGTGGTTGTACCCTTGTAAAAGAACTCGACATCTAGCTTAGTGTCAGAAATATTGTATAAGAACTAGAACCCGATATTTAGCTTTGTACCGGAAAAAGTGTAAGCGACGTTTGTAAGGTTTTCTCCGCCGAGAAGGGAGCTTGTTGATCTAGTGAAGTAACTCTCGAGTTGGGTACTCGGGGAGTGGAGTAGGGCGGAGAGGAGCTCCGTGACCGAACCACTATAAATCATCGTGTTCGGTTTGCGCTTTCTTTTACTTACTGCTTTACTTTTATGTTTGCATTATATGATTGCTTGTGTTGTGACTTGATGGTTATACTTGTGTGACAACTTGTTTTAGTATATGTAACACCCCCATTTTCGGATTACGCAGCGGAATATAAGCTTGGGGTGCTACTTCATGGTTCACAGTCATGGAAATAGAAAACGACTCGAAAAGAGACGTTTTTAAATAAAAATTGTTATCATTCATTTATTTAATATCAGAGTACATAAGATAGGTCCCAGAGGGAGGTTCGGAAATTACATTATAAAAGTTACATTATCCTTTTGAATGATAACAAAGTGGACACCCTTTTATTTTTAAGAAGAAAGTCCACCGCCACTCCGTGCCAATAGCCATACTTCTAATTACCTGAGATAAACATGCTTAAAAAGTCAACACAAAGGTTGAGTGAATCTATAGTGTTTAAAATTTTAATCAGTTTGAACACAAGCCAAAATATGAGAAATCAGTTATATCGTAATTCAAAAATATTGCACTAAACCTCATGACACGCAATGCGTTAACAGTTTCCAGGTTCCACAAACATGATTGAAATGAGAGTGGTCTTGCCCCCGAGTTAAAGATATCAAATATAATGCATCTGCCTAACCGACTACCACGAAGATATCCATCCGGTTAGAACAAATGGGTCGTCAGGCCAATAGATCTATTCACATATTCGCGCTCACCCAGCAGGTGACTAATGGTGCATGATATGAGGGTCTTTTAAATAAATAATTCAATCTCAATAATAACGAACAGTTAGCCTAGTGCAATAACAATCAGGAAAATACTTGTGTTCGATTTAATAGCATGTATCTCCCCACATATTTGGAAAACACGTAAGTAAAAAGTGGGACTATAAACTCACCTGAACAATCTGGATGGAAAACAAATGAAATACAGTTGATAAACGTCTCCGGCTTGCAACCTGAATTGGTTATATCAAGTTTCTCAGTAATTGTTTTATAAGTTTTATTATTCGTTTCGTTATTTGGTTTGTTGATTAAATACTTAACTGAACCAATATGTAGTTTCAAAAGTAATATTTTATTATATTTTCTTATTTGTAAGATTTGGTTTCGTCCGTTCGTTAAATGGACATTTCGTTAATTAATTACGATTTAAAACATATATTAAGTTTAATCAAAACTTAATAATAATAATAGTATTTATTAATTATAATAATAATAATATTAAATAATAATTAGGGTTTATAATTTATTTTCATTTTAGATCCTCAAGTTTCTAAGTTTGGCAAATTTTACCCTTAAATTATATAGAAACGACAACTTTTACCCTTGACCTTTTATAAATTACACTTAATATATTTTAGTTTCAAAATATACACTTTTACCCCCTTAGGGATTCCACGATCGCATGACAAGTCCAAATCACAAAACTTGGTGGAGTTTTGGCAGAAATGGTCCTTGTGTTTACTAGTCGATCCACCCGACATCCTTATACACAAAAATATTTTATTCTTAACGATTTAAGCCGAGATCTTTTGCAAAACCTTTTCTAAAATGTTTATAATTATTTTAAAAGTATTTTTGTAAAGTCTCGAGGTCAGATTCGAACTCACGAATTCAATATTCAAAACAGAAACTCGTATTTTGTTTCACTCGACATAGAAAGTTACCCCAACTTCAAACGCCCCGTTCTCCCTCGTTTCTTAACGAAAAACATTGATTCTTTTTCCTATGCGTAGCCCTTTTAATCTACTTTAACCATGTCGAAAACTAGAATTTTAGAGACACGTTTACTAGGGTAAATCAGTGTCGAAAACAGCAGCTAGTCTGCTGTTCGACTGAATGAAAAAGAAAAGAAAAACCTTATGTTTTTGAAATCCGATTTTTAGACCTAAGGTTTTTATGATTTGTCTAGTTATTATAACATGTTTAAAGTGTTCCTAGACTATTTTTAATGTCCTAGGTCCTCTTGAACTTTTATTCCGAATTTATATATATTTATGGCTCGATATGAACTAGATTTAACAAAATAGATCTTTGCTTATTTCTGGGTTATAATACTTATTAAAACCTATCTTATACTTCATTTAAACATAAAAGAACTATAAGAAATCAAAGAAAAAGGAACTAGAACTTACTTTGCTTGGATTGGTCGACTAGGGTTTGATTTTGGTGTAAGGTTCGAATTGGGCTCCCCTATGATCCTAGCTTCCTACTACTGCTTCCTTGGGGTTATTTGAACTTAATCTAGTCTAGTGGGATTAGTGGTGAAGTGGTGTGAGGCTGTTTTGGTTTGGTTCGAAGGTTATGGCAAGATTAGGGTTTTATGGGGTGCTCTATTTATAGAGGAGTCTAGCTAGGGTTGTGAGGAGTTCCTGGAGGTTCTAGTGACTGAAGAGGGTGAGGTGGGTGGTTATGGTGGTGCCACAAGGGAGGGGGAGGGAGAAGGTGATGTGTAAGTACACATATCACACACATAAGCTATTTCTAGAAGGAGGGGCTATGTGTTTTACTTAGGGTTCACACATTTGTTCTCTTAGGGTGTAAGAATTCCAGGGATTTAGTTAGTTTAAGGTTAGGATTGAACTAAGTGGGTTAACTAAGTTTGTTTTAGGTCGACTAGTGCATTAGGGCATTGTACCTAGGCTTTGTTGACTTGTAAACTAAGGTTTAGGGTAGAACTAAGGTTCCTAGGTTTAAGACTTAGTTGAACATAAATTTTGAATCCATATGACATAATTTAGTATGTATCGAATTGTATATAAATAGGGAAAAATAGATTTTGTGCTTTAGCAAGTTGTACTCTAGGCTTATAAGACTTGTACTAATGTAAGAAAAATAAGAAAAATATATTTTTTAATTATTTCTTAATTTTCTATAATTTTTATGTAATTTTTATTAAGGTTTAAATACAAATAAATGAGTTTTTATGATCTTGTGCATTAAAGGGTTGTACATTGAATTTAAGAAATTGTGCACTTATTTTATAAACAAATAAACTCATTTCAATAATTAGTATGTGAAATTATTACATATTATATCTTTATTAAGGTTTAAATATATATTATTGTGTTTTTATGATTTTATGCATTAGGGAGTTGTACCTTAAGTTTATGGAGTTGTATATATATTAAATAAGTAAATAAATTATTTTTATAATTTATGATGTGAAAATGTTACATGAAATGTCATTTAAATAAGTATTTCTAAATGTTTATAAGATTTTTATTACTATTTATATGTCATGCTTAAAGAACTTGTACCTTGACTTAATTTAATTGTACAATAATTTAGGAAGTGTGAAAAATATAATTTTAATAGTTTGGTAATTTATAAAATTTATTTGTAAAGTTTTAGTAAGTTAAAAGGTAATTAAATGGAATTTATAGTTTATATGCATTAGATAATTGTACTTTAGGTTTAAAGACTTGTAAAAATATTTAGTGAGTTTAGAAAATATTATTTGTAAAAGTTATGCATGGAGGGTTTGTACTTTATGTTTGAAAAATAAATATAAAAGGGATTTTCATAAAGATTTTATAAGTAAATGAAATTATGCATTAATGACTTGTACACTAGCTTAAGTAATTTGTAAACTTAATATTTTAAAAAAAATATTGTATAAATAAATTATGGTTTGTAAAATATATATATAATTTCATAGTTATGTGAAATTAGGGTTTTACCGGGAGTTAAAGTAGAATTAAGGTTTTTATACTTTAGGAACTTGTACATTAATCATATAATTTGTACTTTAGTATTTCTAGGGTTTTATTATTCATAAATGTTGTTATGGTAGTTTAGGGTTTTATAAAATTATTAAGGAATGTTTAATTTTAAATGTACATTAGTGAAATAACGTAAAGTGATATGTGGAATCTCATAACATTTTAGATTTAAGTTGTTTACTTACTTGAATACGAAATCAGTTGCAAGCACGGTTATTCGAGATGTGATCTCCGTCACATAAGATAATAGTCACAATTAAAATAAAAAAAAAAATTTACACGTAGAAAAGGATAAATATTCCGAGAGATAGTTTATTTAAATAAGGGATTTTTCACAGTGGTTACAGTCACCCACCGTTAAGGGAATCTCGTCCCGAGATTCAGTTTACGTTGGTTGAAAAAAATTGTGAAAAGGAAATGTAGGAATAGTCAGGCCTAGATTTCTAACCTAGATAAGGAATATGAGAATAGAGTGCGATAGGAGTTTGATATGCTTAAAATGCCTCAAGTTAAAAATAAAATAATATGATATTATTTTATTCTTACGTCCTATGTTTAAAAATATCATTTCACTGCTAAATCCTTAATTATAGTTTTGGCCTAATAGAGTCGTCTAGGAATTTCTATCCAATATCTAAGGGAATGTAATTTGGTCAGTCTTTTTCCTACTGGATGCATTAAATTTGAATGTTTTGCCACCTAAATTACCACTATGCAACGGTCAAGTTTTTAAAGTGGTGAATAGTAACTCCAACGTTCAAAATTAAAGATTACATATTCCCCATAAATACCTCATTTCTAATCCTCATTCTTTCACCATCAAATTCTCTTCTAAAAACCTCAAGATGCTGCATTTTGTTACACTTATAGCGATCGTTTTTGTTGTTGCGATTGTTACCTACATGGTGTGTAATCCGGAAGAAAATCATGAAGGCTTGTGCTTGATCCTATGGTTCGTCATACCGCTTACTATTGCATCCTTTATCGTGCATAAGTCATGGGAAAAATAAGTCTTGCGCTAGGGTTATGGTTCTTGTTATCTTTCCTATGTAATCCTCAAATGAAATAAAACTTATGTAATCCTTGTAATATTAGCACTTCGGTTGCTAACTATGTCTCTATGTACTATCTTCCAAGATTCCTAATAAAATTTGGGTTTGTGAATTCCTATGGTTTTTCTATCCTCAATTTTTGTTAAATTTCCTATTTTAGAGAAGATGTGTAGTAGTAGCGGACTTTATTATACTAAGTCAAAAGTGATAGGTTATGAAAAGATTTTTGTTTTTGATATTTTTGCATGTTTAAATAAAAATTAATAGAAAGTCTTGAGAAAATAACTGTCCAATTCATTACACGATTCTTCCTAATTATACATAGTTGATCAGGCTATGTATAATCGAGGATCAAATGATGTGATGTTTTGACTCAGCCGTACGACATTTATTTCTTTTCAAAAAGCTTTAGATGGTGTTCAACGTGATATTTTCAGGAAATAGTATCATAATTTATTTTTCAAATGAATTGGAGAATTTTTAGTCCATACTACAGTAATGGGCTTAAGGTTTTTTTTTTTTTTTTTTTTTTTTTTTTTTTTTTTTTTTTTTTTTTTTTCCTAGGGTAATAATGGAGTATCTTCAAATTTAAATCTTAGGGTTCTTCTAAAGTTCCTATGAGTTAGGGATAATCTATTGTTTCCTCAAATAATATTTTACCAATTTCTTAAAGGTATACTAGGTTCTAAGTAGGTAAAGTCTATGAATAGAGTAGGGAGGAATAGAGTAGACAATGAAACTAAATGTAGATTTAAGATTATTGCGGAAAAGTTACAGGATGAAAGTAGAAAGACAATTTATTACATTAGGGTAAAGAGGTAAAAGGGAAATACAACTTAGCGAGTTCTAATCCTCAACCTATTTATCTTATTACAATCATTTATTTTCTCCATAGATTTCATACTTGGGTTCTCATTCCTGGGCATCAGTCTTGTCCTTCCAATTCGGGTTGAAGTTCGGGCACTGATTCTTGTAATGTCCCTTTCCACCACATCCATGGCAAGTTACGATTACTGACTGTAGTTTTGTTCTTTTCATCTTGCAGTCTTTGGTCTGATGTCCAATCTTCTGACACTTTGTGCACCTAGCAATGCATGGACCGTAATGGTGCAACAAGCATTGTGTGCACAATGGTTTTCTTCCAATATAACCATTCCTAAGATTCTGGTGATGATGATAGCAGGTAGGGATGATGGTTTTGAGTTTTTGCTTTTGGTCATTTTGTTTGAATGTAACGGTTTTCTTTACTCCTAAGGCTCGGGAAATGGTGGGTTTGATTATTCTTTCTGGGCCTTCATGAAGAACTGATTTGCAACCCGTAAAACCTTTAGGGGCATGATTACAAAACACAGTCTTCGTTCCTTCTCCAGTGGTTATCTGGTTGTTACTCAAATAAGATGCTGTAGTCACTTCTAGTACTGCTGCAATGAGGTTGATCACCATCTTCTGGATATCTTCATTGGCGATACGTTGGTATTTTTCATGTTGACTTTCTTCTAACAACATCACAAGAAATATGTAGTTCAGAATTTCAGTAATGACCATGTTAGGATAATTACATATTATTACTAACAAGTGATCGTGAAGTTATATTCCTCTTGAGAATCAATTATTTACGATATGTCTTAGTTAATATCGTAGATAAATGGTTAACTCCTGCTAAGGAACAAACTAACTCCTCCGAAATTCAGCAACTCTCTCTTCATTCATCAGGTTTTTCTTCCGAAGTTTTCCTAAGGTTTTCTATATAAGTCTTAGTATGTCGGGTTACCACATGGTATTAATAACTTGATTGATTGTTTTACAAAACAATTAATACAAGATCTTTTATTAATACTACATGTAGTAGGTCATGGATTTTCTGTCTTTAGTATAAGGGTTTGGTTCCTAGTTTTTGTCTCTTATTACACTATTGGTGATCTAGGTTTGGGAAAAATAGGGGAAATATCGTTCATGGATTTTGTGTATGGTTTGGGGAAATTATTTATTTGATAGAGGAAATAGTGTTCTTTACATATAGGCACAGCATTATAGTAAGACACAATAGGATGAATTTGGTTATAACAGTAAATATATAACAAAAGAGGATTGTCATAGATTTATTGATTGATTACAAACTCTGAAAGTTTCAGGCTTATTTAGGTAATACAGGAAATACTAACCAAATACTATTTGGTTTATAACAACGATACAAGTGACTTTCAAGATTAATTACGTTCTTGACGTAAATGTTTAACTTCAGTCTCAAGTTTCAGTTGCGCAATTTCCATTTCCAAGAAGCGTTCCTGAAGTTCTTGGGATATCTTCAATTGATTGTCCAGAACAGTTTCCAAAGCGAAAATCTTCTGATCCTGGTTCCTTGCTATTTCACTGGCTACCCAAAGGGTTCTTTCAATGTCTTCCACTCTACCGTACAATTGATCATGTTCTCTTCCTGAACAGCGGATCCTGGATTCTATGTTTCTGAGTTTATGATTGTAGGTATTTTTCATCCTTTCGACTTTTGCTCCTAGCCCAAACACCGTACGTCTCTCAGCATCAGTCTTTCTAAACAGAGTGTCAATATTACGGTCGTACCATTCAAAGTGAAATGGTCGTAGTTCTTCCAACTGTTTAGTATGTGCATCGAGAGTGTTGGCTTGTTGGTAAAGGAGGTTCCATATTGATTCGATAGTGTCTAAACTAAGGTCGGGGGAATTAGATGAGAATATATCATCTGGGTTATCTAGTATTGGGGGTTTTGGAATATTTGGTAGTGGAGAGTTTGGTTTTTCATTTTTCTGAATTGTTTCTGGGAGTAATTCATATCCAGCCTCAGATGCTGTTGGACAACCAATCAATTTTTCATAGGATTCGGTTTCTTCCTTAGGTGATAATGGGAATAGGTCTGGGGTAATTTCGTTGACTTTGGGTGTTTCGGGAGACATGATACTGTAATAATTTGCAGATAATAATTTATAAGAAATTATTACTAGTAAATTTGGGAAGGAAACTAAAGGCGAAATGTAGAAATATCAAGAGTACGAAATATAAAGGATCCTAAATAAATAAGGCTCTACGTAAGGTTCATCTTGATGTCCTAGCCTAGACATGAGTGGGATAAATTGGATAGGGGAATCAGGATTCTGTAACCACTTTATAGGTATAAATATTTTATTTATGCAGTTTAAATAATTAACAATAACTTACATACAAATAACGTTTCAGTAACGGCGTGGCACGGAGGACTTTGGTTAAATTTTTGTGAAAACCGGTTATAGTCCAATGTTCGAAAACATTTGGTTCTCTATAACCACAAGCTCTGATACCAATCTGTAACACCCCCATTTTCGGATTACGCAGCGGAATATAAGCTTGGGGTGCTACTTCATGGTTCACAGTCATGGAAATAGAAAACGACTCGAAAAGAGACGTTTTTAAATAAAAATTGTTATCATTCATTTATTTAATATCAGAGTACATAATATAGGTCCCAGAGGGAGGTTCGGAAATTACATTATAAAAGTTACATTATCCTTTTGAATGATAACAAAGTGGACACCCTTTTTTTTTAAGAAGAAAGTCCACCGCCACTCCGTGCCAATAGCCATACTTCTAATTACCTGAGATAAACATGCTTAAAAAGTCAACACAAAGGTTGAGTGAATCTATAGTGTTTAAAATTTTAATCAGTTTGAACACAAGCCAAAATATGAGAAATCAGTTATATCGTAATTCAAAAATATTGCACTAAACCTCATGACACGCAATGCGTTAACAGTTTCCAGGTTCCACAAACATGATTGAAATGAGAGTGGTCTTGCCCCCGAGTTAAAGATATCAAATATAATGCATCTGCCTAACCGACTACCACGAAGATATCCATCCGGTTAGAACAAATGGGTCGTCAGGCCAATAGATCTATTCACATATTCGCGCTCACCCAGCAGGTGACTAATGGTGCATGATATGAGGGTCTTTTAAATAAATAATTCAATCTCAATAATAACGAACAGTTAGCCTAGTGCAATAACAATCAGGAAAATACTTGTGTTCGATTTAATAGCATGTATCTCCCCACATATTTGGAAAACACGTAAGTAAAAAGTGGGACTATAAACTCACCTGAACAATCTGGATGGAAAACAAATGAAATACAGTTGATAAACGTCTCCGGCTTGCAACCTGAATTGGTTATATCAAGTTTCTCAGTAATTGTTTTATAAGTTTTATTATTCGTTTCGTTATTTGGTTTGTTGATTAAATACTTAACTGAACCAATATGTAGTTTCAAAAGTAATATTTTATTATATTTTCTTATTTGTAAGATTTGGTTTCGTCCGTTCGTTAAATGGACATTTCGTTAATTAATTACGATTTAAAACATATATTAAGTTTAATCAAAACTTAATAATAATAATAGTATTTATTAATTATAATAATAATAATATTAAATAATAATTAGGGTTTATAATTTATTTTCATTTTAGATCCTCAAGTTTCTAAGTTTGGCAAATTTTACCCTTAAATTATATAGAAACGACAACTTTTACCCTTGACCTTTTATAAATTACACTTAATATATTTTAGTTTCAAAATATACACTTTTACCCCCTTAGGGATTCCACGATCGCATGACAAGTCCAAATCACAAAACTTGGTGGAGTTTTGGCAGAAATGGTCCTTGTGTTTACTAGTCGATCCACCCGACATCCTTATACACAAAAATATTTTATTCTTAACGATTTAAGCCGAGATCTTTTGCAAAACCTTTTCTAAAATGTTTATAATTATTTTAAAAGTATTTTTGTAAAGTCTCGAGGTCAGATTCGAACTCACGAATTCAATATTCAAAACAGAAACTCGTATTTTGTTTCACTCGACATAGAAAGTTACCCCAACTTCAAACGCCCCGTTCTCCCTCGTTTCTTAACGAAAAACATTGATTCTTTTTCCTATGCGTAGCCCTTTTAATCTACTTTAACCATGTCGAAAACTAGAATTTTAGAGACACGTTTACTAGGGTAAATCAGTGTCGAAAACAGCAGCTAGTCTGCTGTTCGACTGAATGAAAAAGAAAAGAAAAACCTTATGTTTTTGAAATCCGATTTTTAGACCTAAGGTTTTTATGATTTGTCTAGTTATTATAACATGTTTAAAGTGTTCCTAGACTATTTTTAATGTCCTAGGTCCTCTTGAACTTTTATTCCGAATTTATATATATTTATGGCTCGATATGAACTAGATTTAACAAAATAGATCTTTGCTTATTTCTGGGTTATAATACTTATTAAAACCTATCTTATACTTCATTTAAACATAAAAGAACTATAAGAAATCAAAGAAAAAGGAACTAGAACTTACTTTGCTTGGATTGGTCGACTAGGGTTTGATTTTGGTGTAAGGTTCGAATTGGGCTCCCCTATGATCCTAGCTTCCTACTACTGCTTCCTTGGGGTTATTTGAACTTAATCTAGTCTAGTGGGATTAGTGGTGAAGTGGTGTGAGGCTGTTTTGGTTTGGTTCGAAGGTTATGGCAAGATTAGGGTTTTATGGGGTGCTCTATTTATAGAGGAGTCTAGCTAGGGTTGTGAGGAGTTCCTGGAGGTTCTAGTGACTGAAGAGGGTGAGGTGGGTGGTTATGGTGGTGCCACAAGGGAGGGGGAGGGAGAAGGTGATGTGTAAGTACACATATCACACACATAAGCTATTTCTAGAAGGAGGGGCTATGTGTTTTACTTAGGGTTCACACATTTGTTCTCTTAGGGTGTAAGAATTCCAGGGATTTAGTTAGTTTAAGGTTAGGATTGAACTAAGTGGGTTAACTAAGTTTGTTTTAGGTCGACTAGTGCATTAGAGCATTGTACCTAGGCTTTGTTGACTTGTAAACTAAGGTTTAGGGTAGAACTAAGGTTCCTAGGTTTAAGACTTAGTTGAACATAAATTTTGAATCCATATGACATAATTTAGTATGTATCGAATTGTATATAAATAGGGAAAAATAGATTTTGTGCTTTAGCAAGTTGTACTCTAGGCTTATAAGACTTGTACTAATGTAAGAAAAATAAGAAAAATATATTTTTAATTATTTCTTAATTTTCTATAATTTTTATGTAATTTTTATTAAGGTTTAAATACAAATAAATGAGTTTTTATGATCTTGTGCATTAAAGGGTTGTACATTGAATTTAAGAAATTGTGCACTTATTTTATAAACAAATAAACTCATTTCAATAATTAGTATGTGAAATTATTACATATTATATCTTTATTAAGGTTTAAATATATATTATTGTGTTTTTATGATTTTATGCATTAGGGAGTTGTACCTTAAGTTTATGGAGTTGTATATATATTAAATAAGTAAATAAATTATTTTTATAATTTATGATGTGAAAATGTTACATGAAATGTCATTTAAATAAGTATTTCTAAATGTTTATAAGATTTTTATTACTATTTATATGTCATGCTTAAAGAACTTGTACCTTGACTTAATTTAATTGTACAATAATTTAGGAAGTGTGAAAAATATAATTTTAATAGTTTGGTAATTTATAAAATTTATTTGTAAAGTTTTAGTAAGTTAAAAGGTAATTAAATGGAATTTATAGTTTATATGCATTAGATAATTGTACTTTAGGTTTAAAGACTTGTAAAAATATTTAGTGAGTTTAGAAAATATTATTTGTAAAAGTTATGCATGGAGGGTTTGTACTTTATGTTTGAAAAATAAATATAAAAGGGATTTTCATAAAGATTTTATAAGTAAATGAAATTATGCATTAATGACTTGTACACTAGCTTAAGTAATTTGTAAACTTAATATTTTAAAAAAAATATTGTATAAATAAATTATGGTTTGTAAAATATATATATAATTTCATAGTTATGTGAAATTAGGGTTTTACCGGGAGTTAAAGTAGAATTAAGGTTTTTATACTTTAGGAACTTGTACATTAATCATATAATTTGTACTTTAGTATTTCTAGGGTTTTATTATTCATAAATGTTGTTATGGTAGTTTAGGGTTTTATAAAATTATTAAGGAATGTTTAATTTTAAATGTACATTAGTGAAATAACGTAAAGTGATATGTGGAATCTCATAACATTTTAGATTTAAGTTGTTTACTTACTTGAATACGAAATCAGTTGCAAGCACGGTTATTCGAGATGTGATCTCCGTCACATAAGATAATAGTCACAATTAAAATAAAAAAAAAAATTTACACGTAGAAAAGGATAAATATTCCGAGAGATAGTTTATTTAAATAAGGGATTTTTCACAGTGGTTACAGTATATGCTAGTCATAAACTATAATTGACATCTTTCATATTACAACAAGCTTAATTGGATATTTGATACAAGTTTTAAGATTTTAAAACGGTAACGTATTCACCCCCCCCCCCCTGTGTTTTCACAAATTCTTTAAGCAGAATGAGACTGAGTATGTAGAGAAGGTTAATATTTTAGAAAGTAAACTTTATGTAAAATAAAACAATATTAAAGAGCTTACTAAGAGACTAGAACAGACTCAAAAAGAAAAGGATGTAGTTCAACAAGAAAAAGAGGGCATTAAATTTAAAGTGAATAGGCTTGAACATGTATCTGAAGGTGTTAACAAGATAATAGAATGCCAACTTATGAGGAAAGGTAGTGGCATAGGCTATAATGAGGTTCCCCCTCCCATTACAGGAAAATTTGCACCTCCTTTGCCAGAATTGTCTTGTTTAAATGAGTCTGCTGATAAGTCTGTAGGTGAGAGTAGTAATGCTAAGTTTGATGAGGAAAAGCCTAAAGTTGAAAAGCAGTATACTGATGCACCAATTATTGAAGATTGAGCTTCTGATGATGAGGATCTGGTTGAGTCTACACCTAAGGTTGAAAGAAAAACAGTCAGGCCTAGTTTTGAAAAGACAAATTTTGCTAAACCTAATTCACAGAAACAAAATGCTAGGAGAACTGTTGAGCAACCTAGGATACACACTAACAGGCCTAGAGGGAACCAAAGGAATTGGAATGATATGATGTCTCATAAGTTAGGAAATAACTTTGAGATGTTTAACAAAACTTGTTATGTTTGTGGTAGTTTTGAACATTTGCAGAAAAATTGTTATTACTATAAAAAAACATGTGTGGAACTATGCTCAGAGGGTGAATCACCAAAGTTTTGCTCAAAAATCTCACCCCTTTGCTAAAAGAAACATAGTTCCAAGAGCAGTACAAATGAGGTCTAGTTTAGTATCAGTTAATACTGCCAAACAAAATGTTACTAAACCAGTAGTAATGATTAATACTGCTAGATCAGTTATTGCTGCTTCTACAAAAAGAACAGTGAATGGTGCTAAGTCAATGTCACAGTTTTCAAAAAGAGCACATTCAAGTATAAACATGCCCATTCAAAGTAATACAGTTGTTAATGCTGCTAAAGCAAAAGCAGTAGTTAATACGGCTAAGCCAAAAGCAGTGATTGATACTGTTTGGGGTGATCATTTTTATGCTGTTAAGGCCTCAGCTTATTGGGTCTGGAAACCAAAAGTTAAATTTTAGATCATGTTTTCAGACACAGCAGTGCATCAATAGTTTTAAAGAAATATAATTATGTTTGTAACACCCCCAAATTACCGCAGCAGAACGATAGTGTCAAGGGGGTATTACTTCATAATATAGAACAAGGTATAGAAAACGACCTCTAAATGAGACGTTTTGAAATGTTACCATTCAAATTATTTAAATCAGAGTTAAACAAGAGATTCAAAGTATAAAGTTACATAGATGTTTTCAAGATGTATCGAATGGTAAAAGATAAAGGTATAAGTCTCCAAGTATGCAAATGACTCTAAGATCCATGAATCCACTATCGCCTTATTAACCTGAGATAAACATGCTAAAAAGTGTCAACCAACAGTTGGTGAGTTCATAGAGTTAGTTTAGTTGTAGATCATTTGAATACAGATTTCACAGCAAAGGCCTTGTAAATCCACTCAGTCCCAAGCCCCGCCCATACAAGACTTGCAACCTGTGTGTTTACAACCTACTGCTAAAGTATGAGTAGGGCATGTATGTAAATTATAAAACCCTTGAATAATGTTTCCACTGCAAAGGCATTGTAAATCCACTCAGTCCCAAGTCCTGCCCATACAAGACTTGCAACCTGTGTGTTTACAACCCACTGCTAAAATAGTATGTTAATCATGTATCATCCAAATAAATGGCCTTCCAACATCGCAATGTTAGGCTGTACCCAAATTAATGGTCTTCCGACATAGCAATGTCAGGATGTATCCAAATTAATGGCCTTCCAACATAACAATGTTAGGATGTATCCAAATTAATGGCCTTCCAACATAGCAATGTTAGGATGTATCCAAATTAATGGCCTTCCATTACCGCAGTATTAGGATGTATGTTCATATCAAGTCCAGTCACAGTTGTCAATGGAAATCAAGAATAGTGAAATCAAGTTTGTATACAAGTATTTATGTAAATACAAATAGTGTATGTAAATCAAGCGAGTAAAGAATTTCTAAGCATGTATCTCCCCCAAGTAGTTTAAAATGAGTATTAAAGAATAAGAGTGTGGCTATGACTCACCTTAGCTGCAAAGGTCGAAGTATTGTTATGTCAAAAGTATCATGGGAACGGCTTCAACACACGACCTGAATAATAGGGAAATCTGAGATTTCGATGGTTTAAGATTGACTGGATGTGAATAATGATTGTGGAAAAGTGTCGGATAACGAATTGGATCGTGATGAGAATGAATGATATGCTTAAAATGCTTAAAGTTCAAAAATAATATTATATATAATATTATCATGTTTTTATGTTTATTGATTCTGTAAATATCGTCTATTCGAAAGTTGGTGGATGATAAGTTATGCTTATTCGTTAAAATCACGTTACGTAAATATAAACGTAACGTTTGTTATATAAATCGTACGATTTGTAAAAGGGATTTTAAGAATGAAATTGTATAAAACATAAGTGAGATTGTATGTAATATCAAGTTACTGTATGGTCCTTGTAATTATAGGAAGTTACACTTTTAACCCTAACGGTTAGACATTTGCACCGTTAGTCCCTAGCTTAGGAAATAATTACATTTTAAGTCCAAAAGGTTCCAATATGACATTTTATGACTTTTGTTTACTGTTTTAACATTTCCTACCCATAAGTTAATAAAATGGCAGTTTAGTACATAATTATACGAAAGTTACACTTTTAACCCGAATAGTAAAATATTATGCATTTCAAGTCCAAAATTTACAAAACTTATATAAATAAATTTCTGAGAGTTTTATAAGCTTCATACAGCTTATTCAAGTTTATAAAAACTGCTTATTTCTCAAAAGTGCTTATTTTTGGCTTATTGGGCTTTAACGAGTGTTATACAAGGCCCAATAAGAGATTTTGATCCAAGGGGTTTCAAGAGAGTTTGGGCCTGATTTTGGGCTTATTTTAGGGTCCTGAAAATATATTCAAACTGCTTATATCATGTACTTATCGTGATTGCTTATTGGGTGCTTAATGGGCTAAAAGCCCACTCGTATATATTTATTTAGTTAAAAACTGGTTCAAATGGTGATTTAGTTTGAGGTTCAATAAAGTCTTTTAATAGCTTATCATGTGAGCTTATTTGGACAGCTTAGTAGTAGGGCTTGTGGAGAAATAGTTCATGCATTTTAATTCATAGGTTACGTTAAAAATACGATTTAATGGGTCCCTTTTCTAGTCGAATGAACAAGTCCAGAAATAAGTAAATGACTTATAATACGTTCGATAAACAAAGTGAGTTCAAAAAGAGTCTCGTTGAGTATTTATATAATGAAACAAATGTCGAATAAATATAGAACACGATTACTTAGCCATCCATGATATAAAAGGTCAAATGTATATGCAAATTAAATAACGAATGCTCGAATAAAATAAATGAAAGCTAGTAAGGATCGAATAGAGTAAATGAACTTTGAAAAACATAATTAAGAATAGATATAAGCTCGAATGGCTTACCACACCAAGAATTGGTGGTGATATCACATTGAAAAGGATTAGAGATCGATGGTTATTGCATGAACTCGATGGAACCAATACCAATGAATTGAGATCAACACTTTATGTTGGGTAAATGAGTTCGAATGACTAGGAAAATGGTGCTAATCTCTCGAAGGAACTTTCACAGGAGAAAACACTTAGAATTATATGAGTGTGAATGTAGAATGAGTGAATGAGTGTGTTTGTGTTGTGTACGTATATATGTATGCATGTGTGTATGAGTTTAATGTATTATAACACAAGTTAGCAAGTGATAGATATCGAATGGATTGGATGAGGAGACACAAGGAATAATTTTTAGCTAGGAATGAGTGAATTTAGTCAAGTGGATTGGGTTGTGTCTCAGTTATAAACCGAATGAGTTGTACAAGTGTTTCACTCAATCAAAGGGTCCAACAACATTTTAACGTGACCAATATAATAAGAAAAGTGTGAAAAATGTTTATAGAGGTTATTAGACTAAGAACAATGTAAATCATATAGACAAAATATAGTTTAGATCGAATTGGTGAAAATTTGAAAGTGTTGTATAGCTGGTGGTATGAGGCTAGCTTTGGGGCTCGTTAAACGATCAAATGTTCGAACTAGATTTTGAGAGTTATCATTCTTGAATCTTGGGAGTATAGGGATTCGAACCATGTAGAATAAAGTGTATCTTGTGTGTCGAATTGTGAAATAAAACTAGCCAAGTGAATGTGAGTTATGTCGAGTAGTATAAAAGAGAAAATAAGAATGGGGCTGAAATTGGTATTGGGCTTGAATAGTGTTGTGTTTAGAATAAGAATTTATGATCCTTTTAGTGTTTATTTGTGTATTGGACTGTCATGGTGCGCGTGTGAGCTCGTTCCAAAGTATCGTATATCACGTAACAACATGTTTGAATAGAATTGTAATAAACAAAATTTTCAAATTTTGCTCGTAAAATGGTTAAGTGAACAGTAACGATGTGTTAATACTAGATTAACGTTCACTAATGACTAGGAAATTCTACGGGTTGCTACAATGTTGATGCATAAGGCAGATCCAAGTCAGTAATGGCTTGGGTCCCCAAGAGAAACTGACTTTCTTTCTTTATGTGCAGGGCAATCCACAGGTGGAGTTATAAGATCAAGGAGTTGTTGACAGTGGATGCTCAAGGCACATGATAGGAAATATGTCCTATCTCACAGATTTTGAAGCAATTGATGGAGGATATGTTGCCTTTGGGAGTAATCCCAATGGAGGGAAAATCACAGGCAAAGGTACAATCAGAACTGGTAAATTAGATTTTGAAAATTTGTACTTTGTAAAAGAACTTAAGTTTAATCTCTTTAGTGTCTCACAAATATGTGACAAAAAGAACATTGTTCTTTTTACTGACACTGAATGTTTTGTCTTGTCTCCTGACTTTAAGTTAACTGATGAAAGTCATGTTTTGCTTAAGGTTCCTAGAAAAGACAATATATATAGTGTTGATTTAAAGAACATGGTTCCCAAAGGAGGTTTGACTTGTCTCTTTGCAAAGGCCACATCTGATGAATCTAAGCTTTGGCATAGAAGGCTTGGACACTTAAATTTCAAAATAATGAATAAATTGGTTAAAGGAAACCTTGTTAGAGGCTTACCTTCTAAAGTTTTTGAAAATGATGAAACTTGTGTTGCTTGTCAGAAGGGAAAGCACCACAGAGCCTCTTGTAAGACCAAGGCAGTGAACTCTATAAATCAGCCTTTACATATGTTGCACATGGATTTATTTGGACCAACATTTGTGAAAAGTTTAATGAAAAAGATGTATTGCCTAGTTGTCACAGATGATTTTAGCAGGTTTACTTGGGTTTTTCATTTTAGAAACTAAGGATGAAACCATTGGCATTCTTAAGACTTTCATAACCAGGATAGAAAACCTAGTTAATCATAAGGTTAAGGTGATAAGATGTGACAATGGAACTGAATTCAAGAATAGGGATATGAATCAGTTTTGTGAGATGAAGGGTATTATGAGACAGTATAGTGTAGCTAGGACTCCTCAACAGAATGGTGTTGCTGAGAGGAGAAATAGGACACTAATTGAGGCTGCTAGAACAATGTTAGCTGATTGTAAGTTACCTACTACCTTTTGGGCAGAAGCAGTTAATACTGCTTGCTATGTGCAAAATAGAAGTTTAGTAGTTAAGCCTCATAATAAGACCCCTTATGAACTTTTACATGGTAGAACACCAATGTTAAGCTCTTTAAGACCATTTGGGTGTCCTGTTACTATCCTCAATACCATAGATCACTTAGGCAAGTTTGATGGCAAGGCTGATGAAGGTTTCTTTGTTGGATACTCACTGAATAGAAAAGCTTTTAGAGTGTTCAATAGTAAAATCAGGAAAGTGGAAGAGAACTTGCACGTTAATTTTAGTGAGAGTACACCTAATGTTGTAGGTAGTGGACCAGACTGGCTATTTGATATTGATGCCCTAACCAAAACAATGAATTATGAGCCAGTTGCTGCAGGTACACAGTCTAATGAGTTTGCAGGTGCAAAAGCTAATACTGATGCAGGTACACAAGCTAGAAAGGAGACATAATCTGCACAAAAGTACATTTTTCTACCTATATGGACTGCTGATCCACTTATCTCAACCCAAGATCCAAAGAGTTCACAAGAAGATGATCAAGATGAAGATCCAAAAGATGATAAAGAATATGGTGTTAAATCTTCAAGTGAGGAAGAAAATCAGAATGATGAACCTCCAAGAAAAGAAACTGAAGAACAAGTGAAGGATGACAATGTTAGCAGTTCTAATGATGTTAATGCTGCTAGTGATGGTAACAACACTAACAACACTAACAATGATAAAACTGTTAATACTGCTGACAAGGAAGGCATTGCTATTGATGAAGATGAATATCTAATTGATCCAAATATGCCTCCTTTGTAAAATATCTATGCTGATACTAATGATGAAGAAGTTGGTGAAGAGGCTGACATAAACAACATGGATGATACTATCCTTGTCAGTCCTATTCCAACTACCAGAATTCACAAGCATCATCCTCAAGAATAAATCATTGGAGATGTGAAGTCAATTGTTCAAACAAGAAGAATGACAAAAGATTTGAAAGAACAAGGTTTCTTTGTTAGATCCTTTAATCAATGAAACAGTGATAAAGACCTTCAAAACTATTTGTTTGCTTGTTTTCTATCACAAATAGAAACCAATGATGCACATAAATCATTACAGGATCCAAGCTGGGTGGAGGCTATGCCGGAAGAGCTTCTACAATTCAAGCTACAAGAAGTTTGGACTCTAGTAGATTTACCAAATGGGAAGAGAGTTATTGGTACCAAATGGGTTTTCAGATGCAAAAAGGATGAAAGAGGCATTGTGATAAGAAGCAAGGCAAAATTGGTAGCTAAGGGATACACTCAAGAAGAAGGGATTAACTATGATGAAGTCTTTGCCCCAGTTGCAAGAATTGAAACTATAAGGTTGTTCTTGGCTTATGCTTCATACAAAGATTTTGTGGTGTATCAGATGGATGTGAAAAGTCCTTTTATTTATGGGACAATTGAAGAAGAAGTATATGTCTCTCAACCACCTGGATTTGAAGATCTTGAGTTTCCTGATAAGGTATACAAGGTGTAAAAAGCACTTTATGGTTTACATCAAGCTCCCAGAGCTTGGTATGACACATTGTCAACATACCTGTTGGACAATGGTTTTAGTAGAGGGAAGATTGACAAGTCCTTGTTTATCAGAAGACACAAAGATGATATTCTGCTAGTTCAAGTTTAGGTTGATGATATTATCTATCTTTGGATCCAAAAACAAGGTGTTATGCATTGAGTTTGAGACATTGATGCATGAAAGGTTTCAGATGAGTTCTATGGGAGAACTCACATTCTTCTTAGGATTACAAGTCAAGCAAAAGGAGGATGGCATATTTATCAGTCAAGATAAGTATGTGGCTGAAATTTGAAGAAGTTTGGGTTTACTGATGTGAAGCCTGCAAAGACAACAATGGAAACTTCCAAGCCTTTGCTCAAGGATGAAGATGGTGAAGAAGTTGATGTACACTTATATAGATCAATGATTGGTTCATTGATGTATCTTACAGCCTCAAGACCTGACATTATGTTTGCAGTGTATGCCTGTGCCAGATACCAAGTCACACCAAAAGTTTCACATCTTAATGCAGTGAAAAGAATTTTTAGATACTTGAAAGGTCAACCTAAATTGGGTCTTTGGTATCCAAAAGATTCACCTTTTGATTTGGTAGCATACACTGATAGTGATTATGGTGGAGCAAGCTTGGATAGTAAATCCACAATAGGAGGTTGTCAATTTCTAGGATGTAGGTTGATTTCATGGCAGTGCAAGAAACAAACTGTGGTTGCTAATTCCACAACAGAAGCTGAGTATGTGGCTGCTTCAAGTTGTTATGGAAAAGTGCTTTGGATTCAGAATCAATTGCTGGATTATGGGTACAATTTTATTCATACAAAAATATTTATTGATAATAGCAGTACTATGTGCATAATTAGAAATCCTGTTTGTCACTCAAAAACAAAGCATATAGAGATAAGACACCATTTTACAAGAGATTGTTATGAAAAGAAGTTAATTCAAATAGTTAAAATCCATACTGAAAATAATGTTGCAGATTTGCTCACAAAAGCTTTTGATGATGGTAGATTTTAATTTTTGATTGCCAGTATTGGAATGTTAAATCTTTAAAATCTCTTATCTCTTTTTTTTTTTGTAAAGTTTTGTAAGGATTAGTATTGTTATTAGGTCAATAAATTATTTCTGCTGCTAAGTATATTGCTGCTGCTAGCTTTACTTAGAACTGCTGTGTTACTTCTGCTTGTTATACTTAAAACTGCTAAGTATAATTGATGATGTGATTATTTTGAATTGTGTTATTGTTTGTGTTTTGGTGTTTTTGGACTAATCTTGTTAGACCCGTTTCTCGGGTACTTGGACCCCACCCTAGATGAAAATGATAAAGGCCTTATGTGATTGGCCAGTCAACGAATGTTGCGTTTTAGTCAAACCCGATAGTCAATTAATAGTCAAGTATGATTAATGTAGTTATATAAAATGTGATGTTTTAACTAAAGGGACTTAAGTTGCCAAGTGTTAATATGTTATAAAGTGTGTTGTGGCCAAAATAGAAGGAATGAGACTTGAGGGGCCATTCTTGCCTTTAGTCCAAACTTGTGTTTAGATAAGAAATGTCCAGGATAATCTAGAGTTTTCCACCATTATTTTAGATAGAGTGAGGTCCGGTTTTAGAGTGGAGAAAAAAGAGAGGGAAAAAGTTAGTTGGTGATTTAGGAAGATGAAGATGATGAAGATCTAATATCCATGGCCCTTCTTAGCAAAGATCCCCACAAGTAAGAAACTCTAATCTTGAGTTTATGATGATTATTGAGGTAAAGGTTTATGGGTTAAGTGGGTTTTCATTATATGATCATGGTATGATCATATGATGATATGGAAAGGATGATTTAGGTAAGTTATGATGGGTTATGTTAATCCTTGTTTATGATTGATGTGTTACGTGTGTGTACAAGTTTTAAATTTATAAGGGTGAATTACTGAACCTAGAAATAACACATACGAGCAAGTGAACTCGTCCGTTATAGCAAGATTATGATGGTAAGTCGGGATCGTTCGCAGGGATTTGTGAGTGAATCGGATTGTAAGCTATTAAAAGTAAATTTCTTAAACAAGCAAATGATGAAAATATAATAATTCAAATGATTAAAACTACACTTGCTTAGACTAATATACTACTCTCGATTAGCATGATTGTGATAACTTTTGATAACATGTTGGTTATGATAATTAGTTTGGTGAACTAATCTATTGTTTCTACAAATTAAACCTTCGTCAAGATTTTAGTTCAGAAAAACAAGCATTACGTTTAACCAATCAATTCAAGATCAATTCAAGGTTCATAAGTTTGGTGTAAACTTAAACACAAAAATAGTCTTTTGTTTTATCAAATTCGCTTAGGAAATGGTCAATGCAAAAGGTAACCGATTCATAGACAAATAGGTTACAATTGATTATAAACTACTAATCTTTCAACCCTTGAAATGGTTTACAATCAATCCAATTTGATAAGCAAAAGCATTCCTATTACAACCACAATTAAGTTTCTTTGTTAAACCAAGAATAATGGGTAAAAACAATCATTCATAGACAAATGATTATAACTAGTTGAATAACAATAAACCTTTCGACCTTTAGAATTATTAACAACTAGTCAAACTTGATTAACAAATGTCACTATGAAACTTAATCACAATTGGATCTTAGAATCAACTTGAAATTGAATTAAAATATGTTATCACAATCATACGCAAATCAATAAGCAATACACATCATCTAAGCAAGTGCACAAAGGCACTAGCTACTCATAGCAAACATGAACATAAACTCAGAACATTGAACATTAGAAACCATAATTGAAAGTCTTATAATGATTGGAAATAGATTACAAATGATAAGGTAATGATACCCAAAGTATTGGTGTTGACTTCTTGATGTTTTGACCTCCAAATATTGACTTCTTGAACCTCCAAAGCTTCCTGGACTCCTAAGGACGAATTTAGGGCTTTTGAGAGAGTGGTTGATGATTAGAATGATAATTGGGATTGATAGCACACTTGGCTCCTTCACAAATGGTCCTATTTATACTACTCTCAAAGCCTAGGGTGATAAATGCTCCAACTTGGCCTCTAAGCAGAGTAGAATAGTCTAGAATCATCACTAGAAGACTTAGGAATTGTTGGAATGAAGACACATGACTTAGTGATGAAGATTGGTAAAACAGCCGTCATCCAACCGATCGGTATTGCATCCAACCGATCGGTTGGTCTTCAACCTTGGCCTCCATCCGATCGGTATTGCATCCAACCTCAGTCATGATTTAAATATTACCATAGGCTTGTACAAGAAACAAAACTACACCGAAATGGCGTGAGCACCAAGTATACATATCAAAGAGGTCTTTTATTCGGGTTAAAGGCTTCAAAGGTTATATTAGACTTATGTTCAACTATCTTAAGCAAAACATAATAGCTCGCTAACAACGAATTCTTGCATCACCAAATAACGGATGGTCACTAAGGATAACCTTAGATCGCTAACAACGCTACCTAATTCCTCAAGAAATCGGATGGTCACTACATGTCAATACACTTGATAATTCCACAAAGTCAAAAGGGTAGGATAAGATATGGGATATGTTTTAGAAAGGGTTGATAATAACGAATATACAAACTAGTCAAAGTCTACTAACCAGATGTTGCTAGCTATTTCGAACCACTATCATGCAATCTTGAAAAACTCCATACTTTATTGATCAATACATTATTCGATAGCTCATTGGCTATTCTTGTCACCTTATAGTTGCGATGACTTTTATATATATATATATATATATATATATATATATATATATATATATATATATATATATATATATATATATATATATATATATATATTTTTTCTTCACAAACTTTCACTTGTCATCATATAGTTGTGATGACTTTTCTTTCACTTTACTTCGATAACTGCTCTTGGAGTTTGCAACTTTCTTCGAATTTTCATGATTTCCCACATAACATCCATCTTGCCAAATAGCTAGCAACCAACCAAGACTTGACTATGGGTAAGGCTAGGCTAAAAAGTGTAAAATCTTTTTGTATTTTTCTGGATTTTATCAAAAGAAAAAGATAGGCTCAGAGGGTGTAACTAGGGGTATCTAGCGTTAAAGATAAACGCTAACAAAAGGGTTTATATTGGTGGTTAACTAGTCAATGTAACTAGCTAAATATCAATACGGAAGGCTATTTGGGTTAAAATCCTAAGGTTGCCTCTTATCACGCATATACACTTATATCACACATGAAATGTGATCTCACAACGGTCTCGTAATGATTTACAAGCACAAGTTCTGGAATAAATAAAATCACCGGCACACTCATAGCAAAAGAATCAAAGCATAAAAGATGTATGCTATATACGAAACAGGCTTAAATCCTCATGTTTTAGGTAGAAGGGCTATAATATGTGCTAGCTAATGTTATCGATCCCAGAATGGATTGCAATATTAATCGGGACACATCTCAATTTTTCAAAAATTACAGGTTTCACCAGTGGATAGATCCAGTTAATCTAATATATAATCCTTAAAATGAAAAATAACTAGATCACAAGGGCAAACAAAATTTAAAATTTAGCTCGAAATTTACAATCTATTCTTATTTTCCTATTCACCCCCCCCCCCCACACTTAAGTTAAGCATTTTCCTCAATGTGATAAACGAACTTCAAGGAATGAAAATAGGGAAATAAGAGAATAAACCATATTTCCTGCTCCAGATGATTCTTTGATCCAAGCATCCAGGCTTTGTAATCATTATCTGCAGTAATTGATGCGTGGTTTTGCGACCTTACAACAGGTTTTACCTCTCGAGGGATCTCAAGAGGCTTGCAATCCCCACCAGGCAGTGTACCTGACCGATGTAGTATAGTGTAGTGGCAAGTACCGGGGGATTGATCGTTCTCTAGGGGAATAGTGTCGTTAGGATTGAAAAACTACTCTAATAGGTCTAAGGGTGAGGGAAGATTCTTTTTGTATTTTTATGAAAGCAAGTAAAATCTCGGGTTTGAAGGAGTGGGCGGAATTAGTTGCTAGTCAACTAACCCAAATAACTACAAATGCAAATAAAATAAATAACTGAAAATGAAAAGGTTGTGAAACTTATATGGAGAGAAATGTGTTTACTTAGATTTCCTTACTCCCTAACTATCTTTTACCGGTTGATTAGTGTGTATTAATTGCGTGGATGACGGGTGTATTCCTTAATACCAATCGTGGGGTGGCGTACGTACTTCCCCAACTCTACAAGCTCCTACTTCACTCCTATGTCGAGCCGGCTAAGAAGCTCCTAACATGGGATCACTAGAATTCGCTCATGCATTAAATACAACCATAAAAACCTTAGTACGCATTGGTTCATGTTTCTTAAGACGTTCAAGCAAGTTACCGTATAGGAGGTTAGCCAGTTTTCTTAAGCCTAACATCGATAAACAATCATCCAATACAATTAATAACACACTAATAACCAATATCAATAGTTAGGTTTCATTAGATCTAAGCAAACACAAGATAAATCTAGCCTAGCATGTTAATTAAAAGACAAGAACAAGATATAATCAAACAACACATAGACATATTGAATGATTAAATGATTACTTATCTTCAATTAAACATGGGAGATCCAAGGGTATAAAACCCTTAAAAATGGCAGAAAATTCGTCTTAGGGTTTCTCCTCACAAAGTTGCACACTATGAATAAAAATTGCAAAACTATATATAGAGTTTAGTGGCTGACGGCGTCACGTTATAGGAGGTGACGCCGTCACCTCGCCGCGGCTAGGGTTCCCGGATGGTCTTCCTGACGCCGTCCCTCTTTAATCCTCCAAAATCCGCTCTGGCCTATCAAGGGTTGACGCCGTCAGGATTGTGCTTGACGCCGTCTCTCTTTAACTTAAACCGTGATGGCCTTGATCACCTTAAAGGGTGACGCCGTCAGACTTTCCATTGTAAAACTTTCTGGCGCGTCACGTGTATTTGTCATATCCACCTCTTTTGCCAAGCCGTGATGCCGTCAGGAGAAATCCTTGACGCCGTCATGTGTACTTTTCCAGCAGCTTTGGAGACTTTGTCGTTTTCTTCACTTTTATGCTCCAAAAACGTCCAAAATGCTTCCTTTTCCAGATTTCTTCTCCAAAGTACCTAAAATGACAAAAGGAACGATTTAGGGCAATATTTGATCAAATAAATACGATTTAGGGCTTAAATGACCCCCTAAAAGCGGTACACTTTTCGCTTCATCAAATACCCTTACACTTGAGATTTGCTTGTCCTCAAGCAAATGCGCTTTTATTCTAATCAAAATACAAGTTAGGGGTCATTTAATGCTAATATAAAAGTAATTACAGAAAATAGTCATTCCACTTTAATCATAATAAGCACGGAGATTACAAACTAGCACCTCACAAGTAGTGTTTGGATACTCACATCTCTCAGGTGTCATAAAAGTATATCTCATAAATGAAAACGGATAATATCTCTCACTACCTGTCATAGCAAATAGATTACCATAGGCTTGGGAAAGGATCAAAAACCTCCTCCACTAAGCGTAAGCACCTAAGATAAACTATCAAAGAGGGCTTTTAAACGGGTTATAATGTTAGGTGTAGGGATATGATAAACACGGATTTGTTGGATAAGGGATATTTTACTGGTGGCGAGTTAAAGATCTTGATTAATTACATGTACACTATGGCGTTGCTAAGCCAAGACTAGACTCGACTTAAGCTAAAAACAAAATAACAAAACATAAAATAAACATAAAATGAAACGGGATGGTAGTCCGTATGTTTTTTCTACTTTTCTTTTTCTCTTTTTTTTTTTTTTTTTTTTTTTTTTTTTTTTTTTTTATTTTTCTTGATTTTTTTTTCGATTTTTTTTTTCTTTTTTTTTCTTCATACGCTCTTGCCCTACCATCCAAAATAATACATCATAGGGGCGTTGCATTCCCCTTACACTTGAACTTTTACATAACTTTACAAATAACTATTCTAATGACTCGAATTAAGATAATCGAAACACTTGGAGTACTTTTAAAATATTTAGCACATATGGGGGTAATAATGTTGTTCTTCCCCATTACTCCATTACACTAGTACTTTACCCATGAGTCCCAATCGTCCCAAAACAATATGTACAAGATATGAGTCGACTTAGCAATCAGTAATCAATTAGATAATTAACTTGGGGTTTAAAAAAATGTTGTCACAATAATGCACTAAAAATGAGTGCATACAAGGTAGACTAAGGCGATTTGGGTGTACATTTAAGTGGGGTGTAAACAAATTCTTACTTTAAGTAAAATGCTTAAAGTTAGAAACGAAAAGATAGGCTCTGAGGGGTGTACTAGGGGTATCGTGTACTAAAAATGAGTACAACGCAAAGGGTGTGGGAGAATTACTTGACCAATGTAGCCAATGTAATTATAACAAAAACACAGGTGTAAAACAATGGGTTAATCCTAATGCCTCTTATCATGTAGTAAATCTAACTACACAAATGTAGTCATACTTGTGGCCTCGGAATGGTCCTAACGCAAGTTCTAGAATCTAAGTGCTACCGGTACACACATCATAGCATAAATTCTTTTCCTACCAATTCTAGGGGCGAACCTCACATATTTGGGGGTGGAAATTTTTTTTAGTGGTACGGTTTTTGTGCTAGTCATATAACTCCTATCCGTGAGACGCTCATTAAGACCAAAGTTTCACTCCTATATGTTGCAAAAAATTTTAAATTTGGCACTAAAATTGCCTTAATAGGTATTTCTCTCTAGTTTTATTACACATCCACCATTAAACAAACAAAAATCAAGTGCAATTGCATTCTCTAAAGTATCGTACTTTTACCCCCCCCCCCCTTACACTTAAGATGAACATTGTCCCCAATGTTCAAATAACAAGATGTAAAAGTAAATAAGGTAAAAGAATGAAATCAAATACTCCCCTGATTCGCTCGGTGGATAAAGAGGTAACATGGTTAGATCTTCTTCCAAGAGAATGTAGAAGCTCCAAGACTAAAGAATCGCCAAAAGCTTGATTCCACATACATCTCCTTGTCCAAAATAACCTGTTAAACCTGAGAAAACAAACACGAAAATCCTGCATAACATCGGCGGGATAAATCTATATAAGGATATAATGCTTGTGGAATGATTATTTTGCAGAATCCTGGAGTTTATAAGTTAGAGATTTAATAAAAACTTTTTATGAAAACAAAACTTTCAAAAATTTCAGAAAATTAAAACCTGACGCCGTCAGGTTGTAAGGCCTGACGCCGTCAGAAATGATCTGACAGAATTCTCATGTTAAGTTTCCGGAAAATTTCTGGAAAAACCTATACCTTACTTCCTGGAATTTCTGCAAAATATCATTATGACTCGATACAAGCATTTGACTCAAACAATTACTAATATGTATGTTAATTTAATATTGTTCTGATTCTTGTTCATTTGTTCTAATAAACCGATTTGGATTCCCTTACACTTAAATTTTGCAAAATACCTTTATATGTAGTTAAGACGAAGTTAAAAACAAGATAAAGCATTTTCACAATTTAGTTTTGAACATGAATCAATAATAATAAAAATTAAACATACATACGAAGCAAATAAAATCAAACAAACAAATAAATAAATACACAAAGCAAATAAAGCTTGGGTTGCCTCCCAAGAAGTGCTTGTTTTTGTTCGAGTCATGAGCCTGACTCTACCCTTATTTAACGGATAAAGGGAGGTTTTCCCTACACTTAGGGTTAAGTGCGGGTGATAGTAGCGATACACACCGACTCGGTATGAGTATGCCACGTGAGGAAAGAGTGGTGGATGAATTATATGCTCAAAGATGTGGGATCCAATCATCATAACCTTACTTAGTTCAATTGGGTCAATGGGTGAATTGAAAGTTTTCTCCTAGAAAGGGATCATCTTCTATCAACTTCGAGAGACTCCTAGTTGGGAATCCATCTTTTAGCAAAAGAATCAAAGCATAAAAGATGTATGCTATATACGAAACAGGCTTAAATCCTCACTTTTTAGGTAGAAAAGCTATAATATGTCTAGCTAATGTTATCGATCCCATAATGGATTGCAATAATAATCGGGACACATCTCAATTTTTCAAAAATTACAGGTTTCACCAGTGGATAGATCCAGTTAATCTAATATATAATCCTTAAAATGAAAAATAACTAGATCACAAGGGCAAACAAAATTTAAAATTTAGCTCGAAATTTACAATCTATTCTTATTTTCCTATTCACCCCCCCCCCCTACACTTAAGTTAAGCATTTTCCTCAATGTGATAAATGAACTTCAAGGAATGAAAATAGGAAAATAAAAGAATAAACCATATTTTCCTGCTCCAGATAATTCTTTGATCCAAGCATCTAGGCTTTGTAATCATTATCTGCAGTAATTGATGCGTGGTTTTGCGACCTTACAACAGGTTTTACCTCTCGAGGGATCTCAAGAGGCTTGCAATCCCCACCAGGCAGTGTACCTGACCGATGTAGTATAGTGAAGTGGCAAGTACCCGGGGGATTGATCGTTCTCTAGGGGAATAGTGTCGTTAGGATTGAAAAACTACTCTAATAGGTCTAAGTGTGAGGGAAGATTCTTTTTGTATTTTTATATTTTTATGAAAGCAAGTAAAATCTCGGGTTTGAAGGAGTGGGCGGAATTAGTTGCTAGTCAACTAACCCAAATAACTACAAATGCAAATAAAATAAATAACTAAAAATGAAAAGGTTGTGAAACTTATATGGAGAGAAATGTGTTTACTTAGATTTCCTTACTCCCTAACTATCTTTTACCGGTTGATTAGTGTGTATTAATTGCATGGATGATGGGTGTATTCCTTAATACCAATCGTGGGGTGGCGTACGTACTTCCCCAACTCTACAAGCTCCTACTTCACTCCTATGTCGAGCCGGCTAAGAAGCTCCTAACATGGGATCACTAGAATTCGCTCATGCATTAAATACAACCATAAAAACCTTAGTACGCATTGGTTCATGTTTCTTAAGACGTTCAAGCAAGTTACCGTATAGGAGGTTAGCCAGTTTTCTTAAGCCTAACATCGATAAACAATCATCCAATACAATTAATAACACATAATAACCAATAATCAATAGTTAGGTTTCATTAGATCTAAGCAAACACAAGATAAATCTAGCCTAGCATGTTAATTAAAAGACAAGAACAAGATATAATCAAACAACACATAGACATATTGAATGATTAAATGATTACTTATCTTCAATTAAACATGGGAGATCCAAGGGTATAAAACCCTTAAAAATGGCAGAAAATTCGTCTTAGGGTTTCTCCTCACAAAGTTGCACACTATGAATAAAAATTGCAAAACTATATATAGAGTTTAGTGGCTGACGGCGTCACGTTATAGGAGGTGACGCCGTCACCTCGCCGCGGCTAGGGTTCCCGGATGGTCTTCTGACGCCGTCCCTCTTTAATCCTCCAAAATCCGCTCTGGCCTATCAAGGGTTGACGCCGTCAGGATTGTGCTTGACGCCGTCTCTCTTTAACTTAAACCGTGATGGCCTTGATCACCTTAAAGGGTGACGCCGTCAGACTTTCCATTGTAAAACTTTCTGGCGCGTCACGTGTATTTGTCATATCCACCTCTTTTGCCAAGCCGTGACGCCGTCAGGAGAAATCCTTGATGCCGTCATGTGTACTTTTCCAGCAGCTTTGGAGACTTTGTCGTTTTCTTCACTTTTATGCTCAAAAAATGTCCAAAATGCTTCCTTTTCCAGATTTCTTCTCCAAAGTACCTAAAATGACAAAAGGAACGATTTAGGGCAATATTTGATCAAATAAATACGATTTAGGGCTTAAATGACCCCCTAAAAGCGGTACACTTTTGCTACATCAGTAATCTTAAAAACAAAAGAAACACACGAAATATCTCTACGTTTTATTCAAAAGTCAATGATACACCCCCACACTTAAGTTCACTATGGGATTAGAGAAACTTTGGGGTGAAATCACTTTGAAAAATAAATTAAGAAGTAAAATTAGCAAACACACGGGTTGCCTCCCGAGAAGCGCTTGTTTTATTAACGAGTCATCAGCCTGACTCAAACTTCCTTCTTGCTATGTTGGTGAAATTTTTGGTTTCTTCTTTGAGAATTTTGGAACATACACCACGTTTCCTATCACTATTCCTTCTCCAGTTTCATCTATGTCTTCCAATTTTACTCTTTCCCAAGGTCTAGGAAGAACATCATAGATATAACCAGATTCTTCGGCCCAATGAGTGTTTTTCTTATAATCGGCCGGAAAGGGTGCCATGAATGTTATAGCTTCATATTCTGATTCAGGCGGAATCTCTTTGATAGAAATCTCGTTCATTTGCTCCTTATCATAGTACAATTTAATTCGGTGACCATTAACAATGAAACTTCCACCTTGTTTGTCATATAATTCAACATATCCAGATGGAAATTCATGTTTCACTATATACGGACCGAACCATTTCGGTTTTAGCTTAGGGGCTTTGAACTTGTATTTCATATTGAAAAGCAGAACTTTGTCTCCAGCTTTGAATTCTTTCCTAATTCTAAGCTTTCTGTCATGATAAGCTTTTGTTCTGGCTTTGTAAAGCTTGGGGGTTCTCGTAAGCTTGGAGTCTTAGTTCATCGAGTTCATGCAATTGCAAAAATCTCTTCTCTCCAGCTATTTTGAGATCAGGGTTACAGCTTCTGAGTGCCCAGTAAGCGCGATGTTCGATTTCGAACGGCAAATGATAGGTTTTTCCATACAAGAGTCTATATGGTGTTGTACAAATTGGCGTTTTATAAGCCGTGCGAAATGCCCACAGAGCATCATCTAGTTTTCTTGACCAAACGGCGGGATTGTCTTTGACCGTTTTTTCGAGTATCCTTTTTAAGGCTCTGTTTGTATTTTTGACTTAACCACTGGTTTGTGGGTGATAAGCTGTAGCAAAACGATGATGAACTCCATATCGTTTCATAATTTTCTCCATTTGTCTGTTACAGAAATGGGTTCCTCGATCACTTATTAAAGCTTTAGGAATTCCATAACGAGCGAAAAGCTTTTTGAGAAAATTAACAACAACTCGCGCATCATTTGTGGGTAGACCTTCGGCTTCAGCCCATTTGGAAACATAGTCAATAGCAACGAGAATGTATTCGTATTTGTGTGATTTAGGAAATGGTCCCATAAAATCGATTCCCCAAATATCGAATATTTCGCAGACTTGAATGCTCTTCTGAGGCATTTCATCTCTACGAGAAAGACTACAGGATTTTTGGCAAGCATCGCAGTTTTGAACAAGAGTATGGGCTTCTTTGAAAATCGTTGGCCAATAGCATCCAGCATCAAAAACTTTCTTAGCTGTGGTGGAAGGACCATAGTGTCCCCCAGTCGGGCCATGATGGCATTCATCAAGAATTCTTCTTGTTTCAGAACCATAAACACATCTTCTGATCATCCCATCGGGACACATCTTGAAAAGATAAGGTTCTTCCCAATAATAGTGTTTTAGTTCTGAAAAGAATTTACTTCGTTGGGCATGATTTAATCCTTTTTTGAGAATTCCTCCAATGAGATAATTTGCAAAATCTGCAAACCACGGAATTTCGTTTTCATCAACTGTATCAACAGTCATGAGAGTTTCATCAGGGAAATAATCGTCAATCTCGTCTTCCTTTAACTCTTCCAAATTTGGATTATCGAGACGAGACAAATGATCAGCAGCTAGATTTTCTGCTCCTTTCTTATCTTTGATTTCTATGTCAAATTCTTGGAGTAGCAAAATCCATCGGATAAGACGCGGTTTTGCATCTTGTTTGGTAAACAGATATTTGAGCGCTGAGTGATCAGTAAACACAATCGTTTTTGAAAGCACAAGATAAGATCTGAATTTGTCGAAAGCAAAAACAACGGCTAACAATTCCTTTTCCGTGATCGTGTAATTTTGTTGAGCATTGTTGAGTGTTTTGCTAGCGAAGTATATAGGACAGAAATATTTTCCTTCACGTTGTCCTAATACAGCTCCAACAGCAAAATCGCTTGCATCGCACATGAGCTCGAATGGTAGTGACCAATTAGGTGAAACCATAATGGTTGCACTAGTCAGTTGGGTTTTCAATGTTTCGAATGCCTTCATGCAATCTGCATTGAAGTCAAAAACAAAATCTTTTTCAAGAAGTTTCGTCATGGGACGAGATATTTTTGAAAAATCTTTAATGAAACGACGGTAGAAACCGGCATGTCCTAGAAAACTTCTAACGGCTTTAATGTTTGTTGGAGGTGGTAATTTGATGATAACATCGATTTTCGCTTTGTCAACCTCCATTCCTGCACTGGAAATTTTGGGTCCTAGCACAATTCCTTCAGTCACCATAAAATGACATTTTTTCCAGTTGAGAACAAGATGTGCAGCTTTGCATCTTTCGAGCATTTTATCGAGATTAGAAAGACAAGCTTCAAATGAGCTTCCAAAAACTGAAAAGTCATCCATGAAAACTTCCATAGATGTTTCAAGCATGTCTGGGAATATAGCAATCATACACCTTTGAAAAGTCGCAGGTGCATTACAAAGACCAAAAGGCATACGCCGGTAAGCGTAAGTTCTACATGTGAATGTAGTCTTTTCTTGATCGGCATGATCAATAGTGTTGGGAAATTAAGCTATAGCAGTTAGTACTATTGAAGATGGAAGTTAGTACTGCTGAAGAAGGTTGAAGACTTAAGCAATTAGTACGGTTATGAAAGAAATATTTGTACTGCTTATTATTATTTTGTAAACGTGTAAGTAGATAAATATGGAAAAGATTTAGTGTATATTGTATAAGGATTAGTTGATAGTTATCTTGTGAAGGAATCCTTAGTCTATAAAAGGATTGCCTAGGTTTAAGGTTATAAACGATAAGAGTTCATACATATTGTTTAGTTCAGATTCAAGGTTGTAAACCCTAGTGATAGGAGATCACTCGTATTATTGATTAATAATATTGAATCGTTGAAGTTCATTATTCTGTGTTCATTCATTGTTACATTCAAACCATACAAAACACAAACACATAAAGTCTTCTAAGTGCTAGCTAGTAAATTCCGCTTGCTAGACTACGTATAATTCTTAGTATCACATCTAACACAAGGAGTGTGTGTAGATCCGGTCAAGTGGTATCAGAGCCAGGTTGCTGATACTTAGATTTAGAAGATCCGAGAAGAACAAAGATGGACATGGAAACAACACCAACCACAACTAACATTGCTGCTAAGCTTCCAATGCTTAAACCCAATGAGTTCGATATGTGGCGATTAAGAATTGAGCAGTTCTTCCAAGTTCAAGATTATACTTTTTGGGAGATCATTGAAGAAGGAAACTCCTTTACACCCGTAACAACAACAACTGTTGTTGAAGGTAAATCTGAGACTACAGTGCAGACAAAGCCAACCACTAATGAAGAGAAGGCAAGGCACAAGAATGATGTTAAGGCTAGAAGTTTGCTTCTGATGACTATTCCCAATGACCAGTTGTTGAATTTTAGCAAGTTTAAGTGTGCTAAAACCCTTTTTGAAGCTATTGTTGCAAGATATGGTGGGAATGAAGCCACCAAGAAATCTCAGAAGACTCTTCTCAAGCAACAGTTTGAGAATTTTTCAGCAACAAGCAATGAGTCACTAGATCATATGTTTAATAGACTTCAAAAACTAGTGAGTCAATTGGCTGTTCTAGGAATTGAGATTCCTCAGGAAGATCTCAACTCCAAATTTCTGAGGAGTCTACCAGCTGAATGGGCTATGCATGTTGTTGTATGGAAAAATAAGCCTGATATAGATTCCATGAGCTTATTGGATCTCTATAGCAACTTCAAGATAGTTGAACATGATATTAAGAAGTCTGCTGGATCAAGCTCAAGCTCAAGCTCAGGGAATTTGGCCTTTGTATCAACTCCCAGTACCTCAAGTCCAGATGAGGAAGTGCAAGTTGCTGGAGCAGTTGGTACTGCTAGTGCAAACCTTGGTACTGCTAGCACCTCAAGCAGTACTAGTGGACTTTAGAATGATGATACTTATTGTGCCTTCTTGACTACTCAGCAAAATGGAAGTATGTTGACTCATTCAGATCTTCAAGAGATTGACGAAGATGATATTGAAGAGATGGATATCAAGTGGCAGCTCTCTCTTCTCAGCTTGAGAGCTAGGAGATTCTTGAAGAAGACTGGCAAGAAGATTGTCATAAACAGCAATGATGTTGTAGGGTATGACAAGTCCAAGATTGAGTGTTTCAACTGCCACAAGAAAGGTCATTATTCAAGGGAGTGCAGATTACCAAGCCAACAAGATGGAAAGAGCAGAGGATATGGAAACAAATCAAGGGTTGTAGAGGTTACTGATTCAAGCTCGAAAGCCATGGTTGCCATTGATGGCTTAGGATTTGACTGGAGCTACATTGCAGAGGAGGAAGCAGAAGCATCTACAGAGGTTGCTCTCATGGCATTCTCAGATTCTGAGGTACAAGTTTCAAAATGTTCTAAATCTTGTGAAGCTATAAAAGATCTAGAAACACTTAAAACAAGATATGAGAATCAGAGAAAAGAGCTAGTTGAAACTGCTTTTAGCTTAGCAAATCATAAGAGAGCTTTAGCTATGTTAGAAGAACAAATTGGTCATTATAAAAGTAATGAGTCTAAGTTTTATGATGATATGATTATTGTTAGGAGAGACTTAATGTTTAGAGAGAATGAAATTAATGTGTTAAAACATGAGCTAGAACAGGTTAAGAAAGCTAAGGAGAACATTCAGATGAGTGTAGACACACTAGAATACACATCAAAAGGTGTTCAAAAGATAATTGAGTGTCAGATCCTTAATAAAGCTAAGTCATGCCTAGGTTATAAGTCAGTTCCACCTCCCTATAGAGGAATTCCAACACCCCCAGGCATAGACTTAGAACACACAGGACTCCCTGAATTTCAATTACCTGTGCTTAACTATGGTCCTCAACCCAAGAAGGATGTAGTTGACAAACCTGTGTATGAAAGTACAAGTGATAAATCACTATCTGAGGACAAGGTGTCTTCTGATAGGTCCTCAGCTAAGGACTCAGATGCTCCAACCATTGAGGAATGGACTTCTGATGATGAGGATGATCAGGCTGTGGTTAAGCCTGTTAGTGCTAAAGTGGAGGAACCAAAATTTCCAAAGATGGTTAAACCTGAGACTGTTAGGCCTAGATCAAATGCCAAACCTTTTAGACCAACAGTTAGGTATGCAGAAATGTATAGAACCACAAACAAGCCAAGAGGTAACCAAAGGAACTGGAATGACCTCAAATCTCACCAATTAGGGGATGATTTTGTCTGTTATAGGAAAGCTTGTTATTCATGTGGTAGTTTTGACCATCTTGCAGATTTTTGTGATAAATGGGTATCTGGATATACAAATCATAGGTTGAGCATAGCAAGACCTCAATCTTTTCTTAGGAATGATAGAATGATACCCAGATCAGTTCTATTAAAGTCTGGCCAAAGACCAGTTCAAACTGCTAGACCAGCAGTTCAGACTGTCAGACCTATTAGACCTGTTAACCCAAGGCCAACAGTTCAAGGTGCAAAAATGTTTTCCAAACCAGCACCAAAAACTGTTAAAAGACCATTTCATCACAAAGCAGTTGTAAAAAATCAAGTTTGGAAACCTAAGGTAACAACTACCAAGCCAGCAGTTCCAACTGCTAGCAGAGTAATTGGTACTGGTTTTAATAAAAACACTGCTAAGGGTAATATGGGAAATGGAGTGAATGCATCAGCATGTTGGGTATGGAAACCTATTAAACCCAATGGTGCTAAGATTGTTTTGAAAAGAATGAATTATGTTGATTCTAGAGGAAAGCCTAAGTCTGTATTAGCTTGGGTTCCACAAGGAAATTAATTTTCCTTGTAATGTGTATTGTTAGTCATATTCTTTTATATTGTGCGACAAGTTCTTTGTGGCTTGTTTCTTTGTTTTTGGACTAACAATTGCAGGATTGGAGGGAAAACAACAAGGGATTATGAATGCTTGATGTTTTGGACTAAATGGTGTTCTGGAGATTAGTATGTGATCTTTGCATACAACAAATGGTAATTGGTTCACCATGTCTAACCCACATAAGAACCAACTAGTCCAGAGCAAACGGTATCTGGTAAAGACTAATCAAATCGGTTGATGGTTGACAATTTACCAAAAATTGTATGGTTATTAGCTCACTATATCTAAGTGTGAAGAGTTGACTAGTCCAAAGCAAACGGCTATTGGTAAAGACATATCAAATCCGTTGATAGCTGATAGTTTGCTAAAAACTATGTTTGAGCCATGGTATTTTAAGATCCTTTTCAATAAGTTCATACGGCTCAGAAATTTTTTCCAACAGTTGGTACGTTTAGTTAAAAAAATTGGTACGGTTCAACTAGCCGTTATGACTGACGTGTCAGTAATTAATTTTGGGGTAAAAACTAGCCGTTGGCGGTTTGTAGGCTTTTTCAAGGGGAACCAGTTCCATTGTTTCCTCAAATGCTTCAAACTGAGTTAGGTGAAGGTTCAGCAGTTCCAACTGATCCCCGTCACACACCCACTCAAGTACTTGCATAACCCACCAACCAACCATCACAACTTATAGGAGAAGGTCTAAATCCTTGTCAAACTAGGGTTGAGACTAGATCCCTGCCCTATGATTCACCGCTCCTAGCAGGTAACACAGCTAGAAGTGATGAGGTAGTTCTTCACAAACTGAATTGACGGCTTTATGTACCAAGTTAGTAGCCAAGGTTGACACTTTGGAGAAGGAGCTAAAGAAAAACAAGGAGGAATTCAAAGCTCACAAGGAGAATTTTGCCAAAGTCTACACCAAATTAACTAAAAAGGGTGAAGAAGCTTGAAGAACAGTTGAAGAAGAAAGGGCAAGAATGGTATTGGATGATGATTCTTCTGATGATGATGATTCAGATGGTTCAGAAGGGAATGATGAAAATTCTTCCAAACAGGGGAGGAAATTAGGTAAAGACAAAGATTGATCAAGTTCTCAGGGGAGGTTTAATGAAGAGGAAGAAGAACAATTTGATATAGGTTCTGGTGGTAATGCAGATGTAGAAGAAGAACTTGAAGCAGTTCAGACTGATACCCTGAAGCAGAAATGGTTCAGACTGTTGAAGCAGTTCCAACTGCTGAGACAGAGCAGCATCAAGCAGTTCCAACTGCTGAGACAGGGCATCAAGCAGTTCCAATTGGTGAAACTTCAGCCGAGCTAGTTTATGAAAGAAGAAGAGCTGATAAAGGTAAAAGAGCTATGACACAAGAAGAAGAGGAAGCAGCTCAAGAACTTGAAAGGCTCAAGAGATTAAAACCAAAGACTCAAGATCAGATAGATCATGATGCAGATGTAGCAAGGCAGATTCAAGAATAAGAATTGGCTGACAAACAAGCTGAAGAAGCTCAGATAGCTCAAGATGAAGAATTTGCATGAAAAATGGCTGCTGATGATGTACGAAACATAGCTGAATTCATGGAAAGAACAAGATCTAAAGAGGAAAATCAAAATGAGTTCAATGAACAGCTACAATATTTGTTGGATTCTGATTTGATTGTAAGAGCTCAAGCTTCAATGGTTCTCAAAGACAAACAGTTAAATGAAGAAGAAAAGACAGAGGAGCTTAAAGAGTTCATACTCAAAAAGAATGGAGTAGCAACATGGGAAGATCTGATTCAGAGGATAAGATAAAGGCAGAAGTCAGGATACAAGATAAAGTTGCCAACAAAGAAGGAACAAGTTGAGTCTATGAAACATTATTTGAAGAACTCAGCAAATTACACTATGAATGACTTCAAGGGAAAATCTTATGCTATAATTGAAAGGGAATTCTACGAAACTTATGCTATTCTGAACACTCCAAGAAGAAGTTTGAAAACAGGTAAGAAGAGAGAATCAGAAACTATGGAATCAGATGTTGCAAAGAAAATAAAGATTGGAGAAGAAGTACTAACTGAATAGTAGATACTGCAAAAGCTTAAGAAAGCCCAAACGAAGAAACTGATGATGTAAGTGTTTGGAAGAATCCTCATTCAGAAGAAGAAGCTTAATTTGAAGAAACTTAGTGATTTGGATAGAAATCATAAGTTTAGGGGAGGATTGTTGGGAAATTAAGCTATAGCAGTTAGTACTGTTGAAGATGGAAGTTAGTACTGCTGAAGAAGGTTAAAGACATAAGCAGTTAGTACGGTTATGAAAGAAATATTTGTACTGCTTATTATTATTTTGTAAACGTGTAAGTAGATAAATATGGAAAAGATTTAGTGTATATCGTATAAGGATTAGTTGATAGTTATCTTGTGAAGGAATCCTTAGTCTATAAAAGGATTGCCTAGGTTTAAGGTTATAGACGATAAGAGTTCATACGTATTGTTTAGTTAAGATTCAAGGTTGTAAACCCTAGTGATAGGAGATCACTCGTATTATTGATTAATAATATTGAATCGTTGAAGTTCATTATTCTGTGTTCATTCATTGTTACATTCAAACCATACAAAACACAAACACATAAAGTCTTCTAAGTGCTAGCTAGTAAATTCCGCTTGCTAGACTACGTATAATTCTTAGTATCACATCTAACACAAGGAGTGTGTGTAGATTCGGTCAAATAGTAATTTGGAAATATCCTGAAAAACCATCAAGGAAACAAAAGTATTCATTCCCTGCTAATCTCTCAAGCATTTGATCCATGAAGGGTAAAGGAAAATGATCTTTTCTGGTGGCTTTGTTCAATTTTTTGTAGTCAATACATACTCGCCATCCAGTGACAGTTCTAGTAGGAACTAATTCATTTCGTTCGTTAGTCACAACAGTCATTCCTCCTTTTTTGGAACATAGTGAACTGGACTCACCCAAGGACTATCCTCGATGGGTAAATGATACCGGCATCAAGAAGTTTGATGATTTCTTTCTTAACAACTTCTTTCATGTTGGGATTGAGTCGACGTTGTCTTTCCACAACGGGTTTAGCACCTTCTTCGAAATTGATTTTGTGTTTACATAAATCAGGGCTAATTCCTGGAATATCAGAGGTTTTCCACGCAAAAGCTTCTTTATGCCTCTTGAGAACAGAGATGAGACATTCTTTTTCATAGTCATTGAGCAATGAAGATATGACTACTGGAAGAAGTGAATTATCCTCCAAGTAAGCATATTCAAGATGACCGGGAAGTGGTTTCAGCTCAAGATCAGTTGGTGGTTCTTGAAGAGATGTTTTGATCCTCAATTGATTATTAAAAGTGATTTCCTCAAAATTCTCTTCTATTATTTCTCCTTCTTCAACTTCTTCTTCTTCTTCTTCTTAAAACTTTACTTCCATAAAATCAGTGAATTCTTCATCATGATCGGTTTTACTGATTTTTCTCCGAAGTAGTCAAGAATGGATCAGAATCGTCAAGTAACGCATCCAATTCTTCATCAGTGACGTCATCGATTACATCTATGTTAAAACAAGTGTCATCACTGGAATATGGGTATTGCATTGCTTTATCGATTAAAAAGGTAATTCTATCTTCTCCAACTCCAAGATTGAGTTCTTTTCCTTTTACTTTGATGATCGCATCAGCGGTGTTTAGGAAAGGTCTTCCTAAAATAAGAGGTACTCTACTATCTTCCTCCATTTCTAAGATCACAAAATCCATGGGAAAAATGAATTTACCAATTTGGACAAGCATATTCTCAGCAATTCCAACAGGATATTGGTAAGAATGATTCGTTAAGCGAATACGCATCTTTGTAGGTTTCAAAGTATTGATGGAAAAGTTTAGAATACAACGAATAGGGCATCAAATTGATACTTGCACCAAGATCGGCTAAAGCATCGCATGTGATGTTGTTTCCTAACGTGCATGGAATAAGAAAACTTTCGGGATCTCCGAGTTTTGGTGGAATTTTGTTTTGAAAAATGGCTAAGCATTCTTCATTGAGAAAGGTAGCGGATATTTGCTCTAACTTGTTTTTGTTATTAAGAAGTTCTTTCAAAAATTTCCCATAATTGGGCATTCCAGCTAGAACATCAACGAGGGGTACCTTGAGTCTAACCTCTTTGATCATTTCAACAAACTTCTTATAACGCTCTTCCATCTTTTCTTTCTTAAGGCTCTGAGGATATGGAATTTTTGGTGTGTATGCTTTAACTGGTGGGATGGGTTTGGGTGGTGTTTTTGTAGTACTTTCCTTCTCGGCTTCTTCAGCTTCATCCTCACTCTCATCATTGATGATCGTGGTATTATTTGGATTGGGTGGTGGATCATAAGAGAGACCACTTCTTGTGAATACAACATTGATATGCTCATTTCTAGTCTGTGGTGGATGATAAGTTTTATCGTTTGATCCAGATGATGTTGGTTTAGAGTTGGATTGGGTATTACTTGGTAATGAACCAGATGGTCGGGAAGAAATTTGATCAGAAAGTCTACCGAATTTGTTTTCGAAATCTTGAATAGATGCTTCATGATTTTTCTGACCTTGCTCAACTTTGGTTTTGAGATTGAAAAATTGGTTCTTGACGAACTCATTGGTGGATTTTTGAGCAGTTATGAATTCTCTCATCATTTTTTCAAAATTGGATTCTTCTGGTTTTTTATCAGAGGTATGTGTAGTTTGATTGTCTGTTCGTGGTTGAGAATCACGGTTGTTATCCCTTTGTTGGCGATCTTGCCAATTTACAGAATTTCTTCCGTAATAATTTCCACGATAACCGCCTCCACGGTATCCTCCTTGAACATAATTGGCTTCTCCTTCTTTAGGTCCGCCCATTGGTTGATCGTCACATTCTGATGATGGGTGATTACCACCACAGTTGTTGCAACCGTCTCGCATTTCTTTCATTTCTCCTTTAAGGTCTTTGTATTGCGAGTCGATTTTGGAAGTCAAGGCTTCCATTTTCTCCATGAGTTTAGAGGTTTCGGAACTTTCGGCAAAAGCAACGGTTTTTCTTAAGGGTTTGGTTTTGGCATCTTTTGACCAATTGAGTTTGAGAAGTACTCGGTCTTCAAGCAATTGATATGCCTGATTAGGAGTCTTATAGAGAAAAATTCCTCCAGCATCAAGAATTCCTTGAGATGCTTCATCAAGTCCATGGTAGAAGATTTTGATAATGGTTCCTCGTCCTAAACCATGTCCATGACAACTACGAAGCAAATCTTTCATACGAAGCCAAGCTTCGACGAATGATTCGTTAGGATTTTGTGTGAAAGCGCGAATTTCTCCCATGAGTCGGTCAAACATGGCAGGTGGAAAGAATCGGCTTACAAAAGCTTGCCTCATCTCCTCCCAAGTATTGATAATTCTTGGGGTTAATTCGTTATACCACACTTTTGCATCTCCAGCAAGTGATGATGGAAAAAGTTTGAGTTTAATGGCATCGACATCTGTTTCGCCATATCGGAACATGCCACAAATTTCGATGAATTCGGCAATGTGTTTGTGAGGATCGGCCCTCGAACGGCCATCAAATTGACGGTCTTTGATCATAGAAAGGTGATGTCCTTTCACAGTGAAATTGTTACCAAGGTTAACAGGAACAATAGCAGATCCAGGAGTAGGTGCTACGGCTCGGTTGGCGGCCCACATGGGTTGATCGTCAGCCATGGGAAAAGGTTGATCAGTGAATGGGTTATAAATGACTTTGGCTTCAAAAAGGTTATCAAACGGTTGGTTTGGTACTCTTGGTACACGGTTGGCTAATGAAACAAAGGGTGTTCTTCTTCTTCTTGTTCTTGTTCGAATTAGACTTTCGGGATTGGAAAGTGTGAGATCCCGCAAAAATCCATTATAATCATACTCGTTAACCAAGGATAAACTCAAGTTACTGTTTAATAAAACCTATTTTTACGGGGAAATTTAAATTTTTGTTATTATCATTATCACATTACATTTTCACAACATATAATAAATGACACCACGTACTTCGAGACGTAACCATTTTCACTAAACGTGGATCTCTATAATCATGATCAGTACTAATAAGTTCGCTACCTTGAACTTATTTAAACTTTCCTAATCACAAGTAATTATTACTAATTACTTCAACTAATTATGATTTAAATTACACTAATTACAATTCACTTTCACTAATTTATTACAAACTACATGGACCAACTATCCAGCCTATCTCGTGCTACACTGAGCCCAACTTCGAGCCCACCTTTTCCTTGTTATTTCATGCATAACCGACCAGCCACACACCCTCCAAAACGACTCGAGATCTTTCAATTTCTAAATGCAACCCTCGAATATTTTTGAACCATCTCATACATTACCCACTAGACAATATACGTGCCAAATTTCAGATTTGGATATCAAGTATTTCTATGATTTTGAAGGCCAAAGTGTTTGTTCCAACTCACCTAACTCGATACACATAAAAACCTCAAAACCCAACTAATTCGAAACCTGGTTTTTCCTACGTTCCACAGATAATATACTTAGCACAATATGATGTTTGAAAGGTGGTTAGGACAGCAGTGGAAGTAAGTGACTCGATAAACCCATTTGACACTCAACCGAAATATCATACACGAATATGTATATATTCCAACAACAAAGGACAAAGTTCTACAAGCACTCCCATACCTCCTAATAATTCTAAAGTCAGAAGCATGCTAAAAACACTGCTCATCCACAGTGACACTCCATGATTAAGTTTGAGAGTCTTTGAAGAAAATGTGTGAAATCTTCTATATATACAACCCTCTTCTAGCAGCTTTCTACCTATTCAACATACTCACTCTCACTATCAAAGTAAACCTAAACTATCAAAAAGTCCTTGTCTCACTTTGGGAGGCAATTCGTATAAAGAAAAGGGAATACATTAAAACATATTCGTGCCTACAAGCTTACTGTCTCCTTCTTGTGCTTCGTTCGATCATCACAGCCTCTTCACCACCTCTAGAAGGTGTAGTAAGTGTTCAACATTCTCTCGTACTTTAATTTCTTACACGCATAAATCACCATGCATCACTTCATTATTCACTCGAACGAATAATTGTTACTAGTTTAGTTTACGTGCATGTTTCTTTGTATAACCCACCAACATGGGTCAAACCTTCATCATGAAAGGTTTAGAGATCACCTCACCATATCATTCTCACGTTAATGTATCATCATGCAATCGTATTAACCATATACGCTCGAACGTATCAAGTTGTATATATTGTTTCACGTTTCCACAGGTTGTGACAAACCTTCCTTGAGGAAGATTTAGAAACCACCCTACACACTACTTGCACGTTAAAATAGTGTCTCATGCATTACTTTCTTTCTCGAACATATATGTGTTCACGTACACTAAATATATATATTTTCTCTACAAACATTAACATGGTGTAACCCACAAGCAGGTGTCGAACCTCCACTGTGGAAGGTTTAAGAATCACAACTCACATCATTTTCGCATTTAACACTTCATTTCATGCATGGCTTGAACGTATAAAAACATTGCTTCACACGTTAAGACATAAACTGGAGAACACTAAAAATATGCTAAGTGTTTTGTATACATAAAATAACCCAAGTCGCCTAGAACACAAGTCCATAACTCCCGAATTAACTTAATGACTATATCTTATCTCTATACGACCCAAAAGACCCTACTACTAGCTACGTTTTTCGTATAAACATCTTATAAAAATACTCATGTTTCGACCAGCCAAAACTGCCAAAGCAAAGCGCATAAACCATCTTTGGAAAATAACTAAAAACGATTAGTGGGCTTAGAGTGTGGCTCGTTAAGGGCCCTATCTTGGATAAATAAGCTACTGATCACATAAGCTATTAAAATAAGCTTTGTTAAACTTAAATAAGCCTCAGAAAAAGTCGCCCAATTATTCCTCACCATTTTGACACTTTGGACTAAAAATGTAATGCACTATGACTATAAGGACTGAAACTACCCAACTATGAAACTTTTGGATTGAAGCCATGAAAACTGTTTATAGAGGACTTAGATTGACATATCATTGAACTCCAAGCCTTATTTGGACATATGGACAAGTTTTGAACTATTTATGGACTATGGACTTAACCGAGGACTAACGATGTGACGCACGCACAGTTTGGGGTAAAAAGTATAAAATCTAAAAAGGACAAGGACCAACTATTTCCACTTGACATTCTTATTTTATTTTCTATTTTTCACCCATCACTTCATATGCATATTACATTCTGGTTATGTATTATTTAAGTTTCGTCATTTATTAGAAAATTTAACTTCACTTTGCATATCATTTCATCATATTTCGAGAAAATAATATTATATATATTTTTAGCTTGAGGCATTTAAGCATCTCACACTCACATCATCAGATCGTTACACGATTTCTCACTTTCACACTCATTGTTGGTTATAAGTCGAATACTTAGACATTCCTCATATCCAGGTCTCATAGTGAGGACGTTTCCGTGATCATAAGCCTTACTTGATCTTATAATTCCATCTTGTCAGATACACTCCAGGTGAGTCGTGGCCCCTACTTTTAATACTCGTTTTTAATAACTCTCTTGGGGGAGATACATGCTTCAACTATTTCAAGTTTACTTTTATACTCTGAAAACTCTCATGATTTATTCAAAATCATCAACTATGTTTTACATGTTTTGAATCTGATGAGGCGAAAAGTGTACCGCTTTTAAGGGGTCATTTAAGCCCGAAATCGTATTTATTTGATCAAATATTGCCCTAAATCGTTCCTTTTGTCATTTTAGGTACTTTTGAGGAGAAATCTGGAAAAGGAGGCATTTTGGACGTTTTTGGAGCATAAAAGTGAAGAAAACGGCAAAGTCTCAAAATTGTGCTGAAAGTCACCTTTGACGGCGTCAACATTAACTCCAGACGGCGTCATGCCTTGGCAAGAAAAGTTGGATGTGAAATTTACTCATGACGGGCCAGTGAGTTTGCATAAGAATTCTGACGGCGTCACGCTTTAACTAAATCAAGGGCGTCACGGCTTAAATCTTAAGGGGACGGCGTCACGTTCAGGATCCGACGGCGTCAAGCCTTGATAAGCCAGAATGGATTTTTGAAGAGCTAAAGAGGGACGGCGTCAAGAAGGTCACCCGGGAACCCTAAAAGCGGCGAGGTGACGGCGTCACAATGCATAAGGTGACGCCGTCAGATGTCAAAGTCTATATATAGTTTTCTAATTTTTTGTCATTAGGGAGAGCTTAGTGTGTGGAATTTTGGGATAAAACCCTAAGACGATTTTAGCTACTTTTTCAGGGCTTCTTGCCTTGAGATCTTCCATGTTTCATTGAAAGATAAGTTATCAATTAATCATTCAATATGTCTATGTGTTGTTTGATTCTATCTTATGCTTGTCTTTTGTTTAACATGTTAGGCTAATTTTATCTTGTGTTTGCTTAGATCTAATGAAACCTAGCTATTGATTATTGGTTGTTAGTGTGTTGTTAGTTGTATTGGATGATTGTTTATCTATGTTAGGCTTAAGAAAACTGGCTAACTTCCTATTCGGTAACTTGCTTGAACGTCTTAAGAAACATGAACCAAACGCGTACTAAAGGTTTTTATGGTTGTATTTAATGCACAAGCGAATTCTAGTGATCCCATGTTAGGAGCTTCCTAGCCGGCTCGACATAGGAGTGAAGTAGGAGCTTGTAGAGTTTGGGGAAGTAAGTACGCACCCCACCGAATGGTATTAAGGAATACACCCGTCATCCACGCGACTAATACACACTAATTAACCGGTAAAAGATAGTTAGGGAGTAAGGAAATCTAAGTAAACACATTTCTCTACACATAAGTTTCTCACCACTTTTCATTTTTGTTATTTTATTTTATTTGCATTTGTAGTAATTTGGGTTAGTTGACTAGCAACTAATTCCGCCCACTCCTTCAAAACCCGAGATTTTACTTGCTTTCATAAAATTATAAAAACATAAAAAAGAATCTTCCTCAACCCTTAGACCTAATTAGAGTAGCCTTTCACACCTAACGAACACTATTCCCTGTGGAGAACGATCAATCCCCCGTACTTACCACTACACTATACTACATCGGTCAGGTACACTGCCTGGTGGGGTTGTAAGCCTCTTGAGATCCCTCGAGAGGTAAAACCTGTTGTAAGGTTGCAAAACCCACGCATCAAGTTTTTGGCGCCGCTGCCGGGGAATAGTTATTGTTTAGGTTGAATTTTTATTTCTATTAGGTCTACTCACTAGATTCCTTTCTAGTGAGATTTTTATTTTATTTTTCTAGGTTTTCTTTAGTCTATCTATTTTCTTCGTGTCTTTGTTCGTAACCATTACCGTCCGACATCATGGAAGATGGTAATATCCTTAACCCACACAACCCACCACCACAACAACCACCACCACCTCCTAGAGCCCGTACTTTAGGAGAGTATTCCCGTCCTAGCCACCATGGCTATCGAAATACCATTGAGCTCACTCAAGGAGCCAATATCACACCCTTGCGATCCGACACCATCCGGTTGGTGCAAAGCGGATGCGCATTCCATGGACTTCGTTCTGAAGATCCTAATCAACATCTCAAGGACTTTCTTAAAATCGTTGATTCTATAGACCTTGATGTTGCCACTCGAGAGACGACCCGATTGCGTCTCTTCCAATTCTCTTTGCGGGACCAAGCTAGTCAGTGGCTAGAACGTCAACCCGCAGGATCCATTACCTCTTGGGATGATCTCACCACTCGTTTCCTTGCTCAGTTTTTCCCACCGGGAAGAACTACCAAGCTAAGGAATGATATCTTGATGTTCCAACAACGTCAAGGCGAAACTCTCTACGAGGCATGGACTCGATTCAAGGACTTACTCCAAAAAGTCCCTCACCATGGCATAGAACTTTGGCTCCAAGTCCAAATCTTCTATGACCATATCAATCTCTCCACGAGGCAAACCATTGACCAATCGGCCGGTGGCAAGCTACGTGATCTAAGTGCGGAACAATCATGGGCTCTCCTAGAGGATCTTGCTCTTTATGACAACGAAAGTTGGAGTGATCCCCGTGATTTGAATAAAACGGTCAAGGCAATATCTTTGCCTTTGAACAATTCAAGCACTTCCGACCGTAGGATCGTAGAACTTGAAGACCAAGTCAAGTTTCTCATGAAATCCTACGAGGCTCCTAAACCTTCAAGCCAAGTGAACAAAATCACTTCTTCATGTGAATTATGTAGTGGTCCCCACGACACTCGTGATTGCATGGAACTCCCCGAACAAGCTTTTGTGGACTACGCATCCTCGCGTACCGACGGAGCGGGAGACAAGTGGTACACTTTCAAGCCCGAGCCAAACCCTTATGGTGATTCATACAACCCCTCATGGAAAAATCACCCGAACCTTAGGTGGAAACAAAACCAAAACTCACAACAAATCAATTCTTCCAACCCACCTAATCGTTTCCAATCAAGCGGTTCCAACTCGAACCGTACTTTCAACAACAATCCTTCCGGCAATGGTAGTACCAATAACTTTGAAGGATTGATGTCTCAATTTATGGCATCTCAAGAAGCTCGGATAGCTAGATTCGAGACCGAATTCAATCAACAACAAACTGAGATGACCAATAAAATTGACAACTTGTTGAAAGCCCTCCATAACCAAGTGTTATCACCTCCACATAAGGACGCTAGGAACACAAATAGCGGACCCCAAGTCAAAGACCCTTCTTCATCCAAACACGTCCACTTTGTCAACATTGTCACTATTAAACCAATTGATAGGAATGAGGATAATAGTGAACCTAAGGATGAGGATAGGAAAGTCGAGGTTGATAAGGAAGTTAGGACAAGTGTGATTGAAGAAGTAGATGATGATGAGGACTACTTCAATAGGCTACCCACTAAGGAAGAGCGCGCATATCATACAAACTTATTCGATGACCCCGAAACACCATACTTCCTAGGTAAACCAATCATTGAAATAGGCGACCCTTCTAATCTCAACATACCATGCAACATCGGACATCTACATGTGTGGAAAGCTTACATCGACCTTAGATCACCCATAAACATCATGACTAGAGCCCACTACAACTTGATAATGAAAAATCAACTTGGGTATAGGATGTTCCCTGACAAGGGTTGGATGAGTAACTTCACGGGAAGAGTTAAGGGATTACCGGTTTATGTAGGAAACTTCACTTATGTCACCGACTTTGTAATTGTAGAAGATATCCGTCCAATAGTCGATGCATCCTTAACTCAAGTGGTTTTTGGAAAACCATTTGTTGAGGTCTCTAGAATGACTTATGAACCTTCCTTAGGGATAGTTAGATTTAAGGATGAGACCGATGAAGTAAGCTACCAAATGCCATATAAGATAGAACAATTCCAAAACTTGTCAAATGTTGAGAAGGAGCTTAAACAAGCGGTCTACTATAGGAATGATAAGGATAGAAGTAAAGGAGTAGACTATGTTATGGAAAGGATATTCGGTTTCTACAAGGATTGTTTGAAATTAGGACCGGAATATAAAACCGGGAAGGAGAATGGCCTAGGAACCGTGACCGATGATGGAGTCCCGTAATGTACGTGACTTTGAGTCTAGCTACAAGACTCGTTAATAAAGAAAGGCGCTTCTTGGGAGGCAACCCAAGCTTTATTTGTTTTATTTGCTTTGTGTGTTTATTTATTTGTTTGTTTGATTTTATTTGTTTCCGTATGTGTGTTTAATTTTTATTCTTATTGATTCATGTTCAAAACTAATTTGTGAAAATGCTTTATGTTGTTTTTAACTTCGTCTTAACTACATATAAAGGTATTTTGCAAAAGATAAGTGTAAGGGAAATCTAAATTGGTTTATTAGAACACATATGAACATGAATCGTAATAATAATAAATTAACATACATATCCGTATTTGTTTGAGTCAAATGCTTGTATCGAGTCATAATGATGTTTTGCAGGATTTCCAGGAAGTAAGGTAAAGGTTTTTCCAGAAATTTTCCGGAAACTTAAAACGAGAATTTTTGTCAGGTCATTTCTGACGGCGTCAGGGGTTATAACCTGACGGCGTCAGATTTAATTTCCAGAAATTTTTGAAATTTTTGTTTTTAAAAAGTTTTTATTAAAATCTCCAACTTATAATCTCCAGGAATCTGCAAAATTATCATTCCACAAGCATTATATCCTTATATATAGATTTTATCCCGCCGATGTTATGCAGGTTTTCGTGTTTGTTTTCTCAGGTTTAACAGGTTATTTTGGACAAGGAAATGTTTTGAATCAAGCTTATGGCGATGCATTAGTCATGGAGCTTCAACATTCTCTTTGGAGGAAGATTTAACCGTGTAATTTCATTATCCAACGAGCGAATCAGGGGAGTATTTGATTTCATTCTTTTACTTTATGCTTTTACATCTTGTTATTTGAACATTGGGGACAATGTTCATCTTAAGTGTAAGGGGAGGGTAAAAGTACGATTTTTGAGAATACAATTGTGCTTGATTTTTGTTTGTTTGATGGTAGATGTGTAATAAAACTGAGAGAAATACTTGTTAAAGTAATTTTAGTGCCAAATTTAAAATTTTTTACAACATATAGGAGTGAAACTTTGATCCTAATAAGCGTCTCATGGATAGGAGTTATATGACTAGCACAAAAACCGTACCACTAAAAAATTTTTCCACCCCCAAATATGTGAGGTTCGCCCCTAGAATTGGTAGGAAAAGCATTTATGCTATGATGTGTGTACCGGTAGCACTTAGATTCTAGAACTTGCGTTAGGACCATTCCAAGGCCACAAGTGAGACTACATTCGTGTAGTTAGATTTACTACATGATAAGAGGCATTAGGATTAACCCATTGTTTTACACCTGTGTTTTTGTTATAATTACTTTGGCTACATTGGTCAAGTAATTCTCCCACACCCTTTGCGTTGTACTCATTTTTAGTACACGATACCCCTAGTACACCCCTCAGAGCCTATCTTTTCGTTTCGACCTTTAAGCATTTTACTTAAAGGAAGAATTTGTTACACCCCACTAAAATGTACACCCAAATCGCCTTAGCCTACCTTGTATGCACTCATTTTTAGTGCATTATTGTTACAACATTTGTTTAAACCCAAGTTAATTATCTAATTGATTACATGGTTGCTAAGTCGAGTCATATCCTTGTACATATTGTTTTGGGACGATTGGGACTCGTGGGTAAAGTACTAGTGTAATGGAGTAATGGGGAAGAACATCATTTATTACCCCCATATGTGCTAAATGTTTTAAAAGTACTCCAAGTTTTTCAATTATCTTAATTCGAGTCATTAGAATAGTTATTTGTAAAGTTATGTAAAAGTTCAAGTGTAAGGGGATGCAACGCCCCTATGATGTATTATTTTGGATGGTAGGGCAAGAGTGTATGCAAAAAAAAAAAAAAAAAAAAAAAAAAAAAAAAAAAAATCAAGAAAAATACAAAAAAAAATGAGAAAAAGAAAAGTAGAAAAAACATACGGACTACCATCCCGTTTCATTTTATGTTTATTTTATGTTTATGTTTTGTTATTTTCTTTCATTAGCTTAAGATCGAGTCTAGTCTTGGCTTAGCAACGTTGTATAGTACATGTAATTGATCAAGATTTTTAACTCGCCACCAGTAAAATATCCTTTATCCAACCAAACCGTGTTTTCCTTTTCCCTACACCTAACGTTATAACCCATTTAAAAGCCCTCTTTGATAGTTTATCTTAGGTGCTTACGCCTAGTGGAGGAGGTTTTCGATCCTTTCCCAAGCCTATGGTAATCTATTTGCTATGACAGGTAGTGAGAGATATTTTCCGTTTTCATTTATGAGATTTATTTTGATGACACTTGAGAGATGTGAGTATCTAAACACTACTTGTGAGGTGCTAGTATATAATCTCCGTGCTTATTATGATTGAAGTGGAACGATTATTTGTTGTAATTACTTTTATGTTTGCATTAAATGACCCCTAACTTGTATTTTGATTAGAATAAAAGCGCATTTGCTTGAGGACAAGCAAATCTCAAGTGTAAGGGTATTTGATGAGGCGAAAAGTGTACCGCTTTTAAGGGGTCATTTAAGCCCGAAATCGTATTTATTTGATCAAATATTGCCCTAAATCGTTCCTTTTGTCATTTTAGGTACTTTTGAGGAGAAATCTGGAAAAGGAGGCATTTTGGACGTTTTTGGAGCATAAAAGTGAAGAAAACGGCAAAGTCTCAAAATTGTGCTGAAAGTCACCTTTGACGGCGTCAACATTAACTCCAGACGGCGTCATGCCTTGGCAAGAAAAGTTGGATGTGAAATTTACTCATGACGGGCCAGTGAGTTTGCATAAGAATTCTGACGGCGTCACGCTTTAACTAAATCAAGGGCGTCACGGCTTAAATCTTAAGGGGACGGCGTCACGTTCAGGATCCGACGGCGTCAAGCCTTGATAAGCCAGAATGGATTTTTGAAGAGCTAAAGAGGGACGGCGTCAAGAAGGTCACCCGGGAACCCTAAAAGCGGCGAGGTGACGGCGTCACAATGCATAAGGTGACGCCGTCAGATGTCAAAGTCTATATATAGTTTTCTAATTTTTTGTCATTAGGGAGAGCTTAGTGTGTGGAATTTTGGGATAAAACCCTAAGACGATTTTAGCTACTTTTTCAGGGCTTCTTGCCTTGAGATCTTCCATGTTTCATTGAAAGATAAGTTATCAATTAATCATTCAATATGTCTATGTGTTGTTTGATTCTATCTTATGCTTGTCTTTTGTTTAACATGTTAGGCTAATTTTATCTTGTGTTTGCTTAGATCTAATGAAACCTAGCTATTGATTATTGGTTGTTAGTGTGTTGTTAGTTGTATTGGATGATTGTTTATCTATGTTAGGCTTAAGAAAACTGGCTAACTTCCTATTCGGTAACTTGCTTGAACGTCTTAAGAAACATGAACCAAACGCGTACTAAAGGTTTTTATGGTTGTATTTAATGCACAAGCGAATTCTAGTGATCCCATGTTAGGAGCTTCCTAGCCGGCTCGACATAGGAGTGAAGTAGGAGCTTGTAGAGTTTGGGGAAGTAAGTACGCCACCCCACGAATGGTATTAAGGAATACACCCGTCATCCACGCGACTAATACACACTAATTAACCGGTAAAAGATAGTTAGGGAGTAAGGAAATCTAAGTAAACACATTTCTCTACACATAAGTTTCTCACCACTTTTCATTTTTGTTATTTTATTTTATTTGCATTTGTAGTAATTTGGGTTAGTTGACTAGCAACTAATTCCGCCCACTCCTTCAAAACCCGAGATTTTACTTGCTTTCATAAAATTATAAAAACATAAAAAAGAATCTTCCTCAACCCTTAGACCTAATTAGAGTAGCCTTTCACACCTAACGAACACTATTCCCTGTGGAGAACGATCAATCCCCCGTACTTACCACTACACTATACTACATCGGTCAGGTACACTGCCTGGTGGGGTTGTAAGCCTCTTGAGATCCCTCGAGAGGTAAAACCTGTTGTAAGGTTGCAAAACCCACGCATCAGAATCACCCTTTGACGGGGATATATGCTCGTTATACTTGCAAATTGCTTGCTTAGCTTAAATACTATATTTGAAAAATAACATTTTCAAACTACTTGTTGTAACACGAAACTGAGACTCATTATATGCATTCACATAACAACTGAATGTACTGTTAACCTTACTATGATATTTCTACATTTCAACCAGAAATAAATTGCCAAGACTAAAGTACGCATATTCTATGAAAACCCGAAACCTATATTGCCTAAGTTTACTTATATTGCCATAAAGTCCCTCGATCATGAGCCATTAATCACTGCGATGAGCGCGAATATAGTGGACAGCTTCGAAACCTGTTAGAGGCTGACGACCTATCCCACTAAATACTGGATGGAATGCCTTATGGCTAGTCGTATTTAGTCGCGATATACTATATTTGAGAAATAATAGGATGAGGCAATCACCTATTACCTGAGGGCAAAACCATCAGTAACCTGATGTGACTCCGCCGTTTTACGGTACCTATGTTAACGTTTTGCGCGTCATGAGGCTTAGGGCAATATAACCTTATGAATATATATGTCTTCCTAAATATATTCTGATACAGGTGTATTTAGTAACCACCACTCCACACTGATAGACATCAGACTTTATACTATTGTTTTCACTATGTGTTTGGATTATGTATCATGTACTTGGAACTTAACTGTTATCCTATGTGACTAGTTGTGTCTTATGATAAAGACAACTCAATGCTTGGCATATCGTTACTTTTAAAAGTTGAACCATTATTTCATTGCAAGCATATAACAACGTAACTCATTTTCATTTAAACTTGAAACTTATGATCATCGGAGTTCATAAATGATTTACTCGTGGATTTTTACCCAATTGCAAACTTGCTATTTACTTCAGAAAGTACTAGTATTTGTTTCAACTATCATTGTACACCTCTTGAATTCATTGAAAGAAAGTTATTTTCTATCAAACTCCACGAACTCACCAACCATTGTGTTGACATTTTAAGCATGTTTATCTCAGGAAATCAACGAAGCAGGACAAGACACGGAGTGGGCATTAAATACTCGGATAACTTAAATGGTGTGAAAATCAAATATGTCATTCTTTACAAATTACCATACTTTTGTGGATTTTCAAATCATATATTTCAACCTTTGTACCAAAACTATTATTTTGAATGACATATAACTTTCAAAACGCCTTTTTCAAGCCGTTTTCTGAAATTTTGACTTCGATCCTCAGTGTAACACCCTAATTACTTTCCGCTGCCACATAACAAATTAGGGGGTGTTACAGATTGGTATCAGAGCCACAGGTTATAGAGAATCAAATGTTTTCAAACATTGAACTATAACTACACTTTCAAAATAAATAATTTTACACCATACCATTTTACGCCCTCCGTGTCTGCAGACTGCCGTGCTCAATATATTACCTACTAAGATTGTTTTGTACTAATCTTTACATGCTTAATGTTTACTCTTCACACATTACACACCGTATTATTTTACACTCAATGTTACACCTTAAACGTGTGAATATTCATAATTACTATTGCTACAGTACCATGTCTTCCAAACTAGTTGATATCACCAAGACTACCCCTCCTACTACACATGCGTCACCTACCTACCAAATTGCACCAGATACTGAAGATCCTTATGTAAAAATGTCACAACCCCAGCCTGACATAGAACTCGCTCAGAAATCACCTACGTCATCACCTATCCACTCACCTCCACGTCAGAAACTTAAGAGAGCAACCGAATCCTATTCAGATGAAGATTTGATTGGTGGTCAACCAACATTTGAATTTGGACAGAGTTCACACCAAGAAATGACTTGGAAGAAGATCGAGCTAAATTCTCCCTTGCCTAATATCTCAGATTTCTCCATGCCAGATATCCCAGAGAATGTATCCTCACCCAATTCTCCTGACTACAATGTAGACACCTGTGACTCCATATGGATTCGCCTTCACCAACACACCAGCATACTAGACACTCACTCTGAACAGCTAAAAGAGTTACACCCATTACGATTCGAATGGTATGACCGTAACATTGATACCTTGTTCAAGAGGACAGATGCTGGTAGACGAGAAGTGTTTGATCTAGGAGTAAATGTTGGTAACATGAAGGACAATTACAAACAAGAACTTAGAAACTTGGATGCCAGAACCCGCTGTTTGGGTAGAGGCCACACCCAAACACACATTAGGATTGAGGACATTGAAAGAGCATTATGGTTAGCTAGAGACACAGCAAGAACCCAAAGCCAAAAGATTGCAGCCTTGGAAAACATGTTAGCTAATCAGATGAATGCATGCCAGGAACGCTTCTCAGCCATGGAAGCTGCACAACTGGATCTTGAGGCAGAAGTTAGACGTCTACGTCAGAGACGTAACTGATCTTAAGTATCGTTGTTGTACTCAATAAACCAAATAGTTTTGGTTAGTATTCCATTTATTTCGCAATAATTTGTAACTCTCAGAACTTGTAATCGACTTTTAATCTATGATAATCTTTTCCATTATATCTTTAGGTGGTAAACAAATTCATCCCACAAAGCCCTATTATAATGCTATAAGTGCAAAGAGCCATGCAAAACCTCACCATTTGTTACTCTCTTAGGTAAACAAATGACTCTACGTGAATCAATGAGACATTAATAAAAGACCTTGTGTTGGTTGTTTTGCAAAAATCAATCAAACAAGTTATTAGAGTTATGTCAATATTGATGATTGTATTCAAACTTACTATGATATTACCAGTGATTGTACATCAAATATACCATGACTAAACAATAAACCATAGAAGTCCAAGAACAAATCTTCAAAAGAAAACTTGATGAATGAAGAGAAAGTTGATGAACTTCAGCTTTTGTAGATGAATTCGTTTTTTCCTTAGCAATCCCATATCAAGAGATGATCATTATTTTACGATGCTACCCACAGACACATCGTATTTCTATGATCCTTAATTGGTTTTGATTTCGTATTAAGATCACATTGTTAGCAATAATATGCAAATACTTTATTATTTGAAATTATTCTAATGATAAAGTGAATACTAAATCAGTGTTTCTTGTTGTAGTCATTGAAGATGGCCAACATGAGCAACACCCATACCCCCTCATCACTTACCACAACCATGACTCCTAAAACCATCGAGGAATTTGAAAACAATATCGTTACAGTGGTACATGAAGCGACTACAATAGTTCACCCGAGAGATAACGACATAGTAAGAAAGGAAAGAAGGAAGGCTATACCTTGTAAGCATAACCACGAAAGTTTCATGGGGTGTAAGCCAGTTTACCTAAAGAATTCAAAGAAAAGGACTAAACCTATACGTACATGTGCCCAAATTATTAGGCAAGATATTGCACTTAAGAAAAATAACCAAAAGCGAAAACTTGAGGAGAAAAGATCCTTTATCCTCAACGAATGTGAGTTCCACAATGATGTTTGCATCCGCAATCATCTACAAGACCGCATTAACTATCTTCGCCAGCAAAGGCCCAAATCAGAAGTTGGAAGAAACTGCGTCACCACTTCTACTAAAAGAGACAACTACTATGGAAAGCAACCTCTGTGCCAAAGATGTAAGTTGCATCACACCGGACAATGCATTGCGAAATGCGGAAGGTACAGGAAGACAGGCCACAAGATAAGAGATTGCAAAGCCATGGAAGGAAATGAGCAACCATCATCCATAAAATGCCATGAATGTGGTGGAATTGGGCATTACAAGAGTCATTGCCCAAACTACAAAGCCCATTGGGAGCCCAAGATTTGTACAAGGGAATAAGAACTCGTCAAAGAATCTTAACTGTGCAAAGAATGACCTCTATGTTAAGCAGATGAATGGATTCCTGCTGTAAAATAAATAAACTCTAGTCCAAAAACTATTTAAGTTATATTTCTGTTTGTATTTACCTTAGGTACGATGGATGTAACCTAAGTGTAACAGTTATCCTTCTACCGTGTGAGAACTTTATCTTGTAACCTTTCCATGATAATAATAATCTACGTCTATTCCTATTCATAGTTGATATGTAACAATACCTTGATATCACCTTAGGAATTTTACTAGACACCAACTCTGATCAAACAACAGACTATTACCACTTTGAAAGAAATCCTCACCTAAAACTTAGGTTTATACCAAGAATATCATTTTAGAAATTCCTGACTTATCCTCGGAATATGAACAAAAACTTTCCAAATTCTTTTGAAAATAATCAGAGGGTGTCTGACTTCGTAACGAAACCATGATAATTGAACCATATAAAACTCTTTGAAGGAACATAAATATCATAATGACTGAACCAAGCGTTACATCATTTGGTCCTCAATTATACATAGCCTAGCTACCTATGTATAATTTAGGAAGAATCATGTTATAAATGGAACAGTTATCTTTTCAAAGTTTTTAATAACAATTTTCATTCCAAAAACAGAACTTCGAGACAAAATAAGTTGTTCATAAACCTCACTTTTAACCGAACCCCAGTAAGATCTACACTTATTACCCATTACCTTATTATAAGAAGTCGAGAAAAGTACGAAATTAGAAACTATAAGAATTCACAACAAGATGAGGAAAACACAAATAACATAAATTTTATTAGAACCCATGAAAATTAATACATAGCGAGACGATTAACATCGGAAGTGCTAATAATACAATAAACACAATAAAAGGCATAGAATCTTCAATAGGTTGGCCCACCATAGCAACAAAAACCACCACCAACCCAGCGATAGCAAGAGCCACCACAGGATGAATCACCTTGATTATTCTGCGTCGTAAATGCAACAAAATATTAAAAGCCACAACGAGACTAATTCGTAAACATAAAGGTAAATGAGTTTTATTCCACACTTGTTAAAGGTTACATAGAAACACAACAAATAACTATTACAAGCGACACTAGCTTAAAGCTATTACCCCCAAAATTTATCCACAACAATGGCTAGGATTGTGAGGGGTACGACAACCAACAAATACCCGATCAAGTGACCGAAATCTTCGCCGGGGAGGAGAGCTAAACAAGCGGCGGCGAAGACGATGAACATGGTTGCAAAAACAATGGCGAACGGCGGCATGATTTTTTTTTGGGAGAGATGAAGTGAAAAGGTAAAGTGGAGAAGGAAAAAGGGAAAGTAAATAGGGTATTAATAGGGAAAAACTATCCGTTATTTTACTATTCATGACCATTAAGTTTCAAAATCACTACCATTAAAAATCCACTAGTCTCGACCGCTAGAACACTGAACATTTAGCGTTAAATACTTCCTACTCTCGACCGTTATTTTCACTATTCATAGCCTATAAAATTCATTAGTGGATCAAATATTCAAATTAATTCGTCTGGTACGAATAAATTTAATTGGACCCCGTTTCCTCGATATTCAAATAAAAATCTCTCGACAACATTTTTCCATAAACTCTCACCTCAGAACACCACATTTTCAACACCTATCATAGACTGAACTTCGGGACGAAGTTCAAAATTGAGGGGTGGATACTGTGAGATCCCGCAAAAATCCATTATAATCATACTCGTTAATCAAGGATAAACTCAAGTTACTGTTTAATAAAACCCATTTTTACGGGGAAATTTAAATTTTTATTATTATCATTATCACATTACATTTTCACAACATATAATAAATGACACCACGTACTTCGAGACGTAACCATTTTCACTAAACGTGGATCTCTATAATCATGATCAGTACTAATAAATTCGCTACCTTGAACTTATTTAAACTTTCCTAATCACAAGTAATTATTACTAATTACTTCAACTAATTATGATTTAAATTACACTAATTACAATTCACTTTCACTAATTTATTACAAACTACATGGACCAATTATCCAGCCCATCTCGTGCTACACTGAGCCCAACTTCGAGCCCACCTTTTTCCTTGTTATTTCATGCATAACTGACCAGCCACACACCCTCCAAAACGACTCGAGATCTTTCGATTTCTAAATGCAACCCTCGAATATTTTTGCACCATCTCATACATTACCCACTAGACAATATACGTGCCAAATTTCAGATTTGGATATCAAGTATTTCTATGATTTTGAAGGCCAAAGTGTTTGTCCCAACTCACCTAACTCGATACACATAAAAACCTCAAAACCCAACTAATTCGAAACCTGGTTTTTCCTACGTTCCACAAATAATATTCTTAGCACAATATGATGTTTGAAAGGTGGTTAGGACAGCAGTGGAAGTAAGTGACTCGATAAACCCATTTGACACTCAACCGAAATATCATACACGAATATGTATATATTCCAACAACAAAGGACAAAGTTCTACAAGCACTCCCATACCTCCTAATAATTCTAAAGTCAGAAGCATGCTAAAAACACTGCTCATCCACAGTGACACTCCATGATTGAGTTTGAGAGTCTTTAAAGAAAACGTGTGAAATCTTCTATATATACCACCCTCTTCTAGCAGCCTTCTACCTATTCAACATACTCACTCTCACTATCAAAGTAAACCTAAACTATCAAAAAGTCCTTGTCTCACTTCGGGAGGCAATTCGTATAAAGAAAAGGGAATACATTAAAACGTATTCGTGCCTACAAGCTTACTGTCTCCTTCTTGTGCTTCGTTCGATCATCACAACCTCTTCACCACCTCTAGAAGGTGTAGTAAGTGTTCAACATTCTCTCGTACTTTCATTTCTTACACGCATAAATCACCATGCATCACTTCATTATTCACTCGAACGAATGATTGTTACTAGTTTAGTTTACATGCATGTTTCTTTGTATAACCCACCAACATGGGTCAAACCTTCATCATGAAAGGTTTAGAGATCACCTCACCATATCATTCTCACGTTAATGTATCATCATGCAATCGTATTAACCATATACGCTCGAACGTATCAAGTTGTATATATTGTTTCACGTTTCCACAGGTTGTGACAAACCTTCCTAGAGGAAGATTTAGAAACCACCCTACACACTACTTGCACGTTAAAATAGTGTCTCATGCATTACTTTCTTTCTCGAACATATATGTGTTCACGTACACTAAATATATATATTTTCTCTACAAACATTAACATGGTGTAACCCACAAGCAGGTGTCGAACCTCCACTGTGGAAGGTTTAAGAATCACAACTCACATCATTTTCGCATTTAACACTTCATTTCATGCATGGCTTGAACGTATAAAAACATTGCTTCACACGTTAAGACATAAACTGGAGAACACTAAAAATATGCTAAGTGTTTTGTATACATAAAATAACCCAAGTCGCCTAGAACACAAGTCCATAACTCCCGAATTAACTTAATGACTATATCTTATCTCTATACGACCCAAAAGACCCTACTACTAGCTATGTTTTTCGTATAAACATCTTATAAAAATACTCATGTTTCGACCACCCAAAACTGCCAAAGCAAAGCGCATAAACCATCTTTGGAAAATAACTAAAAACGATTAGTGGGCTTAGAGTGTGGCTCGTTAAGGGCCCTATCTTGGATAAATAAGCTACTGATCACATAAGCTATTAAAATAAGCTTTGTTAAACTTAAATAAGCCTCAGAAAAAGTCGCCCAATTATTCCTCACCATTTTGACACTTTGGACTAAAAATGTAACGCACTTTGACTATAAGGACTGAAACTGCCAAACTGTGAAACTTGTGGACTGAAGCCGTGAAAACAGTTTATAGAGGACTTAGATTGACATATCATTGAACTCCAAGCCTTATATGGACATATGGACAAGTTTTGAACTATTTATGGACTATGGACTTAACCGAGGACTAACGATGTGACGCACGCACAGTTTGGGGTAAAAAGTATAAAATCTAAAAAGGACAAGGACCAACTATTTCCACTTGACATTCTTATTTTATTTTCTATTTTTCACCCATCACTTCATATGCATATTACATTCTGGTTATGTATTATTTAAGTTTCGTCATTTATTAGAAAATTTAACTTCACTTTGCATATCATTTCATCATATTTCGAGAAAATAATATTATATATATTTTTAGCTTGAGGCATTTAAGCATCTCACACTCACATCATCAGATCGTTACACGATTTCTCACTTTCACACTCATTGTTGGTTATAAGTCGAATACTTAGACATTCCTCATATCCAGGTCTCATAGTGAGGACATTTCCGTGATCATAAGCCTTACTTGATCTTATAATTTCATCTTGTCAGATACACTCCAGGTGAGTCGTGGCCCCTACTTTAATACTCGTTTTTAATAACTCTCTTGGGGGAGATACATGCTTCAACTATTTCAAGTTTACTTTTATACTCTGAAAACTCTCATGATTTATTCAAAATCATCAACTATGTTTTACATGTTTTGAATCACCCTTTGACGGGGATATATGCTCGTTATACTTGCAAATTGCTTGCTTAGCTTAAATACTATATTTGAAAAATAACATTTTCAAACTACTTGTTGTAACACGAAACTGAGACTCATTATATGCATTCACATAACAACTGAATGTACTGTTAACCTTACTATGATATTTCTACATTTCAACCAGAAATAAATTGCCAAGACTAAAGTACGCATATTCTATGAAAACCCCAAACCTATATTGCCTAAGTTTACTTATATTGCCATAAAGTCCCTCGATCATGAGCCATTAATCACTGCGGTGAGCGCGAATATAGTGGACAGCTTCGAAACCTGTTAGAGGCTGACGACCTATCCCACTAAATAACTGGATGGAATGCCTTATGGCTAGTCGTATTTAGTCGCGATATACTATATTTGAGAAATAATAGGATGAGGCAATCACCTATTACCTGAGGGCAAAACCATCAGTAACCTGATGTGACTCCGCCGTTTTACGGTACCTGTGTTAACGTTTTGCGCGTCATGAGGCTTAGGGCAATATAACCTTATGAATATATATATGTCTTCCTATATATATTCGGATACAGCTGTATTTTGTAACCACCACTCCACACTGATAGACATCAGACTTTATACTATTGTTTTCACTGAGTGTTTGGATTATGTATCATGTACTTGGAACCTAACTGTTATCCTATGTGACTAGTTAAATCTTATGATGAAGATAACTCAATGCTTGGCATATCGTTACTTTTAAAATTTGAACCATATTTTCATTGCAAGCATATAACAACGTAACTCATTTTCATTTAAACTCGAAACTTATGATCATCGGAGTTCATAAATGATATTACTCGTGGATTTTTACCCAATTGCAAACATGCTATTTACTTCAGAAAGTACTAGTATTTGTTTCAACTATCATTGTACACCTCTTGAATTCATTGAAAGAAAGTTATTTTCTATCAAACTCCACGAACTCACCAACCATTGTGTTGACATTTTAAGCATGTTTATCTCAAGAAATCAATGGAGCAGGACAAGACACGGAGCGGGCATTAAATACTCGGATAACTTAAATGGTGTGAAAATCAAATATGTCATTCTTTACAAATTACCATACTTTTGTGGATTTTCAAATCATATATTTCAACCTTTGTACCAAAACTATTATTTTGAATGACATATAACTTTCAAAACGCCTTTTTCAAGCCGTTTTCTGAAATTTTGACTTCGATCCTCAGTGTAACACCCTAATTATTTTCCGCTGCCACATAACAAATTAGGGGGTGTTACAGAAAGAGGTGAAATTGGTTCTACTCCAGTTGAACGAGTGTTCATACAATTCCCAAGAGAATCGAGGCAATGTCTAAGCACACGGGCAAAGAAGGAAAACAGTTTGAAAAATCAGAAATTGGGATCCGATCGGATGGGTGTAATACCGATCGGATGGTTGTCTCGATAAAATTTGTTTTGAAGGAATCCGATCGGATGGATGTGATACCGATCAGATCGTTGTCTCGGTAAAATTAAAAATTGGGCAACCGATCGGATGGACAGCTCGGAAAACTTTTTTTTTCTTAAACCAAACTTGGTGAGAAATTGTAACACCCCGTGCCTGCTTTGACCAAAAACTTTGACTTTTTATGCGGAAACGCTTGACTTTACCGGACTAATACAATTCTTCTTTTAAATAACCAGAACTTATAACATTTAAAACCCTTTAAAATACTTTGCAAGGACATATACTCGAACACCTTTCAAAACATTTCATAATCAATTGTATAACATAACCAAACAACCCTTCAGACCACAGATACGCCGTATCCCTTTTGAGGGTTACGCCGTATCGACACTGAGAGACAATACGCCGTATCAACACTAAGTGATACGCCGCATCTCTTTAAACTTCTGATACGCCGCATCTACTATATTAGATACGCCGCATTTACCCATTTGACACAGAACATCAGCAGGAAGACCTGCATAAACTCAACACACCACAAAATACACTTTGACACCTTTTCCACTCTATAAACATTACAGAAATCATTCATTTAACACATCAAACATGTTACGATAACACTTGACCCGTTTACTACTCAAAATGGGTATAAACAAGCTTATGCCAAACACCCCTTTAACGTTGACCATAAACATATAAACTACACTTTGATACACCATTTGACCACCCAATCGTCATACGACTATTGACATACATTTTGACACTTGTTTACTCGTTACAAAACAACACTTGACTCGCGGGGGTACAAAATCATACACTTGAGCTCGGTATCCTACCTAGCTCTATTCTCTTACCAATTCCTTCTACCAATCGCATATCCATCATTAATCCTTATCCAAGCCTTCGTCTCAATACTTTCGCCTACAAAACATTAGACACTTAAACCGTAAGCACGAATTCTTAGTAAGTAAAACGGGTATAACATAACATTACAATTCATTCTCACATTACACATCATAACCCTAAATCCTTCAATACATTGAACATAAACACATACCTTAATCCAATCTTGCCTAATCCATCACTACCTTACACTTACTAACACATAACAACATCACACAAACATTCATTAATCTTAGCATATAAGATCATCTAGACACATAATGCATAGAAGTCATCATAACATCATTTTATAGCCGGTTTACTTACCTTGAGTCCAAGCCAAGACTATCACTAACATCATCTTCATCATCTTCATCTTTTATCATCATCATCATTACATCCTAAACCATTATCATCATAACATATAATACATAATCATTAACTATAATCATGGTTAATACAACCATAACTAACCTCTAAACACTTCTAATTATCATATAATCATATATTGATTATATGATAATCAATCCCATCATTTACCGACTTAAACCCATTAAAAACTCATCACATAATCATCATTACTTCTTAATTATCTTAAAACACCATTTACCCTTTAATCCCAAATTAGGGTTCACAAACCCTAGATTCTTAATCATCAATTAAACACTAATTAAGCATCATTACTTACTTGATAACCATGCTAGGAACAAGCTATAGGCTTAACCCTTGAATTATCACCATTAAACCATCATCATCTCATCATCTCTTCCTTTCTTTCTCCTTTGGTTCGACACCCACAGAAACACACTCTCTTTTACAGGAGAGTGTGGTAACTTATAGATAAATGGGGAAGATTCTAGCTACAAGGGCAATTTTGTCCATTCTGCTTATTTAAGGTCGATGCACCGCATCTATATTTTAGATGCGCCGCATCCATGCTACCCCTTATATATGCCGTATCTCCTTCTCTAATACGGCGCATGGGCTATAACAGATCGGTTCTACTTTCCCTTCTTACCATACGCCGCATGTACTTCCTAGATGCGCCGCATCTAGGCTATAACAGATTAACACTTAACAGTTAACACTATAACCATTTTCCCTTAACAACCACTTTTAGACTCGGTCCATTTCATCCAGGGTGGAGTCCCACTACCCGGGAAACGGGTCTAACAATTCTACCCCCCTTATTTAGATTTCGTCCCCGAAATCTCTCGTCCATTACTATCCAAAACTAATTTACCTTACCTCCATTCCTAGCACTTTCCTTTCCTTTTCCCTTCTACGATTGCACGATCATGGTGATCTTACAATTCTAAGTCCACTATGCTTACATCATACCCCTAGCTCATTTCATTTCTAGCTTACTTCTCCATTCTTTCACTTCTTTTTCAATCATTATGTCGTTCGATGCATAATCCTAGCCACGAATGCATACCATTTAACATCCCTACGTCTATCACATACCTTTCCAACTAGTTCCATTTAACTTTTTCATCAAGGACTATGTGTCACTTGAACATTACATACCCTTTTTCACTTCTTATAAGTTGGTTATTCGTTAACTTTCTACTTTTATCGCAACCTTACCACTAACTCATTGACATTTTACTATACGTTACATTTGCCTTTACTTTTCTTCTCAAAGTTTCATAGAGCTTTTAAATCCATATTAGCGTTTATTAGCATTCATTATCTCACATTTTCTCCAATTCATATTGCAACAAGCATATCGTTTCAAACCTTAGTCGTTTTAACTCACACTTAAAACACCTAAGTCCTATACTTCACTTGACGTTTCCCACCTAGGGTCGTCATTCAACTCATTGTCTATCCACCTATCCTAGTTCCTTATTACTCCTAGTCATCCTAGACTCCTTCTTCTACCCTTCCATTCTACTCATGCCATGTCGGGAACACATAAGCCCACTCATTCGTACTTTCTCATTTACATGGAGAGGCGTCCTAAACGATGTAAATCAAGAAATACAAACTCATGGTTCGGTGATTTACGACTTCTTTATTCAAATGAAAAGGCGTCCCAATCCATTTAAATAAAGAAACCATAAACCATCCTACTTATACACTTCCGACATAACACTCGCATTATTATTATTTAAACTTTTCATTTCCTAGCTTGGATCCACTTTACTTTAACATTTTTCCCCGGAGGGAATATTACACATGCCAAGGATGTAGGCAATATTTGCCGGTGAAGGCAATACGTTTTATCCCAGAGGATCTTTAACACATCCCGAAGGATTCCTTTACATTCTTTGACCTGGTCATCCCGAAGGATACCACCTTTAACATCCATCTCGAAGGATCATTAACATTCAAACTTTATCACTTTCACATTATCACATTGGATCCAAGCTATTAATCATTTTACATACATCATTACATTCGTTTATTATAGTAATTACCGCTAATCGCCTTAGCAGTAATGTGATAATTTCATAACAACGCCTTTATCTCATACACACTCCTTACATTCTTAATCCGCTTTAGTTATTTTCACATTCTTGCTTTACTCTTTTAGTCCACCCGACTCTTTCTACTTTTAAACCTTGCATAGGTTAACTTATATTCGTTCATTGGTACCATTCGTTATTCTTGCACGTTTTAGTTATCTACGCATTTTCTACATCGTTACACTTTTCACTCTAGCTTACATTCTTTAACCCGCGTTAATCATTTCCAACTTTTACATTACATGTTAGTCTACTCAACTCTTTTACTTATAGACTTTACACATATCGTCTACTGCAACACATGCTTTCATTATAATAATTACCGCTAATCGCCTTAGCCGTAATATAATGATTTTAAGTCAACACCTTAACCTTATGCATACTCATTTCGTTCTTGTTCTTATGCCTTGATTTATCCTATCTTAGTTATTTATGCATTTAAGCAATATCATTCAATTTCATCAATTACGTTCTATCATATCATTCATCCTCATTATCTTACGTACCCTTAGCCCGTCCCTATACTACCTTAACGTCATTCATTAGGCGTGTATATGTATAACAAGACCATATATTGGCTGTTAACATCTTACGGGTCATAATCATTACATGCCGTCATTTATTACTCTCATTCTTTACCTTTCGTACCATCCAACCCTACTTCATTAGTTCCTTAGCTTATCTTATCTTTTCACGTTATAGTTTAGCACATTATAATGTTCCATACTTTAAACATCAACATTTAGATTTACTTATTAGCCCGTCTCTAATACCGAATACCATTCCTATCCTCATTCCATTATCGCTAGGCTAACATACACTTATGAAATCACAACCAATCACCGGCACCGACCAAGGTGCACGGCTAACTAATCACTTTAACATTTCAAGTCCTCCTTGGACTTACACCACATACACTTTAGCACATAAGGCACATTCATCATTCATCAACTTTGGTCCACATAACATATCGCACATTCCTTCTTATAACTTAAACGTTTAACTTACGCATTTCTTACACCTACGTCCAACCTTTCTACGAGTGGTTTAAGTCTAGGCAACCTAAAGGAAACCTAATTCACTTAAACCGAAGCTCTGATACCAATTTGTAACACCCCGTGCCCGCTTTGACCAAAAACTTTGACTTTTTATGCGGAAACGCTTGACTTTACCGGACTAATACAATTCTTCTTTTAAATAACCAGAACTTATAACATTTAAAACCCTTTAAAATACTTTGCAAGGACATATACTCGAACACCTTTCAAAACATTTCATAATCAATTGTATAACATAACCAAACAACCCTTCAGACCACAGATACGCCGTATCCCTTTTGAGGGTTACGTCGTATCGACACTGAGAGACAATACGCCGTATCAACACTAAGTGATACGCCGCATCTCTTTAAACTTCTGATACGCCGCATCTACTATATTAGATACGCCGCATTTACCCATTTGACACAGAACATCAGCAGGAAGACCTGCATAAACTCAACACACCACAAAATACACTTTGACACCTTTTCCACTCTATAAACATTACAGAAATCATTCATTTAACACATCAAACATGTTACGATAACACTTGACCCGTTTACTACTCAAAATGGGTATAAACAAGCTTATGCCAAACACCCCTTTAACGTTAACCATAAACATATAAACTACACTTTGATACACCATTTGACCACCCAATCGTCATACGACTATTGACATACATTTTGACACTTGTTTACTCGTTACAAAACAACACTTGACTCGCGGGGGTACAAAATCATACGCTTGAGCTCGGTATACTACCTAGCTCTATTCTCTTACCAATTCCTTCTACCAATCGCGTATCCATCATTAATCCTTATCCAAGCCTTCGTCTCAATACTTTCGCCTACAAAACATTAGACACTTAAACCGTAAGCACGAATGCTTAGTAAGTAAAACGGGTATAACATAACATTACAATTCATTCTCACATTACACATCATAACCCTAAATCCTTCAATACATTGAACATAAACACATACCTTAATCCAATCTTGCCTAATCCATCACTACCTTACACTTACTAACACATAACAACATCACACAAACATTCATTAATCTTAGCATATAAGATCATCTAGAGACATAATGCATAGAAGTCATCATAACATCATTTTATAGCCGGTTTACTTACCTTGAGTCCAAGCCAAGACTATCACTAACATCATCTTCATCATCTTCATCTTTTATCATCATCATCATTACATCCTAAACCATTATCATCATAACATATAATACATAATCATTAACTATAATCATGGTTAATACAACCATAACTAACCTCTAAACACTTCTAATTATCATATAATCATATATTGATTATATGATAATCAATCCCATCATTTACCGACTTAAACCCATTAAAAACTCATCACATAATCATCATTACTTCTTAATTATCTTAAAACACCATTTACCCTTTAATCCCAAATTAGGGTTCACAAACCCTAGATTCTTAATCATCAATTAAACACTAATTAAGCATCATTACTTACTTGATAACCATGCTAGGAACAAGCTATAGGCTTAACCCTTGAATTATCACCATTAAACCATCATCATCTCATCATCTCTTCCTTTCTTTCTCCTTTGGTTCGACACCCACAGAAACACACTCTCTTTTACAGGAGAGTGTGGTAACTTATAGATAAATGGGGAAGATTCTAGCTACAAGGGCAATTTTGTCCATTCTGCTTATTTAAGGTCGATGCGCCGCATCTATATTTTAGATGCGCCGCATCCATGCTACCCCTTATATACGCCGTATCTCCTTCTCTAATACGGCGCATGGGCTATAACAGATCGGTTCTACTTTCCCTTCTTACCATACGCCGCATGTACTTCCTAGATGCGCCGCATCTAGGCTATAACAGATTAACACTTAACAGTTAACACTATAACCATTTGCCCTTAACAACCACTTTTAGACTCGGTCCATTTCATCCAGGGTGGAGTCCCACTACCTGGGAAACGGGTCTAACAGAAATGGACTTCTAAAACTTACGAAAACACAATCAAAATCCCCGGCAGCGACGCCAAAAACTTGATGTGTTACGTGTGCGTAAAAGTTTTAAATTTATAAGGGTGAATTACCGAACCTAGAAATAACACATACGAGCAAGTGAACTCGTCCGTTTTAGCAAGATTATGATGGTAAGTAAGGATCGTTCGTAGGGATTCGTGAGTGAATCGGATTGTAAGCTATTAAAAGTAAATTTCTTAAACAAGCAAATGATGAAAATATAATAATTCAAATGATTAAAACTACACTTGCTTAGACTAATATACTACTCTCGATTAGCATGATTGTGATAACTTTTGATAACATGTTGGTTATGATAATTAGTTTGGTGAACTAATCTATTGTTTCTACAAATTAAACCTTCGTCAAGATTTTAGTTCATAAAAACATGCATTACGTTTAACCAATCAATTCAAGATCAATTCAAGGTTCATAAGTTTGGTGTAAACTTAAACACAAAAATAGTCTTTTGTTTTATCAAATTCGCTTAGGAAATGGTCAATGCAAAAGGTAACCGATTCATAGACAAATAGGTTACAATTGATTATAAACTACTAATCTTTCGACCCTTGAAATGATTTACAATCAATCCAATTTGATAAGCAAAAGCATTCCTATTACAACCACAATTAAGTTTCTTTGTTAAACCAAGAATAATGGGTAAAAACAATCATTCATAGACAAATGATTATAACTAGTTGAATAACAATAAACCTTTCGACCTTTAGAATTATTAACAACTAGTCAAACTTGATTAACAAATGTCACTATGAAACTTAATCACAATTGGATCTTAGAATCAACTTGAAATTGAATTAAAACATGTTATCACAATCATACGCAAATCAATAAGCAATACACATCATCTAAGCAAGTGCACAAAGGCACTAGCCACTCATAGCAAACATGAACATAAACTCAGAACTTTGAACATTAGAAACCATAATTGAAAGTCTTACAATGATTGGAAATAGATTACAAATGATAAGGTAACGATACCCAAAGTATTGGTGTTGACTTCTTGATGTTTTGACCTCCAAATCTTGACTTCTTGAACCTCCAAAGCTTCCTGGACTTCTAAGGACGAATTTAGGACTTTTGAGAGAGTGGTTGATGATTAGAATGATAATTGGGATTGATAGCACACTTGGCTCCTTCACAAATGGTCCTATTTATACTACTCTCAAAGCCTAGGGTGATAAATGCTCCAACTTGGCCTCCAAGCAGAGTAGAATAGTCTAGAATAATCACTAGAATACTTTGGAATCGTTGGTATGAAGACACATGACTTAGTGATGAAGATTGGTAAAATAGCCGTCATCCAACCGATCGGTATTGCATCCAACCGATCGGTTGGTCTTCAACCTTGGCCTCCATCCGATTCGGTTGCGGGCTGCATCCGATCGGATGGAGTGATGCTGTTTACTCATTCTTGAACTTTTGTCGTTTGGCTTGTTTCTTCCTTTTGGTTCTTGGTTCTTCATCCAAATTTGATCTTTTCCTTATCTTGAAGCTTGACAACTTGAATACTTGGACCTACATTCTTTGAAATGCCTATTTGGTTCAATTTTGACAAGAGAATCTTCGTACTATCATAAATATTTCCTTCTTCCTCATTTTTTTTATCTTTTTCCTGTTTTTGGCTACATACACTTTGCAAACACGCTTTGGAACGATTTAGTAACAAAAGTATATAAATATAACCAAATAACATATATAAAAGCACGAATAACGCTACTAAAAACATGCACAATTTGAGCGTTATCAATGATGTTAATTATTATGTTGTTAGGTCTTAATAAATTGTGAAGATTAATAATCATAGTAATGGATATGATGATGATGGTGGTGGTGACTAGTGAGGATGATGAGGATGGTGGTGAAATAATGATATGATAGTTAGCTTGGATGATCAAGGTAAGTAACTTTGATTTCTATATGCTTAATATGAATGTTCTCATGTTATGTGTTAATGAATGAGTTGATAGGATTAAGCCTTGGATTAGTAAGTGGATTAATAGGAGGTGTATTAATGAGCTAGGTTCAAGAGATACGTCATGAGGTTGAGAGGTCTAAGGTAAGTTTATGTTTGTCATGTGTATAATGTTGTTATGCTAATGTGATATGATTATGATGTTGGGATGATAGTGGCAATGAAATTGGTTTGGTTATGAGCCGGATGATCAAAGGTGCTCTTGATGCACATAAACGTGAATGGAAGTATTGAACATATATTAATCTAGTTACTTACTAAGCGTAAGCTTACCCCTTTTAGTTGTTCATGTTCTTGTAGGTGTAAGTGCGACGAGAAGAAAGTATTTGGATTATAGCTTAAGGATATGGAAGCGGATTGGAAGACAATAAGCATTAGGAGCTAGGTAGAATACCGAGCTCGAGACGAGGTTGTACCCCCGAGAGTCTTTCTCATGGTTTGTATAATGTGTGTCAAGGTCGTCGAAATGTTTGGGTGGTAAACGGTGCGTCAAAGTGTGTTTAATGGGTTATGGTTAATGTTTAAGGGGGTGTTTGGCAAAAGTGTAAAAGTACCCACTTTGGGTTGTAAACGGGTCAAGTGTCGTTGGAACATGTTTGATATGTTAAGTTATTGATGTTGGTCAAGTTTGATGTAAAACGGAAGTCGTATGAGTAGTTTGTTGTGTAAATGGGTCAAAATGGGTTTTATGCGTAACTCGTCAAATTTTAAAGAATAATTCTCAGTTTTGGATCCACCTTTTGGTTCGAAATTGTAGTCCTTAGTGTGGATCAAGATTTCAGTCTTGGATCCACCTTTTGGTTCGAAATTGTAGACCTTAGTGAGGGTCAGTTTGGGATGTACTTTTGCGAAAAATTTTCACGTTTTTTGTCTAATCGGGCACGGGGCGTAACAACTTGGTATCAGAGCTTCGGTTTAAGTGAATTAGGTTTTCTTTAGGATTGCCTAGACTTAAACCACTCGTAGACGCGTTGAGCTTAAGTTTAAGTAGTGCGGGCAAATATTTGTGTAAGTTATAGGATGTGAATGTTGAGTTATGAAATGGATTATGTGATTGCTATATGAGGCTAATGATGATAAATTTTGAATGTGTTTTATGTGCTAATGTGTTTGATGTGATATATGTTGTGAAAGATTTGATGTGCTTAAGTGAAAGGAATTACCGTGCACCTCGGGTTGTGTCGGTGATTGTTATGTGATTTTATGAATGTGTATTATAGAAGTAATAGAAGATGTGTATAGAAAGATAAGTGATATGCTTGTTATAGAAAGGCGAAAATAGAATGTCGTTATAGTGAGGAGTTATAGATGGAAATGAGATGATGTATGGGGACGTGTACGTGACAAGGATTTAAGCGTTTGAGTGAAGCAAATTGTTGAAAAGTGTAGTTCCTAGGAATTAAAGAAATGCATGAGTAATGAATGATGCATAAAGTAGCTATTGCATAGATTGTTAAAGTAAAGTAGTAAATACCTCAATGGATAATAAACAAATGGTATGTCATAGACGTGTTCAAATGTTTTAAATCATAATTTGAGAATAGATTAATGAAGTATAAGTGTTGAGTGACGTTTATCTTTTATGGAAAGAAGGAATCGAATGTGGACTTAAAGTATGAATGAGATTAAATATGTACTAATGTGTTTGTCGGTTATGTGTAAGGTGTTATTGTGTCTTAGGCAAGGTGATTATGAATGCGTGTTACAATGAGATGTATAGAATAAGTTGAAAAAGTAAATTACAAGGGAACCTAAATTAAATAAGTCATGACTAGAATTCTTGTCGTGACATGAAGTGTTAGAAGCTGGGTAAATGAACGAGTTTTAGATTACAACGTAAGACCAATATATGGTCTAGAAAATAATTCATGTCTAATGATTGGGTTAAGCCATGTCAAGATTAAGGTGAGTCAATCAGAATTAAAATAGACAACATTAAAAGAATGAACATGTATAAAATAGAGTAAGAGGATAACGTGAAGTTAACAAGAAAACGATAAGTGTAATGTGACAACTCAGATGAAATATAATGTATATATATATATTCAAATGTACGAAATTATGAAACGATGAGTATTACTAAGATGGTGTCAAAGTAATGAAAGGTGATAGTTGACTAATTAAAAATGTGCAAGGCAAAGAGAAAGGAAAAACGGAAAAAGTGTTAGTCTAAGAAATGTCTGAATAATGAATAAATAGTGAACATAGAATTTGTAAATTTGAATCGATTGATTTGGTGATGACACGTAGTGAGTTGTTGACGAATGGAAGAATAAGTTCATGATTAGATTATAGATGTGTAAGTAAATGGATCAACGTAATGGTAAATGATACGAGATTGTGAGTCAAAGAAGAATAACAATAGAAAGATATGAATGGAGATGCTAAATGGTATTAGAGATGGGTTAATAAGTAACTTAAGGTATTGACACTTAAATAATGGATCGTGGTGATGAAAAGTGTGCTAAAATATAACGTGTAATGATAAGATGGAATTAATACGCTAATTGTTAAGGGTTTGTTGACATGAAGAAAATGAATGAGACTAAGTAATGACGCTTTAAGTGTAAATTGTAATGATATTAAGCGTACTAAGGTAAAGTGTGAAAAGACAATATGAAACTAGCGAATTAATGATTAAGTGTTTAATAACTTGAAGGTTAAAGAATGAGGATAGGGAATGATGGTATAAAATGTGACCAACATATGGTCTCATTATATTTAGTGACTAAAGACTAATGTTAAAGTGGTATAGAGACGGGGTAACGGTAAGGTAAAGTACTTGAGGTTAAGTTTAAACGTGAAGTTGTGATAAAGAGTGTCGGTATATAAAGGATGGAAATTAAACGAAAAAGGTTTGAATGCTAAAAGTTAATTACAATAAGTTAATAATGTAAATAAGGATGAGATGAGTAGGTAGAAAGAGTGAATACATACATGAATGTGTAGTAAAGATAACGATGTTATGGTGATAGGTAATGAAAGCGAGAATGACTTGATGTATTGATGATAAATGTCTAATAAAACAAAGGTTATAAAATGAGATTTAAGCAAAATGATATGTAAATAATAACCAAGAGCGGCATTGCTTTAAATGCATAGATAAGTAATGAGATGAGTTAAGTACGAAAGCCAGAATGTAATGAAACATTGTGTGGTAAACGTAACAAACTTACGTAATAGAATGTGTGCGAAGAAAAGGTGACGCTAATGATTGTGTTATAGTTAATGACCCAAGAAGGGTATATATGTAAAAGGCGAGATAGAATAATATCGCTTAAATACATAAATAATTTAAGAAATGAGATAAGGTATGAGAATAAGAAGGCGAAAGGTTAAGAACGTAAGTGAGAATGATATGAGTAGGTATGAAGTTAAGGTAATGACCTGAAACTATTATTATCACGGCTAATTTGCCCCATTAGCGGTGATTATTAAAACGAAAGCGTTGGTAAATAAAACATGATGAGAATGCGTAAATGACCAAAATGTGTAGGAAGACGAAATGATGCTAATGAATGTAGTTTAACTGATGTAAGGTTTAAATGCGGAAAAAGGCGGATCGGCTAAAGGGTAAAGTAAGGATGTGAGAGTGATTAATGCAGACTAAGAATGTCGGACGATAAACACATAGGAAATGTGTAATTATAATAAGCAGGTTCATATGCTCTATGAGCTTGCGTTCACTAAATAAAATAGATGAGATAATGTGTATGTTAAAACGTTAATAGCTTGGATCCAATGCTATAATGTGAAAGTGATAAAGTGTGAATGATAAAGGTCCTACGGGATGAATGTTAATGATCCTTCGGGGTGAATGTTAAAGGTGGTATCCTTCGGGATGACTAAGTCAATGAATGCTAAGGAATCCTTCGGGATATGTTAAAGATCCTTCGGGATAAAACGTGTTGCCTTCATCGGCAATGGGGTTGCCTATATCCTTGGCAATAAAAATATCCCCATAATGAATGTGTTAATGATATGGATCCAAGTCTAAAAAGGAAATGTGAAGTATAAAAAGGATGAGAAAATAAAAGTTAAATATGGAAATAGGAGTACTTGTGTGGTGTTGGAAATATACATAACCATGAGTTTATGTTTCCTGATTTACATCGATTGGGACGCCTTTCCATGTAAATGAGGAAGCATGAATGAGTGGGCTTATGTGTTGCCGACATGGCACGAGTAGGGTTAGAGAAGTAGAAAGCGGAAGTCTAGAATTGGTTAGAAAGTGTAAGGACTAACATATAAGGGTTAGAATTATAGTACGTCTTTTAGGAAGAATTATGAGGAACCTATGTTTGGAGTGTTAAGTATAAGTTGAAGGAAATAAAGAATTGTAATGATGCTTAGAAATGTTATAGTACGCAATTGTGGCGTGGTATAAAATGTGAGTAATGGAAATGATTGATGATAAGTGTTATGTGTAATGTGACTGCAAATGTTAAAGTATGACGTTATAAAGCTAATTCATGTAATCTTTCTAAAAGACTTATAACGGTAAACGAAAATGATATGAAGAAAGAAGTAGAAGAAATGAGGTAATTGTAGAGACGTAAAAGAAGTGATTAAGTAGTGTTGATAGAATGTGAAAGCATTAGCCAAGTGTATTTATGTAAAGTCAAATAGCACGAGTTTCTCAAGTATCCAGTAGTCAAAGAATGAGAATATGGGATAAAGCAAGTGAGGATGTGATGTAAAGGTAATAGAATGGATCAGAATGATAACTAGTTATGGTGAGTATGTCTCGTATTAGGTAAATATCTAAGTAAGAGTTGTATGGTTCTAGAAGTAAACGAAAAGTAATGTGGATTAAGGACATGTGATGTGTTATAACATGCATAGAGTTGCAAGATCACTTAGATTGTTGCATTAAATAAACTAAGAATTAAGATGCTAAGAATGAGAAATATAATGTGACTAGGTTCTGGTTAGTAAAGAATGATAGATTTCGGGGACGAAATATAAATAAGGGGGTAGAATTGTTAGACCCGTTTTCCGGGTACATGGACCCTACCCTAGATGAAAATGATAAAGGCCTTATGTGATTGGCCAGTCAACGAATGTTGCGTTTTAGTCAAACCCGATAGTCAATTAATAGTCAAGTATGATTAATGTAGTTATATAAAATGTGATGTTTTAACTAAAGGGATTTAAGTTGCCAAGTGTTAATATGTTATAAAGTGTGTTGTGACCAAAATAGAAGGAATGAGACTTGAGGGGCCTGATTGGCCTCAAACAGTCAACTTAAATCAACCACGGATGTGGTCAAATAAAGTCAAACTAATTGAAGACAACTAACCAAGGAGTATAATGTTTTCCCGGGTCGTTATATCCCAGCGAAGCGTGAAATTGTGTTTAAAGACGAATTGTGATCAAGTGTTATTGAATGGAAAAGGGGGTTTTTGAATTATTAGACTAAGGAAATAAAAGATAATAGCTTTAAACAAGCTATGGAAATAAATACAGGAAACCAAATTACTTAAAAACGTTTAGAAACCTAGAAACGTACGTTTAAATTTAAATAAACGTAAACGTACAAAATAAAAAGTGAAAATAAAGAAATATTAATCCTAAAAATATGAAAATAACTTTTTTATAAACCTAAAGATAAAAGAAAATTATTAGAAAAAGAAAATTATTTATTTAACTATTTAATTAATTATTATTAATTAATAACTATTTAATTATTATTTAAAATGCACTAAATTAAAAGAAAATAGGAAATTATCCTAGAAAATTAAAATTTTAACTTAGATAAATCTAAAATAACCTAAAACTTATTTTAAAACTGAAAATATATTTTTTACACTTTTTATCTAATTATTATTAATTAATTACTTATTAATTAATATTTAAACTAATTAAAATTCTAATAAATACTAAATGAACAAAGAAAAATCTGAAACTTTTTCTATAAATATTAAATAAGTACAGGAAGCTAGGAAAAATATAAAAATGAAAAGTGCTTTTTGAAAAAAACTGAAAATAAGCCAAATGGCTTAAATAGAAGCTATCACTTATTTTTATGTGGGCTTTTCTTGGATTTTCTTTTACAAATCTATTTTACTACTGATAATATGAAACTTTAATGAAAACAAAAACTATGGAACTTGAAAATAAGCAGTTTGAGAACTTAAGAGCTTAACAGTTAAGCTTTTGAGCTCAAAATGGATGTTAAGCTCAAAACAAGCTATCAAGCTGGAAACAAAGGAAAAATAAGATGTAAATAAGTTAAGTGAACTAGGAATGAGCAAAATGAAACAAAGGATTACACTAATAAGCTCAGAATAAGCAAATAAGCAAATCCAAATCCAACAGTTAAACAAACAGGCCTGCAGTGATTTTCAAGGCCAAATTAAGCTAGGGGCAAAAGCTCCTAATCTCAAAATGAGCACTGAGGTAGTGAGTTGAGCTGGTGGGGTGTCCAAAAAGCCAAAGCTTTCAAAGTGGGGACCACTAATGAGCTTATGAAGAGCTTATGAAAAAGCCACAAATATACTGAGGACTCAGTATATGCTGAGAAATGGGACAAGATAAAAGCTGCTTGCAGCCCTATCAAATAAGCTAGAAATGGAAAACTAAGCACAGGGACTTTGAGAATGGTAGATAAGCTTCTCAAGAAACCAAATTTCACAAGCTAAGTCCAAGTAATGAAGCTTGTGCAAGCTTATGAAAAACGGGCTAAACTGGGTGCACAGGGCAGTTTTCAGAAAAAGGACTAAATAAAAGCTATCAAATAAGCAGTTTAACTAGGGTGATAAGAATAACAAAAATTAGTCTAGTGAAGATGAGAAGCTAAATATTGATAATCCAAAATATGACAAGCTAAATCCTAGCAATAAGATCACAATAAAATTCTCAAGTTTATTCAAAAACTGCAAACAAGAAATTTGACTTTTTATGTAAAACTAATTAGTTGACTAATATGAACTTAGGATTGATTCTACTTACTAATTATGTTATATTAAGCTATTAAAAGATGAAATTAAGCTATATTACCAAGTTATGAACAACTGTGATGCAAATTGCACTCCAAAATCCTAACAGTGAACCAGTTGAGTGAGATCAAAGATGATTTTGACTTTTTATCAAATAAGGTCTGGCTTTTATGATAGAACTGACTTATATAGACTTAATATGACATGTAATAACAACAAACAACAACAAGCATGCACTGGACTGCTAATATATCAGCAAATCCAAACAGCCCTTTAAATGTATGATTTTGTGATTTTTCAAGCAAGACACTAATGTGGACCATAAATGTGAAACATAAACTCATATAATGACATAATGAACTGAAATGAGCATATAAACACCAGCTATAACAACAAATACCTAAGATTACTATGATGTTAATTTTAACAGTGAAATTGAAACACTAAGCAACAATGGATTCTACTGAACTAGCATGCAATATAATGTTACAATCTTATCAAATAACACTAATTAAGCATAAAAACAACAAAGAGCAATGCTATGAGCAGGTACACAGTAGAAAGCAAAAAGTTTATGAAATGGCTTACAAATAGCTTCAAGGTGTTCAACTGAAATTCAAGGACCAAATACCACACCTATAGCTTACCAATAAGCACTAACCCACTGCCATCCTTAATAAACAGTGCTCCTTGCCTTCTTCTTCATTCTTCATTGATTTTTTTATTTTCTTCTTATTTAATTCTATAATTTTTTTTTATTTTTTTTTTGTTTGTGAGCTTAGACTGATTAATATGTTTCTAATAGCTTTAAAAAGATATATAGGGAGCTTATATTAGCTTATGAGTCCAATAACAACAATAATCAACAATATTTAAAGTGACATGAAAATTTAAGGTAAGAAATTGCATAAACTGATAAATGACTTGATATTAAAATTAAAGCTTAAAAAAGGTTAATATTACACTGAGGTAACTTAACAAGAGTACTGGAAATCTTAAATGACAATGTAATTTGAGAAAACAATAAAAACGACATTAAGAAAATGACAAATAAAAACTAGCTATCTTCCACATTGCTTCCTCTTGACTATATACAGATTTTTATGACTACGTCGACCTCTCTGAGTAATTCCCACTCCATCTTGACCGTTGGATCTTTCAGAATCATCAAAACTACACACTTGGCTTTTTGGCGCCAAAAATATCAAAAGTGGGTTTTTGCAATTAAGGCCGTTTGTTTATTTGTGTAGGTGGAGGAGACAGTGGTGGAGGATTAGGTGGTGAGGTGGAGGTGATAGGTGGCCAAAACCACCCTGGTATGGAGAGGTGTCTGGTTTTGGCGGGGGATGTGAGGAAGAAGGGGATAAGGGTGGGTTTGACCTGGTATTTGACCCCGGTTTTATTTTTAAAAGGTTGGGTGGATTGGGCTTGTGACTGGGCTAGGGAATATAAAGGGGGGGTAGTGGGTTTATTTTATGGGTTAGGTTTTATTTTGGGTTTAATTTATATAAAGGGTCCGGTTGGTTGTTTTGGGTAGGATTTGGGTTTATTTTAAGATAGGGTCCGGTTGGTTTGTAAATAATTAAACACAAGGACCATTTTTGTATTTTCTGAAAATTGGAGGACCAAAGTTGTATATCTTTCAAAATAACCAAGGGTGACTCCTGCCATGTTCCAATAATCCAGGGACCATTCATGAGATTTCCAACAATAATATTTTCCCAGGGACCATTTTTGCAAATTCTGAAAGTGCAGGGACCAAACTTGTAAATTATTGAAACTTTTCACCAAAGGACTAAATATGACAACTTATGATTTCAAAAGGACCTTTGGTGACTTTTCTTACAAAACAAATGCCTAGGGACTAAATTTGACAAGTTTTGAAAGTTGAGGGACTGAAACTGCCAATTATGTAAACTTTGTTCGTTTTTCAATTGTTTTCAAACATTTTGCATTTGAAACATATAAAACACAATCCCTGGGATATTTTCAGTATTTTGATGCATTTCTGAGTGTTTTTGGATGTTTTGGCAGTTAGATACGACAAAAATGATGAGTATTTACACACTCATCAGGGCCATTCTTGCCTTTAGTCCAAACTTGTGTTTAGATAAGAAATTTCTAGGATAATCTAGAGTTTTCAACCATTATTTTAGATAGAGTGAGGTCCGGTTTTAGAGTGGAGAAAAAAGAGAGGGAAAAAGTTAGTTGGTGATTTAGGAAGATGAAGATGATGAAGATCTAATATCCATGGCCCTTCTTAGAAAATATCCCCACAAGTAAGTAACTCTAATCTTGAGTTTATGATGATTATTGAGGTAAAGGTTTATGGGTTAAGTGGGTTTTCATTATATGATCATGGTATGATCATATGATGATATGGAAAGGATGATTTAGGTAAGTTATGATGGGTTATATTAACCCTTGTTTATGATGTTAATTATTATGTTGTTAGGTCTTAATAAATTATGAAGATTGATAATCATAGTAATGGATATGATGATGATGATGATGATGATGATGATGAATGATGATGATGGTGACTAGTGAGGATGATGATGATGGTGGTGAAATAATGATATGATAGTTAGCTTGGATGATCAAGGTAAGTAACTTTGATTTCTATATGCTTAATATGAATGTTCCCATGTTAAGTGTTAATGAATGAGTTGATAGGATTAATCCTTGGATTAGTAAGCGGATTAATAGGAGGTGTATTAATGAGCTAGGTTCAAGAGATAGGTCATGAGGTTGAGAGGTCTAAGGTAAGTTTATGTTTGTCATGTGTATAATGTTGTTATGCTAATGTGATATGATTATGATGTTGGGATGATAGTGGCAATGAAATTGGTTTGGTTATGAGCCGGATGATCAAAGGTGCTCTTGATGCACATAAACATGAATGGAAGTATTGAACATATATTAATCTAGTTACTTACTAAGCGTAAGCTTGCCCCTTTTAGTTGTTCATGTTCTTGTAGGTGTAAGTGCGACGAGAAGAAAGTATTTGGATTATAGCTTAAGGATATGGAAGCGGATTGGAAGACAATAAGCATTAGGAGCTAGGTAGAATACCGAGCTCGAGACGAGGTTGTACCCCCGAGAGTCTTTCTCATGGTTTGTATAATGTGTGTCAAGGTCGTCGAAATGTTTGGGTGGTAAACGGTGCGTCAAAGTGTGTTTAATGGGTTATGGTTAATGTTTAAGGGGGTGTTTGGCAAAAGTGTAAAAGTACCCACTTTGGGTTGTAAACGGGTCAAGTGTCGTTGGAAAATGTTTGATATGTTAAGTTATTGATGTTGGTCAAGTTTGATGTAAAACGGAAGTCTTATGAGTAGTTTGTTGTGTAAATGGGTCAAAATGGGTTTTATGCATAACCCGTCAAATTTTAAAGAATAATTCTCAGTCTTGGATCCACCTTTTGGTTCGAAATTGTAGTCCTTAGTGTGGATCAAGATTTCAGTCTTGGATCCACCTTTTGGTTCGAAATTGTAGTCCTTAGTGTGGATCAAGATTTCAGTCTTGGATCCACCTTTTTGTTTGAAATTGTAGTCCTTAGTGTGGATCAAGATTTCAGTCTTGGATCCACCTTTTGGTTCGAAATTGTAGACCTTAGTGAGGGTCAGTTTGGGATGTACTTTTTGCAAAAAATTTTCACATTTTTGGTCTAATCGGGCACGGGGCGTAACAAATCTTTTGCAGGATAAGCAAAGAAAAGTGTTGGAGTGCTGATAATTAAGTTGTTTGGAGTAGAAACTGACTTAGTGCTGCTAGGCATAAGTTAGTGCTGCTAAGCCTAACTTAATGATGCTAGGTTTCTGCTGTTGTATTTGAGAGTGCAGGGTACTGTTTTTTAAATTTTTCGATTAAGGGTTTAAATCCCTAATTCAGTCATTCAATTGATCTTATGCGAACATCACTCTCTCAAACACAATGTCGAATATTTCTTTTGCCGATACCCACAACATGGTTGCTTTTCTACAAAAACCCAAAGAGTCTAAAGGTGTAGCAACTTGTAAAATTAACCAGTGATTTGTAAACGTTAATCAAGTATTATTTATCATTACAGTTCAGTTAACCATTTTTACGTGCAAAATTTGAAATTTTGTTTATTACTTTTTATTAATTCTCAAAAACATTAGAACGAGCTCACACACGGACCACGGATAATCCAACACAACCATAATAAACCAAATGAATCCCATTACTATTCATTAGCCCAAATATTGGCCTGTTACTATTCATTTAGCCCAACTCAACACTTTTAATTTTATTTTCTTTCTTAATTTTTGTCGACTAGAACCATTCACTTTGCCCCGTTTATTTTTAAATTCGACACATAAGCCATCTCAATTTTGATCTCTCTCGATTCTCTAAACTCCCAGCTATTAGTATGTCGAGTCTTAGGTTCTTTTATAATCATTTGCTTACCAAACGAGATCCAAAGTAAACCTTGGTCGCAACATTATCCAAACCGTATAACATTTTCTATTTTTGATCCAATTCTACCCAAACCTACTTTTCTTTAGTTCTCTTGATTTCTTAAGAGTGATTAAGAGTTTGTAACCTCAATTCTCTCATTGTTCCATAAAATCACACATTAAAACCATCTTTGGACCTTTTGAAATAAAACAAACAAACCAAAATCCAAACATATAAGTTCTATTCGGTTCTAGGTACTCAAGATATTCCTTATCTCTTCCAAACTCTGCCCCTAATCGAATAAACCATAAATGCATCATCAACTTGCATATTTTAAAACTTATAAATCGGTTCTCATGCATGCATATAAGTCGAACTCATCATACAACTCATTTTCACTTGTATTACTCACTCACACAACTCTCTAAAAACTGTAAAACCTCTTGCCAAGTAGTTCAAAGTAAGCCAAGATCATTTGATACCGATTCGGGTTCATTTTTCATACGTATAAACCTTATTCGAGACTTGCTCGATCATCCAAACGTATAACACCCATCCCTTTGATATTGTGGGTCTTTTAAACTCTCCTTGAATCATTCTATTCGAAGTTCTATACATTTCATGCATTGTTTCTTTCTTTTTCATTCAAACGTACATATATATTTCATTTCATTTCTTTTAAGTTGTCATTTCATTTATTTACGTTTCGTATATAACGCCTCATTTATGGTATGGCTAGGAAATTCATTTTTATCCATTCGTATTACATTTGCAAGTTTATTTCATTTCATTTCGTACTCATTTTATTTATTTCTCGTATCGCAATTTAACATTTATGTCATATCTTTATTTATTCGTATCTTGTTGGCCATACTATTTCTTTACTAGCTAATGAACAAAAATCGTGTTTTGTGATTCCCCTCACAATTCCTTAAAAGCTCTTGAAAATCTTCAAACCAAACGCTAGTCGCAAACGTTCAAAAACCTTTTATTATTTAACGTGTGGGCTAACTAGCCCAATAAGCTCTTTTCGGCTTATTCCAATAAGCAGTCCATATAATGTCTTTTGTAACATTTTTATAAACTTAAAATGGACCCAAGACCAAGCCCATTTTTCCCCAATAGCCCACGCATCTCATTTCGTTATTGGGCCTTGAATTCGAGAGTTAAAAGCCCATTTAACAAGAAAATAAGTCATTTATATAATAAGCAGTCAAATAAGCTTTATTAAACTTATAAAACTCTCGGAATCATTTCCCTATTCTTTTTGTGAAAAATGGACTAAATTTGCAAACTATTTCAACTAGAAGGACCAAAACTACCAACTTTGTAAAAATAGGGTATAAACAGTCAAATCAATAACTTGAGGATATATATTGTCAAAACAGTAACTTTATAGTTTAAATATGTCATTTTGGGAACTTTTGGACTAAAAATGTAATTAAAGGACTAACGGTGCAAATGTTACACCGTTAGGGTTAAAAATGTAAAATCTGTATAAATAAAAGGACCAACAGTATCTTTATTTTATTTTCATTTCCATTTCATATTTTATGCATTCTCATTTCATTTGCATGCATTTTATTACGTTTCGTATAATATTTACTAGTACCTTTTAACATTTATATTTATATATAACGGATTTTAAACGATTTAACTTAATGTTTCGTTTCATCACTTTTGATGAAACGATATTATTAGATTTAAAGACATAAAAACAAGATAATATTATATATAATATTATTTTTGAACTTTAAGCATTTTAAGCATATCATCCACTCTCATCACAAACCACTTCGTCATTCGATACCATTCTAATCATCATTCGCATTAGGCCAAAACCGTCAAAAATCTCAGACTTCCTTATTATTATCCAGGTCCTGTGTTGGAGCATTTTCCTTAATTTCATTTGATTTCATATTTCATCTTTGCCAGTAACATTCAAGGTGAGTTCATAGTCCCACTTTTAACTTTTTAAAACTTTTAAATATGTGGGGAGATACATGTTATAAAACAGAACGCAAGTATTTTCTGTATGCTTTACCAGACTGATATTGCCTAAGTTACCGATTATTTTCTTTATTTAAAGTCCCTCCCATCATAAGCCATTAACCACTAAGGTGGACGCGAATTTAGTGAACAGATCTGTGACGGCTGACTGCCTGTTTGAAATATCTAGAAGGTGGCTTTAATTGCTAGCTAGATGGGTTCATATACACTTTATTTGAATTTAAAATAGGAATGTGGCAATATCCTATAGAGGGCCATAACTCATGCCATTAATTTGGATTGTTCTGACCGTTTGTGCGGTACATGTTAAAGTTTGAGTGTCATGAAGACTTAGAGCAATATATTGATCGCGATATTTCTTTTTCATGATAATTGTATTTATATGCAATTATAGACTTGTGTTCAAAACTGATTATTATTATAAACGCTATGATTTCACTCAACAATTTTGTTGACTTTTAAAGCATGTTATCTTAGGAAATTAACAGGAGCATTCCAGGCATTGGAGCGGGCATGTAACGGATGGTTTTGGTGTCAAATAAATTTCTGTCATTCATATCAAACTTATATTATTTTTTGTGGAATATTAAACGCTGGAATTTCCTTTTTGTATTTAAATTTCTAAATGAATGATAATGATTTACAAAACGTCTCTTTTGAGTCGTTTTCTATGATTATAACTATGATCCTTCCAGTAATACCCCTATTAAGTCTTCCGCTGTTAACCCAAAATTTAGGGGGTGTTACAAAAGGGTTCATAGAAATTCTTGATTTCTTGAATGCAAACCCTATAAGGTTTGCATTAACTGTGAATCCTCCTATATATATTTCAAATATTCAACAGTTTTGGTCTACTGCAAAGGTCAAAACACTGAATAATGAAGTACAAATTCAGGGAGTAGTAGATGGCCAAGATATACTCCTTACTGAAAAGTCTGTTATGTGGGAAACTAGAAGGGGGGGTTGAATAGTTTACCGGTTTTAAATTCTTTTAAAAATCTTGTTTTAAAAGTTTGCTATTGGAAACTTTGATTCGAACTCTATGTGTAATCAATCAACACCAATATGAACTACACACTAAACTAACTAATGCTAAATAATAAAAGTAAAGAGTAGAGTTGGAAAGATCAAACCGAGACAAAGGATTTATAGTGGTTTGGCTACGAAGATCTTCTTCACCCTACTCTACTCCCCGAGTACCACACTCGAGAGTTTCAAACACTATGTCAACAACCTCCCTTCAGGCGGAGAAAACCGTACACGTCGCTTATCCTATTACCGACACTAAGCTAGATGTCGAGTGCTAATCTTAGCTAGCACCAATCTACCAAGGTCCACGTGACCAATCACTCAAGCCCAATGGCTACAAGAGATCACCAAGATCTCAACACGATCACAAAGATCAACTCTCACTTCACTCTACTCAATCTAACTACTCTAGATCCTTTGATCACTCCACACACAAGCCCAATGGCTTTAAGAGATCTTCACTATCTCTTAAGATCACAATGATCTTCACTCACACTCTCACAAAAGAAAGATAATCTTGATGTATGCTAAGATACAACAAGGATGTAACAAGTGTTACAAAAACCTAACAACTACAACTCTTGTATCTTCTTGAATACTTTGAGTTCTTCTCTTGCTAATGAAGAGGAATGATAACACCTTGTATCAACTTGGATACTTGTGTTCTTCTCTTGCTAGTGAAGAGGAATGATAACACCTTGTATCAACTTGGATACTTGTGTTCTTCTCTTGCTAGTGAAGAGGAATGAAGAGGATCACTTGGAGGATGATTGGATCACTCTTGAACAAAAGAAAAAACTAATCTAAATGATCAAAGAAAGAAAGTGTGAAGAGAGTATTCAACTCAGAAAGTTTTGTGTGTGTAAGGATGCCTAAAAACTGTGAATGGGGTTGGTTTTTATAGGCAAGAAAAATCTGAACGTTACAGAAAGGACGGCTCCACTAAATGCACCATGGCTCCACTAAATTTAATGGAACCGTACCAGACAAGGACGCTCCAAATTTTTGTCTTTTCTGGTGAAAACTTATTTGGGGAAGTTTGGAGCTGATTTTGGGGGGAAAAATAGCTGTTGTGATTTTCAAACTTATTTTTCCATTAAAACATTTCTTAATAATTCAAAAATAATTTGTCATGTGTATTTTTGAAAAAAATGTTTTGTCACATTAAAATGTGAAGTCTTAAAACACAAATTCACTTCTTTGATCATTTGTCAAGTTGTAAATTTGTTCTAGAGTGATTTGCGTAGAAACGGGATCTTCCGATTAAAAACTTGTTTACGTTAATTTTAACGTAACGTGATTTCACATTTTGTCATCCTCAAAACGTGAAGTAATGAAAGATATAAATAACGTTTTTAGAACATTATTTGCATCAACAATCTCCCCCTTTTTGATGATGACAAAATATAAACTCATTTTAAGTTAAAATTAGTTTTAACAAGTTTTTAATGAGTTTACTCCCATTTCTCCCCTTTTTTGTCGAATCAAAAAGGTGACAAAGGCTCCCCCTTGATGTATACTCCCCCTCATTTGGAGAACACCAAGGAATCGAGCAATGGTGTATGCTACAAAACAAAGTTAGATAACACATATACAACATCTAACATGTAGCACTTAAGACAAATATCTAAACACAAAAGAAATAGCTAAGTAGCTAAAAATAAAAATGAAAACAACCACATGAATGCCCATTCATAAAAATATATATAAATGTCATACAAAGTTATGACTACATCATGGAAGCAAAGTAAACAACAAAAAGTCACATAAACATCCCTAGTAGTATGAGACTTCAAGATTTGCTTTGAATTCAAAAGGGTCCTAAGCTTTTATTTGGGAACCTAAACATGAACATGTTTAGTTGGTTGGGCTATTTGGTGGTGGAGGAGGTAGTATGATGGGTCCTTGTGGTGGTGTGAGGAGGTGCTCAAGGTAGGAGAATTGAAGACTCAATTCATCTCTAAGGCACATGATGAGGTGTTGGTTGTGATGGCAACAAGGACAACTTAGGGTATGTGAATGTAAGGGATAAAGGATGGGATGACCCATTAGTGGTTGTGGTGATGGTGATAGTGATGAGGATGATGTGTTAGTACCAAGTTCAAATGGTGATGTAGGTGATAGGGTTAGTGTGAGAGCTAGAGGATGTGTTGGACTTGGTGGGGTTAAGGATGATGAAATCCTAAAGTTGGAGGATGATGATGTGGTTGTCCTAGTTGTGGTTGCCTTAGATGGAGCTAGAGGTGTAGAAATTGATGAGGTTGATTTGGTTGAGGTGATTGGTGTGTGTACATCATCATCATCATCTAAGGTGAGATCAATGAGAATCATCTCATTTGTTGGTTTGATGTTAAGCCTTGGTTTCTTGGCTTTGTGTGAAGTGGTGGCAATGGTGGAAGACATGATAGTTGTATGGTGAGTGTGAAGTGGTAAGGATGGCAATGTATGATGTTAGCTTATATAGCCAAATCAAAACATGCAAGGTTGAAGAGGATGTTGGATTTGGGGATTTGGGTGCATGGGAATCAGGTTATGTTTGCAGATTTTCAGGAAAAAGAAAGTCAAAAAGTGGAAGAGAACTATTAATTTCATATTCCAAGGGCACGTACCACTAAAGGTACCACGGCACCACTAAATTTAGTGGAGTCGTCCCATATTTAGTGGAGCCGTGGCCTCCAGTTGACCCTTTTTCCAGGTCTGCAGATTCTAGGCTGCCTAAATAGGGAAATTCTGGGGAATCCATTTTCTGCAAATCTCAAAGCCTCAATCTACTAAAGAAGGAATCACATAAATTTCCTAACACTAGTCTAAACTAGCAACTAACATTATCATGTGATCTTTAAGTTTAGGCAACTTGCAAGCATGCATCATTCCAAGCATTTTTATCATCTAGTGCATGCAATAAAAAAATGTATGAACTAAGTAAAGCCCATAAAATATCAAGATTGATTAACTAATAAAAGTAACCAATTTCAAGTAGTGAATGTTAAGGCAATTCAAGCTAGTTTATGTTAAATGGACATTGCCATGACTTTATTTATAATAGCTTAATAATACTTAAGTTAATAGTACTACTTAAGCTAATCCTAACTAGTCTCTTCTTTTCCCCATCTTCTTTATCTTATTCCCGAGTCCTTTGATTGCTTTGCCAATGGACTTGAACCCCCAATTGTTTGCTCATGCATCGAGACTTGTCGATTGTACATGGTTGTTTTCCTTCTCATCATCGTGGATAAGTTGGTTTGTCCGAATTCAATATCGGAGGTTTGTGTGAAAGATGAGGTGTCAAGGTTACGAAAGAAGGTGTCGGGAGAGGGAGTATTAGGACGAGACGTTCCTTCTTCATTCACCTCATCATCATCCTCATCCATAGGTTGAGAAGACGAACCGTGACCGAAGGAGGAGGAAGAGAGGGGAATATCGGAAATGGATTTACGACCACGTTTGGACCCTTTGTCCTTACGTTGCTTTGTGCGACGTTGTGGTCCACCAAGTGGTTTCATGATGGGATTGACTAGGACATAGTCGACATCAGTAAGATGTGGGAAATTTTCCATAACCCACTTGAAGAGACGAGTAAGCAACATGCCATATGGCATGAGCTTATCGGAACGACTATGGATGTTGGCCATCCTTTTGGCCATATAGTATGCGAGGTTGTATGGTTCCTCGATACTAAGACAATAGAGCATGTGGGCGAGACTCGCCGAAACGTGATCACGGTTTCCAGCAAGGCTCAACACGTTCTCACGTAGAAAAAGTTCCGAACTTCTGAGGTCGGGAAGGAGTTCTTTGAGGTAGATTTTGTTGTGGTCAAGAAGGACAATTAAACCATCACATTTTTTATACGTGTTGGCGACTCAGGAGTTTAGATGACTTGTTTGATGGTTTCGATGTTGGGGATTTCGGTACGATAAGTACCTTGACTCTCAAGATTATAGAAAAGAGACTCTAGGGAATGGTCTTCAGTGTATGCACACTGACCATACGAAGGAACACCGAGTATTTCACCAAGCTCGGAGACGGACAAGATAATATTTTGGTTTTGGATCCAAAAGTCAAGGAAGACATTACCTTCAAGGTCATTGAAGGTGCGGACTCGACTATAAAATTCGAGAACAAAACGAGGACAAATTTGATCGTTTATTTGGTATAAACAATCAAAGTCGATAGTAGGGAAGCAAACTTGGATGTTATCCAAGAGAACGTAATGAGCATCGACTACATGTCCTTCGTGTATGTATCGATCTTGGACTTTGGCAAGATGAGCTTTTTGCTCATCAGGAATGGTAGGATCGTCTAAAAGACGGGGAATGTAAGGTTTGGTGTCTTGATAATCATTACGAGGCATTGTCACCTACAAAAATATAATATTTTGCATGTTAATTTATTGCATTTTAGTGATCACATTTTGACTTGTGTGTG
>CP139506.1:59883046-59924013 GCA_021014915.2 Artemisia tridentata subsp. tridentata
AAACAGAAGTTCAAACATCTGGTCCCCAATATCTCATGGGTCCAAAGTTGTTAGAGTCAAACATCCTACGCATTTGTTGCGTTAGTTTAGGATGTGAGAATGGAGGACACATTTCCCAGGGTAAGTAACTTTGTGTGGACGATCATTCCAAGTTACGGGAAAGTTACTTGGATGATTTTGTCTTCTAAAGTTACCTCTCGGTAGAGGAGTTCTAGACCGAGGTTTGGGAGAATTTATTTTTCTAGGTGGAGGAGTAGTCGACCTAGTGTCACGCTTTACAAATCCATGTTCGGGAGATGACAATGGTTTGTAAAAGCCTTTGGCTTCCTCTTTACTTGGTGTAGACACTCTAGTACTATTTACAACTACGTGACTTGGTTTAGGACTTAAGTTATTTTTCAGAATTGATCCAGTTTTATCTTCAGCACCAGACGGTACCACGGTACCACTAAATTTAGTGGTGCCGTCTGTACCTTTAGTGGTGCCGTCACCTTCAGACTTAGACATTTCAGGCATTAAAAATTTTACTTGTTTAGTACCACTTGTAAAAGCCTGATTTGGGTCAAATCCTAAACCCGCACAGTCATGTTCACTATATCTAATGTTTTCAAGTATATCATTAAGTGTTTTAGTTCCTTCATCAAACTTAATGATTCTTAAAGCATTTTCTTTAAGCTTTTCATTTTCTACTTGAAGACTTATGCATGACCCACATCCTAAGTCTACTTCTTTGTTTTTCTCAAGTCTCTTGACTTGATCTTTTAGTTCTACAACTTGTAGTTCTAGTTCTTGTAGTTTTAATTTTAGTTTTGTGTTTCTGCCTAATATCTTAGTACTAACTACGCATAATTTGTTGTATTCGTTCATGCAATCTACTATCATCTATTGATGAATTATCATCACTATAATAAGAAGAGTCGGAATGTACCTCGTTGGAAGCTTGAGCCATTAGGCATGTTTCATCGTTAAGCTTCTTCTCTTCTTCTTCACCGCTATCACTCCAAGAGCCTCCTACAAAAGCTCTTTGGTTGTTGGAGTTCGGTGGTTTAGGACATTCTCCTATGAGGTGATTAGGATCTCCGCATCTATAGCATTTCCTATCACTTGTCCCTTTCCTTTCATCATGATTCTTTTGAAATGACCTCCTTTCATCGCGAGGTTGTCTAGGAAATCTACCTTTCCTCCTAAAGAACTTTCTAAAGTTCCTAACGGCTAGTGCATACTCTTCATCTTCACTATCGGAACTCGAACATTCCTCATCACTAGACTCCTTCTTGGCTTTCAATGCTAGAGATCTAACTCTCTCGCTTTTGCCTTTGACTATGTCGGAGTCCTTCTTGATTATCATCTCGTGAACTTTCAGGTTTCCTATGAGTTCATCGAGTGACAACGTCGCCAAGTCCTTTGACTCTTCTATGGCGGTAACCTTTGCTCTCCATTTAGGATGTAGAGCCCTAAGAAACTTCCTAACATAATTCTTGCTAGAGTAACCTTCATCAAGAGCTTTAAGACTAGTAATAATAGTATTGAATCTAGCAAAAGCATTATCTATTGACTCATCTTCCGTAATGGAAAATTGTTCATATTGTTGAACAAGAAGATCTATCTTGTTCTCTTTGACTTGGTTATTACCTTGGTGAGTGACTAACAAAGTTTTCCAAATATCTTTTGCCGTATTACACATGAAAATTCTTTCAAATTCCTATTTAGGCAAAGCATTATAAATCATCATTTTAGCCTCATTATTTTTGGCTAATTTCCTTTTAAGTTCATCACTTTGTTTATCATAAGAAACTATTTCATCCTTTTTAGTTTCCGGATTCTTTTGAATAGGTTGAAAGTCACCCTCGGTAATAACATGCCAAAGATCAATGTCTTTTGATTTCAAATACGTTTCGAATCTTGTTTTCCAATAAATAAAACAATCGGTTTCAAAAAGTGGTGGTCTTTGCATAGATTGCCCTTCTAGATATTTGTCTGAATCCATTGATCGATTCAAGTTTTAAAATACAATATACTTTAAAATCTTGAGTGACGTGGCTCCTGATACCAATTGTGGGAAATTAGAAGGGGGGGTTGAATAGTTTACCGGTTTTAAATTCTTTTAAAAATCTTGTTTTAAAAGTTTGCTATTGGAAACTTTGATTCGAACTCTATGTGTAATCAATCAACACCAATATGAACTACACACTAAACTAACTAATGCTAAATAATAAAGTAAAGAGTAGAGTTGGAAAGATCAAACCGAGACAAAGGATTTATAGTGGTTTGGCTACGAAGCTCTTCTTCGCCCTACTCCACTCCCCGAGTACCACACTCGATAGTTTCAAACACTATGTCAACAACCTCCCTTCAGGCGGAGAAAACCGTACACGTCGCTTATCCTATTACCGAAACTAAGCTAGATGTCGAGTGCTAATCTTAGCTAGCACCAATCTACCAAGGTCCACGTGACCAATCACTCAAGCCCAATGGCTACAAGAGATCACCAAGATCTCAACACGATCACAAAGATCAACTCTCACTTCACTCTACTCAATCTAACTACTCTAGATCCTTTGATCACTCACACACAAGCCCAATGGCTTTAAGAGATCTTCACTATCTCTTAAGATCACAATGATCTTCACTCACACTCTCACAAAAGAAAGATAATCTTGATGTATGCTAAGATACAACAAGGATGTAACAAGTGTTACAAAAACCTAACAACTACAACTCTTTTATCTTCTTGAATACTTTGAGTTCTTCTCTTGCTAATGAAGAGGAATGATAACACCTTGTATCAACTTGGATACTTGTGTTCTTCTCTTGCTAGTGAAGAGGAATGATAACACCTTGTATCAACTTGGATACTTGTGTTCTTCTCTTGCTAGTGAAGAGGAATGAAGAGGATCACTTGGAGGATGATTGGATCACTCTTGAACAAAAGAAAAAACTAATCTAAATGATCAAAGAAAGAAAGTGTGAAGAGAGTATTCAACTCAGAAAGTTTTGTGTGTGTAAGGATGCCTAAAAACTGTGAATGGGGTTGGTTTTTATAGGCAAGAAAAATCTGAACGTTACAGAAAATTTTGTACGGACGGCTCCACTAAATTTAGTGGAACCGTGGAGCCGTCCCAGACAAGGACGCTTCAAATTTTGTCTTTTCTGGTGAAAACTTATTTGGGGAAGTTTGGAGCTGATTTTGGGGGGAAAATAGCTGTTGTGATTTTCAAACTTATTTTTCCATTAAAACATTTCTTAATAATTCAAAAATAATTTGTCATGTGTATTTTTGAAAAAAATGTTTTGTCACATTAAAATGTGAAGTCTTAAAACACAAATTCACTTCTTTGATCATTTGTCAAGTTGTAAATTTGTTCTAGAGTGATTTGCGTAGAAACGGGATCTTCCGATTAAAAACTTGTTTACGTTAATTTTAACGTAACGTGATTTCACATTTTGTCATCCTCATAACGTGAAGTAATCGAAAGATATAAATAATGTTTTTAGAACATTATTTGCATCAACATGTTAGAAGTTCTCTTCAACTAGCAGATGAAAATGGTATTGAGTGTCTCTCAAATTCTGCTATTTTTGAAAATCTTGCACGAATGGGGTATGTAAGGAAAAATGATTCTCTAAAATTTTATAAAAGATCCTTCCCCCCTCAGTGGAAATTCTTAATACATACCATCTTACAATGTATTAGTCCTAAACAAACTTCTTGGAATGATTTATTAGCAATGTGGCTTCTACCATTATCTGCTTGGCAAATAATGAGAAGTTTAATTTTTCTAAAATTTTTTTTGATGGTATGGTTAAGAATTTGGATAAATCAACAAATACATTTTACATGTATCCAAGATTTTTACAAGTTTGCTTGAACAAACAATTTTCATAGACAGTCATTCATCAAAGAGTTTATGAAACACCCTTTTCATACTAAAAAGATTTTTGCCAATATGAAAAAGGTAGAAAAAGAATTTTCTGGGATTGTAACACCATTGTTTTCTACAATGTTGGTACAAACTCAAACTCAGGGTGAAGGTCCAACAATCCCAACTGAGACCCATCACACACCCACTGTTTTACCATCCTCATCTCAACCTAAAAAGACTCATACCCGTAGGATCTCAAAAAATAAGGGCACTGAGCTTCCTCAGGCTAGTGCTAGTATGGTTCCAGATGAGGTTGTGCCATAAGGAGAGGGGTCATAGATTGGTGAGGGCTACCACTACTGCTTCTAGCTTAGATGCAGAATAGGCTAGTGGTAACATACATAAGACCCAACCCAAGGCAACACTTAATGAGTCAAGTTCCTCTGGAACTAGCTCAGGTAGTGGTCCCAGCCAACCGAAAACAATGGGGGGTTCAGAAGCTCAAACTTGGTTTGAGACTGAATCTAACTTACCATATGATTCACCACTCGGGAGAGGTAACACACTCCGAAGTGATGAGGGTAGTATGGAACTTAAACTTAAAGAATTGACGGCAACTTGTACACAATTGTCACAACAGGTTCTTGGTCTTACAAAGACTTTTAAATCTGAGAAGAAGGAGATTACTAGTTTGAAGAGAGTTAAGCAGCTTGAGAAGAAGAAAGGATCAAGAACCTCTAAGCTCAAAAGGTTGCATAAGGTAGGTACCACATTCAGGATAGAATCCTCTGCAAGTGAAGCAAGTTTGGGGGAGGATGCCTCTAAATAGGGGAGGAATGAAGGCAAAGATGCAGGGGATGATACTGAGATGGATATGGGGTATGGTGCATAAACTGAGGTAAATATTGATGATATTGAAGAAGATGACTATGTGGTTCATGATAAAGCAGGGAATGTTGTTGCAATTGATGCTGAATTAAAGGTTGCAGAAAATGTTGGTGAGGGTATAAATGAAGGAGTAAGTGTTGTTGAGAAGGTAGTTGAAGTAGCTAAGCTGATGCAAGAAACAGAAGAAGTTAATATTGTTGAAGTGGTTTCTACTACTAATGTAGAAGTTTCTGCTGTCAATGTACCAGTTAGTGCTGCTAGTGAAAAACTTAGTGCTGCTAAGCCAAATGTTAGTACTGCTGGGAAGAAAACTGAGACTAATGTTGCTGCAACAACTTTTGATGATGATGATGATGAGCTTACTATGGCTCAATTTCTTACTGAATTGAAGAAGTCACCAATCAAGCCAAAAGAAGTCGCAAGACCTAAAGCTAAAGGTGTTACCATTCAAGAGCCAAGTGAGACTACAACAACAATTCTATCACAACAACCACCAACTAAAGACAAGGGCAAAAGCATCATGGTTGAACCAGAAAAACCTCTTTCAAAGAAGAAGCAAATGCTATTGGATGAGGAGATAGCAGAAAGAGATCAAAGAGAATATGATGCTGAAAATGAAAGAATATTGGCTGAAAGAAGGCAAAGAGAAGAAGAGGCCAGTATTGCACTTATTAAAGAACTTCAAGAGTGGGATGATGAGAGAGCTCAGTGTGATACTGATTGGGAGCTAGCTCAGAGACTTATGCAAGAAGAGCATTGATAACGCCTAAATCTAACATGTTTTTGATAGCGTTATTGGTAGTTTTATATATGTTTTGTGGTTATATTTATATGCTTTTGTTACTAAATCGTATCAAAGTGTGTTTGCAAAGCATTTGTAGCCAAAGACAGGAAAATGGATGGAAAAGATACAAAAATGAGGAAAAAGGAAGTATTTGAGATTTCATGTGAATCTTGTGTCAAGTTCCGCTCCGTAAGGTACTTCAATGAGTTAAAGTCCAAGTAGTCAAGTTCATAAGCTTTAGGATAAAGAGAAAGATCAAAGAATCAAGAACTACGACCGAGAAACAAGTCATACGCAAAAGCCCAAGAAAAAGGTTCAGCAGCCATCGCCATCCGATCGGTCGCCGCCCGCAACCGATTCGGATGGAGTGAATGTGGATTTACCGAGAAGACCAACCGATCGGTAGACCATTCCATCCGATCGGTTGGAAGTCGCTGTTTGACCCAAGACTTCTTTATTAAGGATTGTGACTTTATAACTCCGGTTCTAGGTCCTTCTTGTCATTATTCTAACCATCCAATACTACTTGGAGAGCAAGAGAAGCATTTATGCACTTAGACCCTTGGTGAGAGCAACTTATGGAACCATTTGTTGAGTATTTATATACCAATCAATGTAGAGAGAAAAAAGAGAGATACACAAGTGCTAGAAGAGAACCATTCACAGAAATATACTCAGAAATTCGTCCATAAGTCCAGGAGAAGGGAGAAAGTCGAATATACCATTTTCATTGCTTGTGGAATCATTGTCTTTCACTTGTAATCTTATTTCCAAATCATTGTAAGACTTTCAATCATGGTTTCTAATGTTCAAATTATGGAGTTTACATTTATGTGTGCTATGAGTGGCTAGTGCCTTTGTGCACTTGCTTAGATGATGTGTGTTATTCATTGATTTGCATATGATTGTGATAACATGTTTTAATTCAATTTCAAGTCAATTCTAAGAACCAATTGTGATAAAGTTTCATAGTGACATTTGGGTAATTAAGTTTAACTAGTGCTAGTAATCTTGAGGGTTGAAAGAACTATTGTTATTCCACTAGTTATAATCATTTGTCTATGAATGATTGTTGTCTTCCACTATTCTTGATTAACCAAAGGAACTTAATTGTGATTGTAATGAAAAAGCTTTTGTCTATCAAAACGGATTGATTATAACCACTTTAAAGGTCGAGAGATTAATAGTTTGCTTTCAATTGTGACCTTTTGTCTATAATTGGTTACCTTTTGTATTGACCATTTCCTAAGCTTGTTTGATTAGACAAAAGAATGTTTTTGTGTTTGAGGAACACCAACTCATGAACCTTGAATTGATCTTGAATTGATTGGTTAAACGTAATGCTTGTTTTTATAAACCAAAATCTTGACGAAGGTTTAATTTGTAGAAACAATAGATTAGTGTCAAAACTAATTATCACAACCAACATGTTTTCTAAAAGTTATCACAATCATATTAGTCAATTGTAGTACACTAGTCTAAGCAAGTGTAGTTTTTAATCATTTGAATTTTCATTATATCATTACTACTTATTTGAGATAGTTGCTTTTAACTTACAATTCGATTCACTACACAAATCCCTGCGAACGATCCCGACTTACCATCAAAATCTTGCTACAACGGACGAGTATACTTGCTCGTATGTGTTGTTATTAGATTCGGTAATTCACCCCCTTATAAATTTAAAACTTGCACCGAACCGGGCACATCAAGTTTTTGGCGCCGTTGCCGGGGATTTTGATCGTGTTTCTGTAAGTTTTAGTCCAATTCTCATATAGTTAGTTTTCGTAAAAAAAAAAAAAAAAAAAAAAAAAAAAAAAAAAAAAAAAAAAAAAAAAGTTTTACCGAGCTGCCCATCCGATCGGTTATTCATCCATCCGATCGGTTTTCCAAAATTTTCATTTACCGAGAGAACCATCCGATCGGCGGACATTTCCATCCGATCGGTTCCTTCAAATCAAATTTACCGAGAGATCTATCCGATCGGTAGACTGTTCTATCCGATCGGTTAGACGATTCTGATCTTTTCAAATTGTTTTCATTCTTTGCTCGTTTGTTTAGACATTGCCTCGATTCGTTGGGGAATTGTATGAACACTCGATCAACTGGAGTAGAACCAATTCCACCATTTTCAGATCCCGAACGTTTAGTCCGAAGACAAAGAAGAAGAAGAACACCCTTTGTTCCACTAGCCAATCGTGTACCAAGAGTACCAAACCCAACTTTTAATAACCTTTTTGAAGCCAAAGTCGTTTATAACCCATTCACTGACCAACCTTTTCCCATGGCTGACGATAGACCCATGTGGGAAGCAAACCGAACCGGGCACATCAAGTTTTTGGCGCCGTTGCCGGGGACGATAGACCCATGTGGAGCTGCTATTGTTGCAGATTTGTCAACGCTTAAATCTAACATGTTTTTAGGTGCGTTATTGCTAGTTTTGTGCATTATATTTGGTTATATTTGCATGTATTTGTTGCTAAATGATGAAAAAGTGTGTATGCAAGTAAATATAGCCAAGTACAGGAAAAGTGGAGGAAAACACGAAGAAATGAAGAGATTATGCGCATAAGGAGAATTACGAGAAAGAAACCACTTGATACTTCAAAGAATTGATTAGACCAAGACTTCTATGCTTAACATATCAAGAAAAGATCAAGATCTATGAAGGAAATCAATGGTGCAGCGAAGGATCAAGCACGTAACGAGAAATGAATAAAAGAAAACAAAAGTGCATGGCAGGATCATCCATCCGATCGGATGCTGCCCGCATCCGATTCGGATGGAGTGAAGTTAGAAACACCGAGAGCTCCAACCGATCGGTAGGAGCCAAATACCGATCGGTTGGCCAACACTGAAGTTACAAAGTTGCATTAAATGGTGAATTTAAGCCCCATAATCATTGAGGCTTATCATTTCTCAGCTGTTAAATCATATGGGACGTTTTTACTTGGATAAGAAGGGTTTCCTCACTTATTTAAGGAACCCTTGGTTAGTTTGCAAAGAGAGTTCTTTTTGGGGAAGTGACATAACCTAAGAAAGCTACACCACTATTATTATTATTGCCCAAAAGCTTGGAGTTGCTGTGAAAACGTCCAGGAGATCTTGAGTTCGAGTCTCAAGAGTTGCGTCCGTGTGTGGAGTTGTTTACTTGTGATAATAGGCGATTGGAGGAGTGTGGATTGCTATAGTTCCACAATTCTAGTTCTTGTAATTCCTTGATAGGTATTTCTTGTTGAGTTATCATGAACTACTTTTACTTTTACTATATGATGAATGAAAGTTTGGTTAATTATGTGTGTTTGGTTATGATTGTTATGGAGTAATTTAGTTATACTTGTGTGTGGATGATGTGACAATTGTTGGAGTAATCTTATCATAAGTGATGCATGAAAACATATCTTATTTTATGAGTTTGTTGAGATAAAATCTAATCTTGCTTAATTGGTTGGTAAAAACATTTTCAAAGATTCACAAGGCCGAAAGGAGTTTTCTTTATGTTTTTATTCCAAAAAGTTAGTGCACGAATTAGTATGGATTGTGGTGTGTGACAAGCAACACCTTTACTCATTAAAATGGATTTGGAAACGATTTCATCACGAAAAAGGCCGAAAGGATTCGTAGGAATTCTTGAGATAAGACATGCTTTCAAACAACACAAAGGACTTAATAGAATTATCTTAATAGTTAATAATGGCCGAAAGGAGTTAACTAGGAGATTGAATTCTTAGATATGATTTCTCATGATAAAAACCATTGATTGTGAATCATTCATTTTAAGTTGTGCATCATTACAAGTAACACTCAATTTGATTGGTTACTCTAAACAATTGTCATGGAACCTACACACAAGTATATTTGTTTTTGATTGATTGAACCTTGCTTGCTTGTTTGTTTTTAATTTGTTTCAAATTGGATTGACACTCCATTTTGCTAAAACTTATTTACTAAACCTAAACCCCAATTCCCTTGGGACGATCTCGACTTACCCACCTTTACTACCACGGACGAGTATACTTGCTCGTATGTGTGATTAAAGAATTGGATAAATCGTGTTTATAAATTTTAAAACTTGAACACAACGACACGCACATCAAGTTTTTGGCGCCGCTGCCGGGGAATTGTTAAGATTTTCTTGGTAGTTGGGCTTAGTAGTCTTAAGTTTTTTTTTTAGTTAAAGAAAGGTTAAAAAGTAAAAAAAAAAAAAAAAAAAAGTTTGGTTCGGACCAACCGAATCGGATGGATTTCCATCCGATCGGTTGGTGGTCTCGTAATATTTTTTTTTTTTTTGGTTCAGTAATTTTTGTTATTATTCAGTTTTTATGAGTTATTAATGTTATGTTTAATTAGTATAGTAATTAGATTAATTAATTTAGGGTATTAGAAAGTTTTTTTTATATTTAATGTTAGTTAATTGGTTAATTTTAATGTTTGGTAGTTTTAAAGTTTTTATTGAATGAGTAATAATTAGTTTTATGATCATTAGTTCATTAGTTAAAAGTTAATTAGATAATTTAATGCTTGATAAGTGATTGTAGGATTATGTTAATTAGTTTTAGTTTTTAGTTATTTCTTCTTTTTAGTTTTTATAAAAAAAAAAAAAAAAAAAAAAAAAAAAAAAAAAAAAAAAAAAAAAAGCACAAAAACAAATTAGAAAGAGGTTGTCATTAGTTAGTCTTAGTATTATTAATAAAGTTAAAAAATATATATATATATTTTTTTCGATCTAACCGATCGGAGGCCGCCCGCATCCGATTCGGTTGGTGAGATTTCATCTTTTGCAGTTTACCCATCCGATCGGATGGAAGGTGATACCGATCGGATGGTTGCCTCGGTAAAAATTTTTATGATTTTTTATTTTTAGTTGTTTTCATGTTTTGATGATTTGAAGTTGTTTGTTAGCTTATGTTTGTTTGATATTTTGATATGGTTCGATTATAACTAACCCTCACGCTAATAGTTTGGAATTTTTTGTTTTGTGGTTATGTTATGATAGTGTTTAAGTAGAATGGAGAGTTTAAGCAATGTTTCGGAGTATTTGAGAAATTTGGAAGAGATGTTGAGAGATTCAGGAAATTCTTTGGAGAAGTTGGAAAGCATTTTGGATGAAGCTAAGATTGGTTTAGAAAGGAAAGAAGAAGTTGGTGAAAGCAGTGTTTGTTTACCTAAGGAGAAAAGAGTAGTTGTGTTCACACAAGCACCACCTAAAGAGTTTGATGTACCATGTATGAGGTATGCTACACCATGTGGTGTGGAAGGAGTTAAGGCTTGGGATGCTCAACTTAATATGGAATATGGTGAGAATTACATTACGGAAGAAATGCTTGGTAAGCTTGGCTTTGTTAGGCTTGATTATGAAAGTTATGGTAGGAAGATAGTGAGAGATGTGAAAGTTAATATTCATGGTCATGTTTTCAAGGTTGATTTTGTTGTGTTGGAATATGGAAATGTGGATGAACCGGAAGTTATGTTTGGTAGAAATTTCATGGTGAAAACTAAATGTAGGGTTGATTTTGCTATGGGAGAGATGAGAATTGATGTTGATGATGATATGGTAGAGAAGAAGGAAGGAAAAGGAGAGATTGTTAAAATGGGAAAGGCTAATCGCAAGAAAACACCACTTAACAAACTTACCCAACCCTCCACCCCTAAAAATGAGGCTAGTTCATCTAGTTCATCGCCCAAATCACCTCAAGAAGTTAAACCATTGACTGAAGAACAAAAGGAAGCTGTTTTGGAGAACTTGGAAATGAAATTTAAGGAGCTTATGGAAGAGAAGCCGGTTATAGAAGTATTGAACAATTACATGGTTTATCGTAAGAAGTTAGATGCGGTTATGATGGCAACAGCTAGGCTAGAGGATAAGAATTTTGATGAGTTTGCAAGGGAAAGGATAGTTCAAAATGGGTTGCCTAAGAAAGAGAGTGATCCGGGAAATTTTGTGTTACCAGTTAAGGTGAATGGAACCGATGCGATGTATGCATTGGCCGATACAGGAGCAAGTGTGAATGTGATGCCATACCCGTTGTACAAAAGATTAGGACTTGGTAATCCTCAACCAAATCAATATAATCTTACTATGGCTGACAATTCAAGAGCAAAAGCAATGGGAGAAGTGAAGAATGTTAGAGTGCAAGTAGGATATCAAGCTTTCTTAGCCGATTTTCTTGTACTTAATATCCCGGAAGATAAGGAGTTACCTTTGTTGTTAGGAAGAACGTTTTTGAGAACTTGCGGAGCTATTATAGATATGGGTAGAGGTACTATGACTATTAGTGATGGGATCTTGAAGCATACCTATTATCCAAAACCTAGAGGCAAGATTATTAAGGAAGTGCATGATGAAGAAGAAGAAGAAGACCATTTAGGTTGTTTTGAAGTTGGTAGAGATGAAGAGGGAAGACCTAAATATGGGCTGATTGTCCCTAGTTACTTTGGTATTGAAGATGAGTTGGAAAGAGCATTAGCTATGGAGGTTTTCTATAACCCATTCAAGAATATTTTTGTGTTCCATAAATTGACAGATTTTCTTGGATCCTTACCGGTTCAATTGAAGAATTTGGAATGGGGACCCGAAGGAGCTAGTGTTTACAAGAAAGAAGAAGGTGATGGAGAATGGCATGTGAAGTTTGATGTAGTTTGTCCGGATGGAAGAAATTTTGCAAGGAAGTTTAAAACTCAAGTGACTAATCGAAAGTTATCCGGTAAATTCCAAAGTGAAGACATCTTGAAGCATGAATATTTTGAAGGTTGAAGGTTGAAGAGCAAGAGTTGAAGAATAAAGCACAAGGCTTGTGCTAATGTTTGTTTTGTTTATTTTTAATGCATTTTTAATGGTAGTTTAATGTTTTGCATTTAAGTTTGATTTAAGTTTAAGACCTTTTGGTTATCTTATGGTTTTATTAAGTTTTAATCTAAGGAGTTAAGTTTTGTTTTAGAAGTTGTAGAGATAGTTTGGATAACAAGTTGGGAGAATAAGTGTGTTGGTGGTATTTTTACTTAAAAAGAAGTCTTTATAAGGGAGTCAAATACTTTTTATTTGTTCTTGCAAAAGTCAAAGTATTGAAGAGAGAAAGAAAAAGTGAAGTTTGCAAAAATTCAATCCGAATCGGTTGGATGAAATACTGATCGGATGGATTGAAGTATATATACTCAAGATTTCAAAATCATAAAAACACACACACACTCATTCCACCATACTTGGGGTTCATTAATTCGACCATTAGGAAAGTTTTAAGAGTTGCAGGAGAGTTGAAGGATCATCAATGGCACCAAAACAAGTAAGTAACATCATTAATTTGTGTCAATTAGGTTTTAATTCGAGTTGATTGAATTAGGTCAAAATTTAGGCGTTTTTGATATAGTTCGAATTAAGGCATGATTTTTCTGGAATAGATGGGTAAATGATTGAGGAAATCAATGCAAAAAGAATGAGATGGATTGATTAAGTTTTGAGGAAGAATGAATTAATTGATTTTTTGAATCATAAGGGTCAAAACTTTGAATCGATTCTCGGTAGAAATTAGTGATTTCCAGATGCTGTTTAGATGTTAATTATTGTTCCTAGGATGATGCATTGTGGATTAGAACATCAATAAGGTTTGATTTTGAATATGTTCATAGGTTCTAAGGTTGATTATGCGAGTATGTTATGGATATGATTCGGAGATAAGTGGGATGTGTAGAGACCATAGTGATTGATGAAATGCAGGATAAGGAAGAGTAGAATTAGATAGGATTTAGTTTGGAGTCGGAAATTTTTTGTTTTGAATACAGTGAGTACAACCGAATCGGTTGCGAATTGCTACCGATCGGCTGGACAAGGTCACAACTCCATCCGATCGGATGGAGAGAGATACCGATCGGATGGAGCCCTCGGTAAAACTTTTTGAAGATTTTAAAATCGAATATTTTGGACTTCTTAATCATCTAACTTTGTTTCTTATACTCTTATACTAACAAATAATCATGATTTCTACAGAGTTATCTTGCAGGTGGATCAGGAATCGCGAAAAGAACGAGAGAAGGAATTAGAAAGAGAGAAAATATGCCGATACCGGAATGTCACCCCAATCTAGTGTGAAAAGGGGAGGATGCGAGTGTTCGAAAAGCTTTTAGTGCTATACTTCTCAAGATTGGCGGATGGGTGATTCATTCACCAAGGATTATGAACTGGAATGACATGAAAGAGCTTGGTTGTGATGAGTTTCTGGAGGACATGTTTCTTATTAGGATTCTTTGGGATGGACGAATTTTGACTTCCAACATGTGGATGAAAGCATTGAGCATAAGGGAACCGATATACAAGGAATGGTGCTTAGAATTTTTGTGTTCAATGAGGATGAAAGAAAAGATCACTGATATCGGTGTTACCACCGATAAATTCCTCGAATTCAGACTAGGGGGACAAAAACACGAGGTTACACTATTTGAATTTGGAAACCTATTAGGTTTATATTCGGACGAAGATTTAAGTAATAGTGATTTCAAATTTTTGGTAATGAGTGGAGAAAGAAATAAAAATAATTTTGATGCTAACGGATACTGGAAGAGGATTAGTACGGAAAGCAAGTTAGTGTTTGGAGAAAGTGAAGTGTCGACAATCAAGAAACCAATGTTACGTGTGCTTCATAGGATAATAGTGCAGTCATTGTTACATAGGACGTCTGGTGTGGAAGTGATTTATGAAGATGATTTATGGGTACTACACGCATTAGATGAGAAGCATCCCTATAGGCATTTGAACGTAGCATGGGTAATAGTGCAACATTTGCACAAGCATGCAGCAGATGGGATAAGAAATTACCTATGTGCGGGGCATTTTATTTCTAGAATTGCTAGGAATCTTGGGTTGTTTAATGAAGAAGAAATGAGCGATTTTGGAGAACCAGTTGTTCCATGGAGTGTTGATATAAAAAAGTTCACAAACCTTAGAGAGAGCAGGAATGGAAAGTTAAGAGGGCTTCCAGAAGTTTTGGATATTCAGCCAATAACCACTTGGGATGGTTTATGATTATGGTTTCAAAACAATGATGGTTGAACTATTTCTATTTTCTATTTTCTACTACTTTAAACTTTAACTCTTGTAGGATTTATTTGTTTTGATTTTGGTTTGTTTGGATTATGTTTATTTTTATGTTTGTTTGGTTTATTGTTTTTTGGTATTTTGTTTGTTTGTTTCGAAAATAGTATGCAGTATTTGCAGGGGAAGAATTGACGGAAGCTTAGTGTTGATCAATTTTTGAAGTTGGAAGAATTCACGAGATTACTTGTGATCAACTAGGCTAATGCTAATTTTTTTCCGGGTAGTTTTTTCTATTTTTCTTTCCATTTCCTTTACTTTGAAGTTCGTTTTATTACATTGAGGACAATGCAAAACTTAAGTGTGGGGGAGGGAAGTAAATAGGAAAGATTTTTTTTTTTTTAATTTTTAAAATTTTTGTTTTTGGATTTCAAGGACTAGAATTTGTGAATTTATTCGCCTTTGATTTTTCTAGTTGATAGACAAATTGATTCAATGGTAAATAATGAGGTTATTTTGAAAATTTTTTTTGGAATGTAGTCAAGTTTTGAGAGTTTTTTGGTAGCTATTGCTAAGTACATTTTACCACCACTTTAAGTTGTGAGGATTCATGCCTTATATTTCGTATGAGTGTGCCGGTGATTATGTCAATTCTAGAACTTGTACTTGTTATGCATTACGGTTAAAATTACTTTCAAGTAATAAAATATATTCAAATGATAAGAGGCAAATTAGGATTTTCACCAAATGGCCTTCCGTTTACAATACATTTTTGCTAACCACATCGGTTAGTTGTCCTTAGTAATTGGAACCCATTTGTTAGCATTATATGCTAGATACCCTTAGTTGCACCCTTTTGAGCCTATCTTTTCTTTTGATTTAACCCGAAAATTATTACACCATACACCTTAGACTTTCCCGAATCAAGTCCAAATGAAGTTCGAAACTATTTATTTTTGATGATTGCATGATTGACCACACCTTGTATGTGTATATGTTGTTTCAATGAAGAAGGAGGTCGCTACTCTTATTTATATTTTTTTAGCGTGTGCTCATCCAAAGTGTGGGGGTGTTTGAAAAAAAAAAAAAAAAAAAAAAAAAAAAAAAAAAAAAAGCCAATGAGCTATGTATGTATGGAAATAAGATATTCAAAGAGTTATTATGGAAGATAGAGTTTATATGAAATGCGGAATAATGATCGAAGAAGTTTGGTGAGTAATCATTTGTGATGTAAAGAGTTAGGATTGAATTTGGGCTTGATTTTTTTGTTTTTCTTTAGAACCAAATCAAATTCCCATGTCTTATCCCTTTCCCTTACCAATTACTTTATTCGAGCATTCGGATTTAGTGATGGCTTTGTTTAGATATGTAGCACATGTATGTTTTAGTGACCATCCGAGTTTTTGGGTAGTTGAAAAGCGTTGTTAGCGATCTGGTGAGTAAATTGGTGACCATCCGTTATGCAAGTAACGTCGTTAGCGAACCAAGGCACGATCTAGTGACCATCCGTTGCTTGACTACACAAGGATTCGTTGTTAGCGAATTATGATGTACTTGTATGAAATATCTATACATTAGCTAGGTAATCAAAACCCTTTTTGAAGCCTAAACCCAAATAAAGACCTCTTTGATGTTTTATTTTGTTGTTTTGATACAAGTACAAGCTTATGGTAAGAGACATGAATCGCGCCTGGGCAATTGAGTGATATACAATCAAATCTACTATCGAGAGTTGTGTGAATTTAAAATTTCCTTTGTGAGGTACTTGGTGATGTTAACAAAATTCAATTTAATTTGCTTACATTTCAAGGATTTTTTCATGAACATATGAAAATGCCATTGAGTTCAGTTTTTCTAAAAATTAGACTTGCTCGAGGGCGAGCAAAACTCAAGTGTGGGGGATTTGATAACGCTTAAATCTAACATGTTTTTAGGTGCGTTATTGCTAGTTTTGTGCATTATATTTGGTTATATTTGCATGTATTTGTTGCTAAATGATGAAAAAGTGTGTATGCAAGTAAATATAGCCAAGTACAGGAAAAGTGGAGGAAAACACGAAGAAATGAAGAGATTATGCGCATAAGGAGAATTACGAGAAAGAAACCACTTGATACTTCAAAGAATTGATTAGACCAAGACTTCTATGCTTAATATATCAAGAAAAGATCAAGATCTATGAAGGAAATCAATGGTACAGCGAAGGATCAAGCACGTAACGAGAAATGAATAAAAGAAAACAAAAGTGCATGGCAGGATCATCCATCCGATCGGATGCTGCCCGCATCCGATTCGGATGGAGTGAAGTTAGAAACACCGAGAGCTCCAACCGATCGGTAGGAGCCAAATACCGATCGGTTGGCCAACACTGAAGTTACAAAGTTGCATTAAATGGTGAATTTAAGCCCCATAATCATTGAGGCTTATCATTTCTCAGCTGTTAAATCATATGGGACGTTTTTACTTGGATAAGAAGGGTTTCCTCACTTATTTAAGGAACCCTTGGTTAGTTTGCAAAGAGAGTTCTTTTTGGGGAAGTGACATAACCTAAGAAAGCTACACCACTATTATTATTATTGCCCAAAAGCTTGGAGTTGCTGTGAAAACGTCCAGGAGATCTTGAGTTCGAGTCTCAAGAGTTGCGTCCGTGTGTGGAGTTGTTTACTTGTGATAATAGGCGATTGGAGGAGTGTGGATTACTATAGTTCCACAATTCTAGTTCTTGTAATTCCTTGATAGGTATTTCTTGTTGAGTTATCATGAACTACTTTTACTTTTACTATATGATGAATGAAAGTTTGGTTAATTATGTGTGTTTGGTTATGATTGTTATGGAGTAATTTAGTTATACTTGTGTGTGGATGATGTGACAATTGTTGGAGTAATCTTATCATAAGTGATGCATGAAAACATATCTTATTTTATGAGTTTGTTGAGATAAAATCTAATCTTGCTTAATTGGTTGGTAAAAACATTTTCAAAGATTCACAAGGCCGAAAGGAGTTTTCTTTATGTTTTTATTCCAAAAAGTTAGTGCACGAATTAGTATGGATTGTGGTGTGTGACAAGCAACACCTTTACTCATTAAAATGGATTTGGAAACGATTTCATCACGAAAAAGGCCGAAAGGATTCGTAGGAATTCTTGAGATAAGACATGCTTTCAAACAACACAAAGGACTTAATAGAATTATCGTAATAGTTAATAATGGCCGAAAGGAGTTAACTAGGAGATTGAATTCTTATATATGATTTCTCATGATAAAAAACATTGATTGTGAATCATTCATTTTAAGTTGTGCATCATTACAAGTAACACTCAACTTGATTGGTTACTCTAAACAATTGTCATGGAACCTACACACAAGTATATTTGTTTTTGATTGATTGAACCTTGCTTGCTTGTTTGTTTTTAATTTGTTTCAAATTGGATTGACACTCCATTTTGCTAAAACTTATTTACTAAACCTAAACCCCAATTCCCTTGGGACGATCTCGACTTACCCACCTTTACTACCACGGACGAGTATACTTGCTCGTATGTGTGATTAGAGAATTGGATAAATCGTGTTTATAAATTTTAAAACTTGAACACAACGTAGTCACCAACTCCTGGAGCTGCTATTGTTGCTGTCAACTTAGGTGACAATTTCACCGTGAAAGGTCACCATCTTTCTATGATCAAAGACCGTCAATTCGATGGCCGTTCGAGGGCCGATCCTCACAAACACGTTGCCGAATTCATTGAAATTTGTGGCATGTTCCGATATGGTGATACAAATGTAGATTCCATTAAACTCAAACTTTTTCCGTCATCACTTGCTGGAGATGCAAAAGTGTGGTATAACGAATTAACACCAGGAATCATCACTACTTGGGAGGAGATGAGGCAAGCTTTTGTGAGCCGATTCTTTCCACCTGCAATGTTTGATCGACTCATGGGAGAAATTCGTGCTTTCACACAAAATCCTAACGAATCACTCGTCGAAGCCTGGCTTCGTATGAAGGATTTACTTCGAAGTTGTCATGGACATAGTTTAGGACGAGGAACCATTATCCAAATCTTTTACCATGGACTTGATGAAACATCTCAAGGAATTCATGATGCTGGAGGAATTTTTCTTTATAAGACTCCTAACCAGGCATATCAATTGCTTGAAGACCGAGTTCTTCTCAAACTCGACTGGTCAAAAGATGCCAAGACAAAACCCTTAAGAAAAACCGTTGCTTTTGCCGAAAGTTCTGATTCATCTAAACTCATGGAGAAAATGGAAACCTTGGTTTCCAAAATCGATTCGCAATACAAAGATCTTAGAGGAGAGATGAAAGAAATGCGAGATGGTTGTAACAACTGTGGAGGTAACCACCCATCATCAGAATGCGATGATCAACCTATGGATCAACCAAAAGAAGGAGAAGCTAATTATATCCAAGGAGGATACCGAGGAGGAGGATATCGAGGAAATTATTACGGACGAAACTCTGCTAGTTGGCAAGATCGCCGACAAAGGGATAACAACCATGAGTCCCAACCAAAAGTAGAGAACCAAACCTCACAAAATTCCGACAAGAAACCTGAAGAAACAGATTTTGAAAAAATGATGAGAGAATTTGTCACTGCCCAAAAATCAACCAACGAGTTCGTCAAGAATCAATTTTTCAATCTCAAGACCAAAGTTGAGCAAGTTCAGAAAAATCATCAAGCATCTATCCAAGATCTTGAAAACAAATTTGGGAGACTCTCTGATCAAATTTCTTCACGACCATCAGGTTCGTTGCCTAGTAACACCCAAACCAACCCAAAACCATCATCATCATCGAATGATAAGACTTATCGTCCACCACAAACCAGAAATGAGCATATCAATGCTGTATTCACAAGAAGTGGCTTGTCTTATGATCCACCACCCAACCCAAACAACACCACAACTATCGATTTTGATAGTGAGGATGAAGATGAAGAATCCAAGAAGGAGAATACACCAAAAACACCACCCAAACCCAAACCCAAACCACCAGTTAAGGCTTACACTCCAAAAATTCCATATCCACAGAGCCTTAAGAAAGAAAGAATGGAGGAGCGTTATAAGAAGTTTGTTGAAATAATCAAAGAAGTTAGACTCAATGTACCTCTCATTGATGTTTTAGCTGGAATGCCCAATTACGGGAAATTTTTGAAAGAACTTCTTAACAACAAAAATAAGTTGGAGCAAATATCCGCTACCTTTCTCAATGAAGAATGTTCAGCTATTGTTCAAAACAAAATTCCACAAAAACTCGGAGATCCCGGAAGTTTTCTGATTCCATGCATATTAGGAAACAACATCACATGCGATGCTTTAGCCGACTTAGGTGCGAGTATCAATTTGATGCCTTATTCGCTGTATACGAAACTTTCAATCAATAATTTGAAACCCACAAGGATGAGTATCCGATTAGCTAATCATACTTACCAATATCCTGTTGGTATTGCTGAGAATATGCTTGTCCAAGTAGGTAAATTCATTTTTCCCGTGGATTTTGTAATTTTAGAAATGGAGGAAGATAGTAGAGTACCACTTATTTTAGGAAGACCTTTTCTAAACACCGCTGATGCGATCATCAGAGTAAAAGGAAGAGAACTCAACCTTGGAGTTGGAGAGGATAGAATCACTTTTTTAATCGATAAAGCAATGAAATATCCACATTCCAGTGATGACACTTGCTTTAACATTGATGTAATCGATGAAGTCACTGAGGAAGAATTGGATGCATTACTTGAAGATTCTGATCCATTCATGACTATTTCAGAGAAGATTAGTGAAACAACTTTTGATAAAGAATTCGCTGATTTTATGGAAGTTAAGATTGAAGAAGAAGAAGAAGAAGAAGAAGAAGAAGAAGAAGAAGAAGAAGAAGATTTTGAGGAAATCAGTTTTAATGATCAAATGAGGATCAAAACATCAGTTCAAGAACCACCGACTGATCTTGAGTTGAAACCACTGCCAGAAAATCTTGAGTATGCTTACTTGGAAGACAATTCGCTACTTCCAGTAGTCATATCTTCGTTGCTCAATGATTTTGAGAAAGAATGTCTGATTTCAGTTCTTAAGAAGCATAAAGAAGCTTTTGCGTGGAAAACTTCTGACATCCCAGGAATCAGTCCTGATTTTTGCAAACACAAAATCAATTTCGAAGAAGATACAAAACCAGTTGTAGAAAGACAACGTCGACTCAACCCCAACATGAAAGAAGTTGTTAAAAAAGAAATCATAAAACTTCTTGATGCAGGTATCATTTACCCCATCGAGGATAGTCCTTGGGTGAGTCCTGTTCACTGTGTTCCGAAAAAAGGAGGAATGACTGTTGTGACCAACGAACAGAATGAACTAGTTCCTACTAGAACTGTCACCGGATGGCGAGTATGTATTGATTACAGAAAATTAAATAAAGCCACCAAAAAAGATCATTTTCCTTTGCCTTTCATGGATCAAATGCTTGAGAGATTAGCAGGAAACAAATACTTTTTTTTTCTTGATGGTTTTTCAGGATATTTTCAAATTCCTATTGATCCAGCTGATCAAGAAAAGACCACATTCACATGTCCTTTTGGAACTTACGCTTATCGGCGTATGCCTTTTGGATTATGTAATGCCCCCGCGACTTTTCAAAGATGTATGATTGCCATATTCCAAGATATGCTTGAAACGTCTATGGAAGTTTTCATGGATGACTTTTCAGTTTTCGGAAGCTCATTCGAAGCTTGCCTTTCTAACCTCGATAAAATGCTTGAAAGATGTAAAGCTGCACATCTTGTTCTCAATTGCGAGAAGTGTCATTTCATGGTAACTGAAGGAATTGTGTTAGGACACAAAATTTCTAGCGCAGGAATGGAGGTTGACAAAGCAAAGATCGATGTCATTACCAAATTACCACCCCCAACTAACGTCAAAGCCGTTAGAAGTTTCCTAGGACATGCAGGATTTTACCGTCGTTTCATTAAGGATTTTTCCAAAACATCTCGTCCAATGACGAAACTTCTTGAAAAAGATGCTGTTTTCGATTTTAATGCAGATTGTATGAAAGCATTCGAAGCATTGAAAACACAACTGACTAGTGCACCCATTATGGTTTCACCTGATTGGTCACTACCATTCGAGCTTATATGCGATGCAAGCGATTTTGCTGTTGGAGCTGTATTAGGACAGCGAGAAGAGAAACATTTTTGTCCTATATATTTTGCCAGCAAAACACTCAACAATGCTCAGCAGAATTACACAGTTACAGAGAAAGAATTGTTAGCCGTTGTTTTCGCTTTTGATAAATTCAGATCATACCTTGTACTTTCGAAAACAATCATGTTCACCGATCATTCAGTGTTAAAATATCTGTTTAAAAAGCAAGATGCTAAACCGCGTCTCATCCGATGGATTTTACTACTCCAAGAATTCGATATCGAAATCAAAGATAAGAAAGGAGCAGAAAATCTAGCCGCTGATCATCTATCTCGTTTAGAAAATCCAAATCTGGAGGAGTTAAAAGAAGATGAGATTGACGATTATTTTCCGGATGAAACACTCATGACTGTTGATACAGATGATGAGAACGAAATTCCATGGTTTGCCAACTATGCAAATTATCTCGTTGGAGGAATTCTAAAGAAAGGATTAACTCATGCCCAACGAAGTAAATTCTTTTCGGATCTTAAACATTATTATTGGGAAGAACCTTATCTTTTCAAAATGTGTCCCGATGGGATGATTAGAAGATGTGTTTATGGTTCTGAAACAAGAAGAATTCTCGATGAATGTCATCATGGCCCAACTGGGGGACATTATGGTCCTTCCACCACCACTAAAAAAGTCTTTGATGCTGGATTCTATTGGCCGACTATTTTTAAAGAAGCTCATACTCTTGTTAAGAATTGTGATGCTTGCCAAAAATCCGGTAGTCTTTCTCGAAGAGATGAAATGCCTCAGAAGAGCATTCAAGTCTGTGAATTATTCGATATTTGGGGAATTGATTTCATGGGACCGTTTCCTAAATCACACAAATACGAATACATTCTCGTTGCTATTGATTACGTTTCCAAATGGGCTGAAGCAGAAGCTCTACCCACAAATGATGCACGAGTAGTTGTTAATTTTCTCAAAAAGCTTTTCGCTCGTTATGGAATTCCTAAAGCTTTGATAAGTGATCGTGGAACCCATTTCTGTAACAAACAAATGGAGAAAATTATGAAGCGATATGGAGTTCATCATCGTTTCGCTACTGCTTATCACCCACAGACCAGTGGTTAAGTCGAAAATACCAACAGAGCCTTAAAAAGGATACTCGAAAAAATGGTTAAAGACAATCCCGCCGTTTGGTCGAGAAAACTAGATGATGCTCTGTGGGCATTTCGCACGGCTTACAAAACACCAATTGGTACAACACCATACAGATTGCTGTATGGAAAAACTTGTCATTTGCCATTCGAAATCGAACATCGCGCTTACTGGGCATTGAGAAACTGTAACCCAGACCTCAAAGTAGCTAAAGAAAAGAGATTTTTGCAATTGCATGAACTCGATGAGCTTAGACTACAAGCTTATGAGAACTCCAAACTTTACAAAGCAAGAACAAAAGCTTATCATGACAGAAAGCTAAGAATCAGAAAAGAATTCAAGGCTGGAGACAAAGTTCTGCTTTTTAACATGAAGTATAAGTTCAAAGCTCCCAAGCTGAAACCGAAATGGTTCGGACCGTATACAGTGAAACATGGATTTCCATCCGGATATGTTGAATTGCATGACAAACATGGTGGAAGTTTCATTATTAATGGGCACCGAATTAAGTTATACTATGACAAGGAGCAAATGAATGAAGTTTCTATTCAAGAGATTCCTCCTGAATCAGAATACGAAGCTATAACCTTTATGTCACCCTTTCCGGCCGATTTCAGGAAAAACACTCCATGGGCCGAAGATTCTGGTTATATCTATGATGTTCTACCAAGACCGTGGGAGAAAGTTAAGTTGGAATACATAGATGAAACTGGGGAAGGAATAGTGATTGGAAATGTGCTGTACGTTCCAAAATTTCCAAAGAAGAAGTCAGCACCAACATGAAGAAAGAGAAGTTCGAGTCCGGCTGATGACTCGTTAATAAAACAAGCGCTTCTCGGGAGGCAACCCGTGTGTTTGCTATGTTTATTTTTCATTTTTATTTTCTAGTGATTAAACCCCAGAGTTTTTTCTAAATTGCTTAGTTGAACTTAAGTGTGGGGGTGTATCACTGCCTTTTGAATAAAGCGAAGAAATATTTCGTATGTGTGTTTTTAGATTACTGCAGATAATGATTTCGAAGCTTGGACGCTAGGATCAAGACTCCTCTTGAGAAGAAAATACGGTTTATTCTCTTATTTCCCTATTTCATTCTTTGTCGTTTATCACATTGAGGACAATGCTTAACTTAAGTGTGGGGGGGTGAATAGGAAAATAAGAATAGATTGTAGTTTTGAGCTGAATTTTAAAATTTTGTTTGCCCTTGTAATCTAGCCTTTTGTCATTTTAAAGATTATATTCTAGAATAACTGGATTTATCCACTGGTGAAATCTGTAATTTTGAAAATTCGAGATGTGTCCCGATTAATATTGCAATCCATTCTGGGATCGATAACATTTGCTAGCACAAATTATAGCCCTTTCTACTAAAGTGTGAGAATTTGAGCCTGTTCTATATATACAGCATACATCTTTTATGCTTAGATCTTTTGCTATGAGTGTGCCGGTGATTTTATTTATTCTAGAACTTGTACTTGTAAATCATTACGAGACCGTTGTGAGATCACATTTCGTTTGTGATATAAGTGTATATGCGTGATAAGAGGCAATCTTAGGTTTTATCCCAAATGGCCTTCCATTTTCATATAATGCTATATTAGCTAGCTACATTGGCTAGTTAACCACTCATATGGACCCATTTGTTAGCATTTATCTTTAATGCTAGATACCCCTAGTTACACCCGCCGAGCCTATCTTTTCTTTTGATACAATCCAGAAAAATTCAAAAAGATTTTACACCTTTTTTAAGCCTAGCCTTATTTTTAGTCAAGTCTTGGTTGGTTGCTAGCTATTTGGAAAGATGGATGTTATGTGGAAATCATGAAAGTTCTAAGAAAGCGTAAACTCCAAAAGTTGTTATCCGAGAAAAGTCATTGCAACTATAAGATTACAAAAAAAAAAAAAAAAAAAAAGAAAAAAAAAAAGAGAAAAAGAAGAAAAGTCATTGCAACTATAAGGTGACAAGAATAAGCCAACGGGCTAAGTGAATCAAGTATGAATAAAGGAAGTATGGAGTTTTTCGAACAAAATGGCATGATATTGGTTTGTAATAGCTAGTAACATTTGGTTCGTAGACTTTGACTATTTTTTTTGTTTTTATGTTCAACCAATTTCATAAATATATCCCATGCCTTATCCTACCCTTTTTGACTTTGTGAAATTATTAAGTGTATGGACATGTAGTAACCATCCGATTTCTTGAGGAATTGACTAACGTTGTTAGCGATCTAGGGAGTATTTTGGCAACCATCCGTTATGCAAGTAACGTCGTTAGCGAACCAAGGTACAATCTAGTGACCATCCGTTATTTGGTGATGCAAGAATTCGTTGTTAGGGAGCTATTATGTTTTGCATGAGATAGTGGCACATTAGTCTTTTATATCCCTTTAAGCCTCAAACCCGAATAAAAGCCCTCTTTGATATGTATACTTGGCGCTCACACCATTTCGGTGTAGTTTTGTTTCTTGTACAAGCCTATGGTAATATTTAGATCATGACTGAGCAAATGAGTGTCATTCCGCTTATATACTCCACATACAAATGAGTGTTTGAGTGAATTATAATTCATCTCCCTTTCGTGAGGTGTTTAGTAATGTGTTTCATGCAAGAAAATCATTTGGGTATTGTCAAACATCTCGATGATTCAACCATAAAAGCTTAAAACGATGAGTCTAGCTTGTACTAGTGCTTGATAGATTTGCATCACATTTTCCTAATCATTTGTGTATACCATGTGGATAATTGTTTTTATTTCTAGATTTGCTTGAGGGCAAGCAAAGTTCAAGTGTGGGGGATTTGATAACGCCTAAATCTAACATGTTTTTGATAGCGTTATTGGTAGTTTTATATATGTTTTGTGGTTATATTTATATGCTTTTGTTACTAAATCGTATCAAAGTGTGTTTGCAAAGCATTTGTAGCCAAAGACAGGAAAATGGATGGAAAAGATACAAAAATGAGGAAAAAGGAAGTATTTGAGATTTCATGTGAATCTTGTGTCAAGTTCCGCTCCGTAAGGTACTTCAATGAGTTAAAGTCCAAGTAGTCAAGTTCATAAGCTTTAGGATAAAGAGAAAGATCAAAGAATCAAGAACTACGACCGAGAAACAAGTCATACGCAAAAGCCCAAGAAAAAGGTTCAGCAGCCATCGCCATCCGATCGGTCGCCGCCCGCAACCGATTCGGATGGAGTGAATGTGGATTTACCGAGAAGACCAACCGATCGGTAGACCATTCCATCCGATCGGTTGGAAGTCGCTGTTTGACCCAAGACTTCTTTATTAAGGATTGTGACTTTATAACTCCGGTTCTAGGTCCTTCTTGTCATTATTCTAACCATTCAATACTACTTGGAGAGCAAGAGAAGCATTTATGCACTTAGACCCTTGGTGAGAGCAACTTATGGAACCATTTGTTGAGTATTTATATACCAATCAATGTAGAGAGAAAAAAGAGAGATACACAAGTGCTAGAAGAGAACCATTCACAGAAATATACTCAGAAATTCATCCATAAGTCCAGGAGAAGGGAGAAAGTCGAATATACCATTTTCATTGCTTGTGGAATCATTGTCTTTCACTTGTAATCTTATTTCCAAATCATTGTAAGACTTTCAATCATGGTTTCTAATGTTCAAATTATGGAGTTTACATTTATGTGTGCTATGAGTGGCTAGTGCCTTTGTGCACTTGCTTAGATGATGTGTGTTATTCATTGATTTGCATATGATTGTGATAACATGTTTTAATTCAATTTCAAGTCAATTCTAAGAACCAATTGTGATAAAGTTTCATAGTGACATTTGGGTAATTAAGTTTAACTAGTGCTAGTAATCTTAAGGGTTGAAAGAACTATTGTTATTCCACTAGTTATAATCATTTGTCTATGAATGATTGTTGTCTTCCACTATTCTTGATTAACCAAAGGAACTTAATTGTGATTGTAATGAAAAAGCTTTTGTCTATCAAAACGGATTGATTGTAAACCACTTTAAAGGTCGAGAGATTAATAGTTTGCTTTCAATTGTGACCTTTTGTCTTAATTGGTTACCTTTTGTATTGACCATTTCCTAAGCTTGTTTGATTAGACAAAAGAATGTTTTTGTGTTTGAGGAACACCAACTCATGAACCTTGAATTGATCTTGAATTGATTGGTTAAACGTAATGCTTGTTTTTATAAACCAAAATCTTGACGAAGGTTTAATTTGTAGAAACAATAGATTAGTGTCAAAACTAATTATCACAACCAACATGTTTTCTAAAAGTTATCACAATCATATTAGTCAATTGTAGACACTAGTCTAAGCAAGTGTAGTTTTTAATCATTTGAATTTCATTATATCATTACTACTTATTTGAGATAGTTGCTTTTAACTTACAATTCGATTCACTACACAAATCCCTGCGAACGATCCCGACTTACCATCAAAATCTTGCTACAACGGACGAGTATACTTGCTCGTATGTGTTGTTATTAGATTCGGTAATTCACCCCCTTATAAATTTAAAACTTGCACCGAACCGGGCACATCAAGCATGCATCTCTCACCATTAGAGAAAGATCAAAGATGCTAGCTGAGTTTGTTGAACAAAGAAAGAAATTCTATGCAGCACAAAGAGCACAGGCTAAGAGAAACAAGCTACCTACCAGAGCTCAAAGAAGGAAGATCACGACTACTTATCTAAGGAATATGGAAAACTGGAAGCTCAAGGATTTTAACTCATTTTGATGATGGGAAGATCGAAGAGCTTTATGAACAGGCTAAAAGAAAAGTAGACAGATTTGTTCCTATGGAAACAGAGAATGTGGGAGGTTCTAAGACAGCAGAAGAAGTATTAGAACAAGAGAGTAGTTCTAAAAGAGCAGGGACAGAGTTAGAATCTGAAGTTGCTAAAAAGAAGAAAATAGTTGTGCAAACAGAGCAAGAGCAAAAAGATGATGAAACAGCTAACCTACAACAATTGACAGAACTTGCTTCGGATCATGATGAAGAAATTATTGATGTTGTTCCTTTGAAGACTAAGGTACCTATCATAGATTGGAAAACTGGTTATCATGGAAAGACTGCTTGGTGGGAGATAATCAGAGTTGGTGGACAGTCTCAAAGGTTTGTCACTTTTGCACAAATGCTCAGAAAATTTGATAGAGAAGACTTAGAAACATTATTGAAGCTGGTAAAGGATAAGTATGGATTAACAAGGCCAGAAGGCATTTTGGATAGAGTTCTCTGGGGTGATTTGAAAGTCATGTCTGAATGGCATCATGAAGATAGTGTATGGCAGGATCAGAAACAAAATAAAGTTGTGCTTTGGAAGCTTTTTCAATCCTGTGGAGTTCATACCGTGATGATAAGAGGACTTCAAATCTACATGTTAGTTGAGAAAGATTATCCTTTAAGTAAGGCTACAGTCCATCAGATGCTAAATGGAACAATCAAGCTTCAGATTGATGTTTTTGATGAAATGGTCTATAAGTTGTTCAAGAAGATGGAGAGAATACTTACTCCAAAAGAGAAGAAGTAGTAAGATGTTTGGAAGCATCATCTTGGTGATAGTTTACACTTTGAAGGAAACTTGATGATTTTGGAAGAAAATATCAAGTTTAGGGGAGGATTGTTGGAAATTAAAGCTTCCAAGGTGTTAATGCTGCTCAAGATGGTTAAGGTTGCTCATGTGATTACAACTGCTCAGGTATTACAAGGAAAATGCTTTAAGTCATTACTGCTGCTGGTTATAAAGTTACTGTTGCTTATGAAGATTAAGACTGCTAGTGTATATTATAACTGCTGAGAACTTCAAGGAAATATACACTAAGTAGTTAATGCTGCTAAAAGAAAACTTAGTACTGCTAGTACTAAGTTACAACTACTGAAGACTTAATGCTGCCAGAGTAAAGATTAGTACTGCTGATTGTTTATTAGTGTTGCTGGAGTATTAGAGTCGGTTAGATATGTATAGTATGTTTAGATAAGTATAGAAAAGATTCTAAAAAGATTCATCTTGCATAGAAAGTTATTGTAAGCCGACTAGGACTCCTTAGTCTATAAAAGGAGGTCCTAGGGCATAGAGATTGATACGTATTCATTGAGTCATAGAGTTATAGCTTCAAGGTTGTAAAACCCTAATACTGTTGAGTATTCGTATTATAGTCAATAATATTGAAGCGTTTTGTTGATATAATTGTGTTCTTTATTTACTGTTACACCGATACAAAGTTCTTCTTAAGATCAAGTACAAGATTCCGCATTGTATTTGATAAACTCAAAGACAGTTTCTATACTTAGTTGTGTTGAATTTATTCAAAATAACTAAACCTTTACAAGCTAAGGGATTCGATCAAGTGCATAACTGGGATCAACATGTTACATGTACTAAATATGTTTTTGTTACCAATTAGTTGTTCAACATGTTTTTATCTTCAAATCTTCATACTCTAGCTTCAAGTCTTCATCTATTTTCATATCTTCTAGTTTCGGCATTTATTAACCACTGCAAACACAACACAAAGTACACATCAAACACTCTTGAGTAACCATAACACAAAGAGGACATAACTAAAATTACTAACCACTAACAAACACAAAAAAAATTGCACGAAAACACAACAATCGAACGAAAGGAAGCCTGAATCCGGAAGCCGAAGGCGTTGCTACATGTAACTTATGACCACACCATTTTGTTTTTTAACTTATCAGTATTTAAATTCAATAAACATATCTATCTTGTTAAACTTAAAAGCTAAATGAAAGATATTCATTGGCAAAAGTTGTAAGAAAAACCTAACCTTGGAAAATCTAATAACTATCACATCACAATCTTCATGTCATTATCTACTTCATAATTTTTATCTCCATATCTACACCATAAAACATAACAAACACATCATAATAAAACTTTCTAAACTAACAATAAACAAATAAATTAGTATATTACATTTTATTAGATAAACTAAGAATCATGAAACCTGTGTCTGTGACAATTCTGGATGAAAAAAGAAAGGAAGTGTTGGATGAGAGGAAATGTGAGAGTGAAAGCTGTGTGTTTGATCATGGGGTGGATGACTTTATAGGGAAATGGAATACTACATATCAATCATTCCTATATTTAGTTTCATAAGTTTCAATTTGTAATGAATGTCCAGTTAATATCCAGTTGTGGTGTTGCCCTTTATACGAATGTGTGTATACAAAAAACTATTCAACTTGCCATACATAGATTAACTTGCTGTGTCTATACGAATGTCTAGTTGTGTTGTGTGTATTAGGCGTGTATGTTACCTAATATACGAATGTCTGTTTGAATAATTCAACTTATTAGACATGTGTATACTTGCAATGTGTATACAAAAAAATGTTTGAATAATTCAACTTTCCATTCAATTATAAAGGGTTATACTTGTTTCATGCATTGCATCCCATTCACTTATACTCGTTTCATGCAAAAGTTACCTTGACCATTCAAAAAAATTTCAACGGGGCAATTTATAAGGACCCCCTTATAGGGAGGGTATTTAATGATTACAAGCTTCGGGCGGTTGTACCATGTGCTTCGCGATTTGTACATATAGCATATAGGGAGGGTATGTATAACATCCCCCATTTTCAACATTCAACAATTCAAGTTTGACCATTTTTCTTTTTTATGTAGTAAATATAAGTAAACAACTAACATGTACATATGTTTCAATATGTTAATCAGCGAGAAAAATTAGTAAAAAAAATACTTACGTTTTATATAGCAGACAAACGCTTTCGAAGTCTACCTTGCAAGAGAATTACTGGAAGGAAAAATCATCTCTTGGATAACACTTTTTTTTAAAACGACAATTAACTATCTCACAACATCTACATCACAAATCTAACTCACATGCTCTAAGCAGTAATTGAACCCCCAACCATTTGGTTGATGAGCTTCTCACACAACATAAGATCTTAGTTCAGATGGCTTTGTGATAACATCTTTCAAGTTCTGAAAACGATCAAAAAATTTTCTATTTATCGTTTACATTTAGTGGAAACAAAATACTTAGATAATTCAAGTGGAAAAAATTATCTGTTTCGTTCCTGTGGTTAACCCAAAATCACACTCACCATCACTATTCAATGTTAATTACATCATTGATACCTAATTTTAAAACTAATTACACTGATGATCTCTATTTTAAATTATAAAGATCAACTATGTAATAATTTGTAGTTTTTTATTACTTGGATAGTCTCTATTTTTGTTAGAAGGATCGTCTCTATTTTCTAGAGTATGGACTATCAGTGAAAATAGTTTGAAAAATAGAGATTATCTATGTAATTAAAATCGAGTAAGAACGACCATTATAATTTTGGATAAATCACAGACCAAATATGTAATTTTTTCTAGATAATTTAATTATTTGAACAAAACAAAATAAATAATCAACATACGGAGTCACTTTATTTTGCATACTCTTATTTTGGTGCTTACCAAGAGACAAATCCCCACCGTCCATCTAGTTTAATCTAATGGTGGGGATTAACATAAGATTAAATATGGAAACCTAAGTCCATGTTTTTATTTTTCCTTTTTTTTTGTCTTTTTTTTCTTTCTTATTATTCACTTTTTTTTTTTAATTCACTTTTTTTTTCTAAATTCATTTTTTTCCCGCTTTCATACGTTTTCGTCCGTTTTCATACGTTTTTGTCCGTTTTCTTAAGTTTACGCATGTTTTCATACGTTTTCGCCCATTTTCTTACGTTTTCGCCCGTTTTCATCCGTTTTCATACGTTTTCGTCTGTTTTCTTACGTTTTCGCCCGTTCACGTCCGTTTTCATACGTTTTAGTCTGTTTTCTTACGTTTTCGCTCGTTCTCATACGTTTTCGTCCGTTTTCATACGTTTTCGTCCGTTTTCGTTCGTTTTAATACTTTTTCATCCGTTTTCTTTCGCTTTTGTCCGTTTTTAGACGTGTTTTTATGCTTTCATACGTTTTCGTCCGTTTTCATACATATTCGTCCGTTTTCTTACGTTTTATTAAGCTTTCGTCTGTTTTCATACGTTTTCGCCCGTTTTCGTCCGTTTTCATACGTTTTTGTCCGTTTTCTTACGTTTTCGCCCGTTTACGTCCGTTTTTCATACGTTTTCGTCTGTTTTCTTACGTTTTCATTCGTTTTCATACGTTTTCGTCTGTTTTAATACGTTTTCATCCATTTTCTTTCGTTTTCGTCTATATTTCATACGTTTTTGTCCGTTTTCATACGTGTTTTTATGCTTTCATACGTTTTCATTTTTACATATTCATCCGTTTTCATCCATTTTCTTACGCTTTCGTCTGTTTTCTTACGTTTTCGTTCGTTTTCAACGTTTTTGTCCGTTTTCATTCGTTTTTTTCCGTTTTTGTCCATTTTTCATACGTGTTTTTACGCTTTCATACGTTTTCGTTCGTTTTCATACATATTCGTCTGTTTTCTTACGTTTTCGTCCGGTTTTAAATATTTTTGGCCATTTTTAAATGTTTTTATACGTTTCTGAATATCACAAGTGATATTCTGTGATATTCAAAATATCACAAGTGATATTCTGAATATCACATTGATATTCAGAATATCACAAGTGATATTCTGTCACAAGTGATATTCTGAAGATATTCAGAATATCACAAGTGATTTTCTGAATATCACAAGTGATTTTCTGAATATCACATGTGATTTTCTGAATATCACAAGTGATATTATGTGATATTCAGAATATCACAAGTGATATTCTGAGTACAACAAATGATATTATGAATATCATAAGTGATATTCTGAATGATATTCAGAATATCACAAAATATCACAAGTGATTTTCTGAATATCACAAGTAATTTTCAACTAATGTTTTGTAACATGAAAATCACAAGTGATAGATATTCAGAAAATAACAAGTGATATTCAGAAAATCACAAGTGTTTGGAGTTATCAAGAGAAGACTTGATGAGAATAACAGACTTAAGTCTGCTGGTTACGTGGTTAAGTCTGTTAGTTATATTAGTTAAGTCTTGTCATTGTCAAGTTTGGCAATTCATTGTTAAGTTTGGTAGAGTAATTAATAGTTAAGTCTGGTTGACTTAAGTCATTAAGTCTGTTTATGAAAGTTAGAAAAGTTTGTTAGATATAAGTTAGGAAAGGATACGTAGTTATCTTTAGAGAAGATACGTATATCCTTCTACATGTTTTGTATCTAGGGTTTCCTTAGTATATAAAAGGAACCCTAGGCATTAGTTTTTGATAACGACGAAGATTGTACTCATATTGATTAAAAGAATTAATATACGAAGTTAGTTATAGTTATTGTGTTCTTCATTGTTAGTGTTAAGATTCCGCATTAGCATTAACAATTCGTGTTAGAGTTTCTTACTTAGATTGATTTGAATTTATTCAAGTCGTCTAACAAGTAACAAGGCTACCTGGATCCATAACGTGTGGACCTACAAGTGGTATCAGAGCCTGTAAAGAGACTCTGAGTTTGAAGATACACAACAACCAAACCTAAAATTCACTCAACTAAACCCTGCAAAATGTCTGACGTTGAAAATCCCAACAAGAATGATGGTTTCTCAATCCACAACAGTGATGATGAAAGATCAATCCATGATGAAGAAAAACCTGAAGCAAGCACATCTAGACAACAACAATCCATCTCTGCAACAACAACCATATCCAACATAAAACTCCTAATCCTAAAGAGAGAAGAATATGACATCTGGGCTATGGAGATGGAACATTATCTGGAGTATATTGACAGCGAAGTTTGGAAGGTCATACAGAATGGAAATTCGAAGAAAAGGATTTCACAAGGTACAGATGGAGTGATTAGGATATTACCACCAATATCTGCTGAAGAGATACGGGCTGTTAAAAAAGAGAAGAAGGCCAAGACTATGCTGCTAATGGCAATTCCCAAAGAGCATTTGAGAAGGTTTCATGGCATGAATGATGCCAAGGAAATTTGGGAGGCTATCAAGAAAAGATTTGGAGGGAATGCTAACTCCAAGAAGATGCAAAAGGCTGTTCTTAAACAGCAATTTGAAGCTTTCAGTGTATCCAGTTCAGAGGGATTGGAAAAAGGTTATGATAGGTTTCAACATCTTCTATCATAATTGGAGGTTCATGGTGCAGCTGTGTCAGAAGAAGATGCAAACCAAAAGTTTCTTAGAGAACTACCAAAAGAATGGTCAAGTGTGACATTGACCATGAGGATGAAGGATGAAATTGACACCATGACAACTGATGACCTGTACAACAATCTCAAGGTGTTTGAACAGGAAATCCAAGGAAAAGCATCTTCAAGTTCTACAAATGTTGCTTTTGTTTCTCAAGGCAAGAGCAGCACTAACAAGGTTAAGTCTGGCAGCGTTAATTCTGGTGGTTATGGAGCTTCTTCTAGCAGCATGAGAAAAGAAAGATATGCTCCAGCAGGCTTTGCTGATGAAGTAATTTACTCACTTCTTGCTAAGGAACTAGAAGATCAAGACTTCATCAGTGAGGATCTGGAACAGATCAATGATGTTGAAGTTGAAGAAATGGATATCAAATGGCAAATTGCCATGATTGCTTTCAGGGTTAAGAAGTTTTATAAGCAGACTGGGAGGAACATTAAGCTTGATGGGAAGTCACCAGTAGGATACAATAGGAGGACTGTTGAGTGCCACAATTATCACAAGCATGGTCACTTTGCCAGAGATTGCAAGGAAAAGGTGACTACTGATTGGAAAAAGAAGAAGGGTTCTGACTCTCAAGATGATGACAAGATGGGGAAGAATCAGATGAGATTGATGACATTGGAAGCTGGAGCTGTGAATTGGGATGAACACACACCTGAGGATGAAGAGCCAAACCATGCACTTATGGCTATTGGTTCCAGTAATGAGGTATCTTTGTGCTCAAAATTATGCATTGATTCATATAATCATGTTAAAGCTTTGTGTGATGAACAATTAACACAAATAGGTGATTAGGAAGTAAAAATTCTTGCTTATACTAAAGCTGTTAAAACTTTAGAAGCACAAATAGTTAACTATCAAAACAAACAAGCTTCCTTAAATGAAAAACTCACCTTTCAAGCTAATGAGATATATGAAAAGGATGAAAAACTTAAGAGATATAAAAGAATAGGCATGAAAGCTGTTAAGGAAAGAGATGAATTGCAAAAGAAAGTAGACAAATGGACCCATTCTGCTAAGTGTCAGGATAAGATAATAGCATCTAGTATGAGCTCTACAAGTAAAATTGGCTTAGGTTATGGGATACAGTCAGATAGTGAAGTTCTAAGCTATGAGGAAGAGATGGACAGATCTGTGTTCAAATGTAGAAAAGAGGATTCTATTGGTAGACCAGTGTACAATAGGTTCATTAAAACTGATAATTTTAAAGGGGTGCCACCGTACAATAGGTTCATTAAAACTGATAATTTTAAAGGGGTGCCACCTCCATTAAGTGGAGATTACACTCCTCTACAAAAGAAAGACCTAGATGACTCTTTGTTTGTATATGGTAAAAAGGGTCCTATCTATCCTGAGACAGGCAACTCAGATGACAAATCTAGTGAATACTCCACTTTTCAAACCAATGACAGTGAAGGATCTACTAGAGATGTCTCTGAGCAGTCTGATTCAGAATCAGGAGTACACCTAAAGATGTTTCTGAGTCAAAATCAGTCAAAAATAGTGAACCAGTTGTGACTACACCCAACCTCATACAGATAAACCTAGTTGTGATACTCACATAAAATCTCCTAGGAAGTCTGTCAAAAATCAAGAGTCACCAAAACCTGATAGGATGAGAAGAGAGTACAAGAGAAACCACAGTTTTGGTCCTAAAAGATGCTTTGTGTGTGGTAGTCTAAGTCGTTTGATTAGGGACTGTGATTTTCATGAGGTTAGGATGAAAAGAGAGGCTGAACTTAGAAAGAATAAGAGTGTTAATGCTGTCCATATGAATGATAAACCAGTTTGGAATAATGCTAACAGGATTAATCATGCTAATAAGTTTGTGACTAGACCAGCACAATTTAATTCTGATATGCCTAATGTTAATTCTAGTTGGTCATCTATTAGTTCTGGTAGACCAAATTTTAATTCTGGTAGACCAAATTTTAATTCTGGTAGACCAAATGTTAGTTTTGTTGGTCAAAATGTTAATTATGTGAGGCCAAGTGTTAATTCTGGGTGGTTTAATCATTCTGGACCCAGATAAACAGTAAATAGACCACAGGTGAACTCATATAATCAAAGAAACAATTTTTACAAACCTCATTCACCTGTGAGGAGTCCTTTTGCTAATAATGCAGCACAAGCTTCAAGCTTAAGTGCTGTAAGGGAAAATGGGGATTCTGCTGTTAAGACCCCAGCATGTTGGTCTTGGGATCCTTTTAAGAACACACTTACCTATGAATCCAAGAACAACAGTGGATCAAGCTCATACAAGACTTATAAATTTGTTGATCCACAGGGCAGACCCAAGTCTTCAGAGGCTTGGGTCCTAGAGAGAAACTAATTTCTCTACTTTTGTGCAGGAACATCCACTGAAGAACATGGAGGACAAAGGAATATTTGATAGTGGGTGCTCTGGGCACATGACTGGTAACAAGAATCATCTGAAGGATTTTCAAGAATTCCAAGGAGGTTCTGTTACCTTTGGAGGTAGTAAAGGTCAGATAACTGGTAAAGGAAGGATTGTTGTAGGCAATTTAGAGTTTAACAATGTATCTTTTGTAAAAGAACTAGGGCAGTTTAACCTTTTCTCCATATCACAAATTTGTGATAAGCAGCATAAGGTGCTTTTTAGTGAAACTGAATGTTTTGTATTGACTTCGGACTTTAAGATGCCTGATGAAAGTCAGATCCTTCTTAAAGTTCCTAGACAATACAACATGTACAGTTTTGATATGAAGCAACCTGATCCTGCAAAAGGTTTTGCCTGTTTGCTTGCAAAAGCCACATTGGATGAATCTAAATTGTGGCATAGAAGGTTAGGTCATGTGAACTTTAAGAACATTAATAAACTTGTGAAGGGTAATTTAGTTAGAGGCTTACCTTCCAAGGTTTTTAGGAATGACCATGCCTGTGTAGCTTGTAATAAGGGCAAACAGCATAGAGCTTCTTGTAAGGCTAAGTTAGATACATTTATTACTGAGCCTTTGCATACCTTACACATGGATCTGTTTGGCCCTACATCTGTACAAAGTATTAACCATGCTAGCTACTGCCTTGTCATAACTGATGATTGTACTAGATTTTGTTGGGTGTTCTTTATGTCTAGGAAAGATGAAACAACTCCACTAATTCAAACTTTCATTAGGCAGATAGAAAACCTACTAAATAAAAAGGTTAAAATCATTAGGTCTGACAATGGCACTGAATTCAAGAATAGGAGCATGATTGAGTTTTGTGGTAATAGAGGAATCAAGCAACAATATAGCAATGCTAGAACTCCACAGCAGAATGGAGTTGCTGAGAGAATGAACAGGACCCTGATTGAGGCAGCTAGAACCATGCTAGCAGATTCATTCTTACCCACAACCTTTTGGGCTGAAGCAGTAGCAACTGCTTGCTACATATTCAATAGGGTTAGAGTGACCAAGCCTCAAAATAAAACACCTTATGAGCTTATTTTTTGCCATAAACCAGTTGTTAGCTATATAAGGCCTTTTGGGTGCCATGTGACCATTCTTGATACCTTGAGTGTGCTTGGCAAATTTGAAGGGAAGTCTGATGAGGGGTTTTTAGTTGGGTATTCACTGAATAGTAAGGCCTTTAGGGTATACAATTTAGTGACCAAGAAAGTAGAGGAAAATCTTCATGTTAATTTTCTTGAGGAAAAACCCAATGTGAAGGGAGTAGGTCATAGATGGATGTTTGATCTTGATTATTTAACTGATTCTATGAACTATATTCCTGTCTCCAAGGAGAATCAAGCTAACCCTGATGCAGGTTCCATAGAAGTGCCTAACAATGCAGGTACTCAAGATGCAAGCACTGCTGATCAAGGCAAAGAAATTGAGGAGCTTATTGTGATTCCTACCACAGAAGTCAACCATGTTGCTGCTAATGAAGGAACAAAGAAATCTTCTACAAAAAGGAAGGAGACTGTGAACAAGCCTCAACCAAAAGAAAAAGATGGTACTCCTACAAAAGTTTCAGAAGATATCTTATCCTTCAGAGAAGAAGTGAATGCTTTGGCTGAGAAACACCTTGGGAAGAAGGATACCATCACTAACTTGGTTAATTCTGGTAGTGGATTCATTAATTCTGCTACCAGTACTAACTTAGTTAATACTGGTAGTGATGCTGTTAATTCTGCTCAACCTGATTCTACTCTAAATGATGATTTTGATGATTCTGAGATGCCAGACCTTGAGTTCTTTGATAATCCAAATAAAGGTATTTTTGATGGGGCTTCTTATGATGAAGAAGGGGTAGTTACTGACTTCAACAACCTACCCACTGAAGTAGATGTAAGTCCAGCTCCAACACTCGGAATTCACAAAGTTCATCCCAAAAGTCAGATAATTGGTGATCCAAAGTCAGCTGTTCAAACCAGAAGTAAAGTGCAAAAGCTTCCTGAATCTCATGCACTTATCAGTCTTATCAAGAAGAGGCAAAGGGTCAACCACAAGGACCAACAACATTGCTTGTTTGCTTGTTTCCTTTCTCAAAAGGAACCCACCAAAGTCTCTGAAGCACTTGAAGATGAGAGTTGGGTGGAAGCAATGCAAGAGGAGTTGTTGCAGTTCAAATTGCAAAAAGTTTGGGTTCTGGTAGATCTACCTAATGGGGCTAAAGTGATAGGTACAAAGTGGGTCTTCAGAAATAAAAGGGATGAAAGAGGGGTAGTTGTTAGGAACAAGGCAAGATTGGTAGTACAAGGGTATAGACAAGTGGAGGGGATAGATTATGATGAGGTTTTTGCTCCTGTAGCCAGGATTGAGGCTATTAGGTTATTTTTAGCCTATGCATCATATATAGGGTTCATAGTCTATCAGATGGATGTAAAGAGTGCCTTTCTGTATGGCACTATTGAGGAAGATGTATATGTTCATCAACCTCCTGGCTTTATTGATCCAGCTCATCCCAACAAGGTGTATAAAGTCATAAAAGCATTGTATGGTCTCCATCAAGCTCCCAGAGCTTGGTATGCAACACTCTCCAAGTTTCTTGAAGAGCATGGGTACAAAAGAGGTGTGATAGACAAGACCTTATTCATAAAAAGGGATAAGAAGGATATCATTTTGGTACAAGTCTATGTGGATGATATCATTTTTGGCTCTACAAAAAGGTCTTGGTGTGAGGAGTTTGAAGGATTAATGAAAGGAAGATTTGAAATGAGCTCAATGGGTGAGCTTACATTTTTCCTAGGACTGCAAGTGAAGAAAAAAGAAGATGGCCTCTTCATTTCTCAAGACAAATATGTTGCAGAGATCTTGAAGAAGTTTGACTTTACCAATGTGAAGACTGCAGTCACTCCCATAGAGAACAAAGTGCCATTGACAAAGGATGAAGATGCTGAGGATGTGGATGTGCATCTTTATAGATCCATGATAGGTTCTCTAATGTATTTAACGGCCTCTAGGCCAGATATAATGTATGCTGTGTGTGCTTGTTCTCATTTTCAGGTTACTCCCAAGACTTCACATCTTCATGCTGTGAAGAGGATCTTTAGGTACTTAAAGGGCAAACCCAATTTGGGCCTTTGGTATCCTAGAGAATCATCTTTTGACCTGGAAGCCTATTCAGATAGTGACTATGCTGGAGCAAGTCTTGATAGGAAATCCACAACAGGAGGTTGTCAATTTCTTGGAAGAAGATTGATTTCCTGGCAATGCAAGAAGCAGACCATTGTGGCTACATCAACAACAGAAGCTGAGTATGTAGCAGCTGCCAATTGATGTGGACAAGTCTTGTGGATTCAGAATCAAATGCCGGATTATGTTTTGAACTTTATGAACACTATAATTCACATAGATAATGAGAGCACTATCTGTATAGTTAAGAACCCTGTATACCACTCTAAAACTAAGCATATAGAAATAAGGCATCACTTCATTAGGGATTGCTTTGAAAAGAAGCTAATTAGAGTGGAAAAGATACACACAGATCTTAATGTGGCAGACCTATTAACCAAAGCCTTTGATGGACCTAGGTTTAATTACTTAGTGGTTAATATTGGTATGATGAACCCATAGCTCAGTTTAAGGGGAGGTTACATTTAAGGGGAGGCTAAATGTAAAGTTTGTAGAACCAGTACTAAGTAGTTAAATATGATAAGTATTTAATTCTGATTAGGAGTTAATTCTGGTAGGCTTAGAAGTTAATTCTTGTAATAGATTTAATACTGGTTAATTTAAAAAAAAAAAAAAAAAAAAAAAAAAAAAAAAAAAAAAAAAAAAAAATTCTTCTAGTAGTTTTAATTCTGGTAGTTAATTTTTCTTGCTTTTAAATTGTAAAATCGGTTGTTTGTATGTTTTCTTGGTTTTTCTTGGTGTTGGAACTAACATTTGCAGAAAACACATGGATTGGTGATGATCAGAAGCCTTGCTATTGCTTTTTATGAGTGTTTGTCTGATTCCTTAGTTAAGTCTGGTGAGTCAGTGATTAAGTCTGGTTGACCGATTTTAAGTCTGGTAGTGTAAAATGTAATTAAATTTTATTACCGTTAGGTCTGGTCAGTAAAATAATGATTTTTCTGATAAAAAAAATACCGTTGCGTATTTTTCGAGAAATAGAAGTATATAAGGATAAAATTTGATAAAATATCTCACTTTTATTCATTATTTGCTTCCAATTTTAAAATATCATTATTTTCAGCCTACGATACTCTGTTTTTAACTACCAGTACTCAAACCCTAAACCAGCACTTAATCATTCTCTTGACTATGGCTTCACTAAAGTTTTGTGACAAGCACAACCAGGTTGGTTTCTTGAAGAAACCAAATCAAAGTGGAGGTTTCGAGCAGATTGTGGATTTCTTAAGAGGTTCTAACCTTCGGTACGCCTTAACTCATAGTCCTACAATTTATACTTCTCTTGTTAAGCAGTTTTGGGGGTCGGTTACCTCTGAAACTCTTGCTGATGGTACACCACAGTTAAGAGCAACCATTGATA